>CM033326.1:62402325-62818001 GCA_019359835.1 Pharus latifolius | reverse complement strand
AAACTCTCTGCTTTTGTATCAACTTTAAGTAATGCCACTCCTGGCATTATGATATGTAATAGTGGTTCTCATGACCTTGTACTTGTTTTATCTATTTGCTTATTGTTTAAAGTAAATCCTGTTGTTGTGAGCTTGTGATGTACCTTTCTGAGTGCAACTCACCTGGGCGGTTGCTACCGGATTCCTCAAATGAGGGTCCCACAGAATCTGGTATCAGAGCAAAGGCTCGACTGTAGGATGTGACCCTTCTATAGACATTGGCGTCCCTAGAACAGAAAATCGTTAGAGTATTTGACTAAAATCTATTTGCGAAAACCTAATTTGTCTAAGAAAAGTATGTTAGTGGTTATTCTTTTTGATTATTTGAAAATTATTTAAAAATTATTTCCAACTTTTAGGTGTTTTTGCATTATGTCCCCTTAGACAGTTTTCGTGCTTCAGTGGTAGTCTACGAGATCCCAGAACGTGGAGTTGGACTTGATGGACGCAGATGAAGATCAGGAGGACTCAGAAGAGGTAGAGCCTTACGGTTCTTCCAATACCAACGTGTGATCCCTGGTTTAACCTTTTGTGCCTAACCACAGCAGACGTTAGATCTTTTGTGTAGTAGTTGCTTGTCTTGATGTGTGTTGGTTGCTAAATATTCCTGAAAGCCGTAGAGCCAAAACTATGTATTTTATGAAAATTTAATTTATGAAAAACATCTTGCACTTTCCAATCCCTGTCTCATGGATTGATCTCAGTTTTCCGCTTGTACCCTATCTGTGTTTCCCTCTGAGTCAGCAATCATTTCTTTGACCACCTATCAGAGCAGTTTGGTTAACACTAGAGGAAGATCTCATGGAAGAAAACCTGAGGAAGATACCAGTAACATGAGGAATACATCTGGAAACAGAAACTGTACCAACCAAAATCAACCCGAATCATCATCTGTTATGCCGCCAGGAGGAAATGTCAATGATGTACCGATTTGAATAGAGCAAAATAGACAGTAGGCAATGTCAGTGCAGAACCAGATCTTAAGGCACTCTATTCTGATCCTATCCAATCCCCTAGAGCTAGAATGCCAATCAAATCCATCTCTAGAAATATTGCCTTTTGTATCGGCAACTCAGAATTCCTGGCATATTTGCTAGTTCTGAATCTTCAAGAGTTAGACATCATTCATGGAATAGGTTGGCTAGCAAAACACAAAGACCAGATAGATTGTGAGTAGAAGACCGTCGCTTTAACCAAGACCGAAGGAGAACAAGTCACATTCTGTGCAGAAAAGAAAAGAAAGATCTCCACTAATCACCGTATGGACAGTTTGAACAGTGTTGAAGAGGTCAAAGTAGAGGATGTCCTAGTAGTCAACGAGTACCCGTAAGTTTTTCCTGAAAGAATCCCCTAAAATGCCACCAGACTGAAGTATAGAGTTTGCCATCGAGCTGAAACCTCAATCAGCCCCATACGCAAGGAAACTTGCATGTATGAAGAACCAAGTGGAAGAATTGGAAGAAAAAGGATTCATCAGAACAAGTTCTTTATCTTGGGGAACCCCAATGCTGTTTTTTTTTCGATAATGAACCCTAATGCTCTTCACCAAGAGGAAAGATGGTAGTCTGCGACTCTGTATCAACTACAGGAAGTTGAATGATGTGACAATCAAAAACAAGTACTCTCTACCAAGGATCGATGATCTTTGATCAACTTAGAGGAGCAAAAATATTTTCAAGGATCAACTGAAAATTCGAGAAGAGGATATCCCAAGGACTGCATTTATAACGAGATATGGATTGTGTGAGTTCACAGTGATGCCATTCGGACTAACGAATGCACCAATAGAATTCATGAACCTGATGAATAAAGTTCTCATGGAATACCTAGACAAGTTCATTATTGTGGTTGTGAGTGATATTCTCAATTTCTCCAAGACGAAAAAAGACCATGTTCGGCATCTCAGACTAGTGTTAAAGAAGCTAGCAGACCATCAATCGTACACGAAATTCGATGAGTATTCCTTCTAGTTGAAGGATATTCCCTTCTTAGACCACATCATTTCAGGAGAAGGAATATTCATGCATCCGTCAAAGACCCAAGCTACATCGCAATATCAGCCAAATCTACAGTACCCAAGACCCACGACCAGCCAAGTACCCCGGCTTGTCACAGAAGCCACTATCAGCGTGATTGTCCCCACACTGTTATCATTGTGGATGATTCGGGTCACCGTCAGGAGAAATCCCCTAGAGGAATTTGCCAGATCCAATAGCCAAGAGAAGAGTGAAGGTCAACAACAGCCTGTAGTCCAGACACAAATCCCAATGCCTGCCCCAATACAACAGTATGGACGAGGAAGCTCCAGCTGCAAGAGAAGATTTCCAACTAACCATAGAAGAGACGAGGAAACCCAACACCAACTCAAGGTAGACTCAACTATGTCCACATTAGAAGAAGAAGGAGGCCCTTCAAACATAAAATGTTTTTTATTTAAAGTGGACTGAATATAACCTGTCTAGAGTATCCTATCACTATTTAGTTTCCCGACTCTAGGATGTCAGTAAAGTCAGTGTACGAAGGAGTAAAATTTAATATAAGCAGAAAGAAGTTCTCTATTAAACTACTGGCACTAGAAGTACAAAGTTGAGATGTTATATCTGGAATGGACTGGTTGTTGGAACATAAAGGACAAATGAATTGTGAGCGTAAGACCGTTGCCCTTACTAGTCCTAATGGAAAGGAAGTTTTGTTCCAATCCTGAGAGAATGTTAGTAGAACACCCAGCCCAAAATCTGCACAGTTCGAAGAAAGAGGTGAACCAGATCCTAGAAGTTGGAGGATACCCGAGCTGTTTCCAAAAGAGTTACCGGAAGTGCCCCTGATCAAGGTTTTGAACTCAATGTTGAATTGAAACCTGGACGGCACCCGTATCAAAAATGCCATATCGAACGTCAGTCAAGAACCAAGAGGAGCATGCTGACCACCTACGAAAAGTTTTGGATAAACTAAGGTAGCAACAAATTTTATGCTAAGTTGGATAAGCGCAAATTCGGACACAGAAATTTCATTTTTAGGTCACCTGATGACAGCCGAAGGAATACAAATAAATCGAGTTAAAAGTCGAGGCCGTGAAAGAGTGAAAATAACTAGAATTAGTGACAGAAGTCAGAAGTTTTCTTGGATTACCTGAGCACTATCTCTGATTCATTGAAGGATTTTTCCAAACTAGCCAAGCGGCCCACTAGTTTGTTGAAAAAGGATGTCCAATTTGAGTGGACAGAAGATTGTTAGAAGAGCTTCGAAGAATTGAAATGAAGGCTAACAACCACACCAATTCTAGTGCTCCCTGATAATAAGAACTTTGAGATATGTTGAGACGCATCTAGGCGCGAACTGAGTTGTATCTTAATATAAGGAGGAAGAACAGTCGCATTTGCACCCGAGCAACTGTGGTCACATGAGGAGAATTATCCGACCCATGACATGGAGTTAGCACCAGTGATTCATACACTCAAGAATTGGAAACATTACCTACTAAGGAATCGATGTGAAATCTACTCAGACCACAAGAACTTGAAGTATGTTTTTCCCAGTAGAATTTGAACATGAGGCAACGTCGATGGCTAGAGTTAATAAGGAAATATAGCCTAGACATGCATTACCATCCTGGTAAAGTTAATGTCAGTGCGAACGCTTTGAGCAGAAAGGTTTACTGCAGCACCATTGTTGCACCAGAGTTAATGGAGGATTGCATCAGCAAATGATTGAATCAGTAGATCAAGATTCTGTGGCCATGTATGTTGTTAGTTACACCTACCTTGGAAGAAGAGATTCGAAAATCATGAGGAAGTGATGAAGGAATTCAGAAGATCAAAGAGGATATGCAGATTAGAAAGGCTGTAGAATTTCGGGAAGATGAGCAAGGTACAATTTTGTATGACAAAAGGACGTATGTTCCAGAGGTTAAGGAGATCAAGACACTAATTTTGAAAGAAGCTCATAACACTCCATACTCTATTCACTCTGGAAGTATTCGGATGTGTTAGGACTTGAAGAATCAATTTTGGTGAAGTTGCATGGATAGACATTGCCGAGTATATGGTAAAGTGTGACACATGTTAGAGGATGAAGACCAAGCATCGAAGACTAGCAGGATCGTTACAGCCACTAACCATACTAGAATGGAAATGAGAAGAAGTTGGAATAAACTTTATCACAAGACTTCCGAAGGCTAAGAATAAGTATGACTCCATGTGGATGATCGTGGACAGACTAGTAGAGGTAGTGTACCTCATACTAGAGCAGATGACTTACGATCGTGCCAAGTCGGCAGAAATTTACATGACTAGGACTGTGACGCTACATGGTATACCCAAGAGGATTGTATCAAATCGTGGAGCGCAACCCACTTCAAGATTTTGGAAAAGTCTGCATGAAGCCCCAGAAACAAGGTTAAACTTCAGCGCAGCGTACCACCCTCAGCCTGGAGAATGGATAGAACTAGTGAGTTAAATACCGAAGGATAAGTTGCAAGCATGTGTGCTCAAATATGTAATTTCATGGGAGTTATGCTTGCCATACACAGAATTCACCACAGCAATAGTTACCATACTAGTTTGCGGATGTTCCCACTTGAAGCTCTATACAGTTGCAAGTGCAGAATGCCTTTACATTGGTCAGAAGTTGGAGAAAGGCAACAAATCGGCTCAGAAATAGCTCAAGACGTAGGAACTCATGTACTAATCATTAAGGAGAAACCGAAGACTGCACAGCCAGGACAAGAAGAGTTATGCTGATAACCGACAACAGAAGAAGGGAATTATCTTTCGAGAAAGCTGAATACGTATATCTCAAAGCAACACCTTACGAAGAAGTGCGATGATTTAAGATGAAGGGAAAACTAAGCCCAAAATGCGTTGGACCGTTCAAGATTCTGGAGAAACAAGGAGAAGTAGCATACACATTGAAGCTACTACTCAAATTAGCAGGAGTTCATGACATATTCATGTGTCTCAATTAAGGAAGTACCTAAAGAAGCCAACATAACAGATATCTCCTAAGGAAGAAACCAGACTTGACATATCAGGAATACCCAGTTAAAGTGTTAGAGGTCAGTGAAAGGAAAATGAAATCAAGGACCATTCGACTCTGCAGAAATTCAATAGAACAACCACCCAGAAGAAGAGTCAACATGGAAAAGGGAAGAGGGACTGCATCAAGATTTCCCTTACCTGTTTTCAGATCTATCGGAATCTCGAGGATGAGATTGTTTTTAAGGAGGGTAGGTTGTAACATCCCAAATTTTGCTATCTCTTTAGCTTGCCAGTTAGCATATCTTCATTGGATTCTCGGATGTCTCAACCCCATTTCTGATCTCTTATCTCAGAATTATGATCCTAGGTGTGCCACTACCTTAATTTAAAAAGTTGGCAGCTAAACTCCGCCTTTCAGACAATTTTCACTTTTTAGTACAAAAGTATCACAGATCAGTTCTTTTCATATTTGTTAGAAGCTCAAAAAGACCAAAAGTCTCAGACCACCTCCAAATTCCGATCTGATTTAGTGAATATCTTCCCTTTACTTTTCTAAACATTTTTCCCTTCTGGAAGAATTCCAAAAGCTCAACCGAAACCCTAGTTTCCGCCTCGCCAAAGTTTCAAACCCTAATTACCCTGTTTTCGATTTTTGTCAAAACCACCAGATCTTATCGGATTTTACCATTTTTCTTGCTAGATGTGTCCAAGTAATTTAGTAACACTCAGCTGCAAAACCAAATTTCAGATCAGCCCTCCAGATCCCCAGATTTGTAAATAGGCCCAAGTTCCTGAACAAATTCCTTGCAGATCAGTCCAAACCTTCGCAAATCAGTCCAAACCTTGCAACCAGGCCCTTGTGTCATTTTCGACCACGACCAGCGCCCCACCGCTTCACCTCGCCGCTGAACTCGCCGCCGATGAAGATCCCACGCTGCCACCACCACTGCCACGTATCCACCACCTGTGCGCACCGTGCCGCCACCGTCACTAGTACAGAAATGCAGTCTACTAACCCCTATCTTCTATCGGTTATTAGCGAAACAGCACAAAACCGATAGAAAATGTGCCTCGCGGTCATAAAAGCCCGACGGATGTATTTTCCCTATCGGTTTCTAAGAAACTTACCGATAGAATAAATAGTATGATTTACTCTAGCGGTGATGAACATATTTTCCGTTAGAAGAGATGCATAAGTACTGACGGAAGAATGTTGTGCGCCGATAGGACTGGTCGACTTCAACAAATAGACTTATTCTATCGCTACTGTATGAATATACCGACAGAGTATATTAAAAATTCCTATCGGCAATATGTAGTTCGCCGATAGAATAGTTGAGCTTCTACAAATATTTTTATTCTATCGGTAATGGATTCTTTTACCGTTAGAATATATAGAAAATTGCTTAGAACTGTTCGTCTTCTAATAGTTTTATTCTATCGGTAATGAATGTTTACACCGGTAGAATATTGCACAAAATATCTTAGAACTGTTGGCCTTCTACAACTAGTAATATTCTATCGGTAATGTACGTACACACCGATAGAGTATGTACAAAAATTCCTATCGGTAATATTTATTGTGCCGATAGAACCATTCGGCTTCTACAGATGTTTTTATTACTAACGGTATTCTGTTTTCTTACCGATAGAAAATATATAATTGTATAAATACACGGGTATGTCTCTTTCATTCTCACAGTTCATCTGGGGCTCGTAGTCCTAACCCGTAAGCTCCATGGACGGACGGCGCACCTCTACAGGGGACCGCTGCACCTCCGCACCTCCATCGACGCCCTCTAGACGTCGGCATCCCAAGGAAGGTACGTAAAATTTCTGCAATATTGTTAGATTATTCTAATCCGATTATGGCAATAATTCTGCTTTTTTTGTATCCTTCATTTTAATGTGTCTTCTTTTCAATATGATTATGATCTGTTCAGGTCCTTGGATGATGCTCGTGAGGGGCAACGTATTTCACGGTTCTTCATCGCAGTACGCTGCCTACGTTGGCTTGTTGGCGAAAGAAATGGTGAAGATCACTGTCGAGAGCTGGAAGGACGTGAAGGGCGAGATCTTGGTTGGCTCGGTCGAGAAGATGCTTAAGCCCGGCGTGTTTCTCAAATCAGGACCTATAGAAAGCATCTTACATGTTTTTGCATGCACCAGCTTGTGGCCAGATGCTTACCTGCTTGGAGAAGAAGAATTGTTGTTATTTGCACAGCCATTCTACACCATCACTACACAGAACAACATCTTGGAAGGTAGGTTCCTTTTGTTAATGGAGTTGAGTTGAGTTGAGTTGAGTTGATCGAGTTTGAGTCCGAGGAAATCACCAATACGTACAAATGTATGTCGACGGCAGTTCCAGCTCCTCGGGCGTCTTCGAACTGAACTCCTATGGTTAAGTCCAATGTGGTTCAGACATTTGCTGTTTTGGATGAATGGATTTGTGATGTATCAGGTCTAACTTGTAGTCGGTAGTTGCATTGTGGCAACCTGCAAAGGTTCCCTTTTATGTAAAATGCATGTATGGGCCACTGGGTCCTCGTCGTGATCTGTTGTTAATTTCAGACGTGGCTTTTGTAATATACATCGAATGTGTGAATTGTTGTATTTGTATATTGTTGTATATTTGTGTATCATGTATTGCTAATTGGGACATGAACTTGAATGTGCAGGGAGCATTTGTGTATTTAATTGTATTGGTAGGTAGGTGTGTATTTGTACTGCTGTTTCAGACATGCACTTCAATTTGTGAACTGGCATGTGTATGTTTGTACCTGAATTTGTATTGGTGAACTGGCATGTGTATGTTTGTACCTGAATTTGTGAACTGGCATCTGTAATTTCTTTGGCAAGATGAAGTCCCAACTACCTACGAAAAGTATTTTTGTGTCTCCTAGTTAATCCACAAATTAGCATTTCTTGAAATATATTGCTTTATCTTCTAGTTAAGATCCGTTTGATGTAAGATATGTTTGATGTTACATTGATATGATTCCTTGAATGTGAGAAATGGCATGTGCATGTTTGTCCCAGTTTGGTAACAGTACCTCCTCTAACGGTAAGTACACATATTTACCGATAGGAAAACACATATATTTGTTCAGTCATGCATATTCTAACGGTAAATGCACATATTTACCGATTGAATAACATTTATTCAAATGTGAGTTCACCTCCCAACAATTGCAACATTTGCATCTTAAATTCTAACCAAAACCACCAAATAGAAACATCAATTCTACACTAGGTATGATTGTCACAAATAGAAACAAACCTCCAAATTGTTTGTGCCATTTAGCATCCTAAACCACACAAGCAGCCACAAAAGCTTCCAATACCCCAATAGCACCCACCTCTCAAACAAAAACACAATAGCTTAAATAAATCTATCAAAGTTAGCCACAGCATGAGAGCTACAAGAAAATCTTGTCGACCTGGTTGAAAGTGACAGCCTTAGCATCGCTAGCGTTCACAAGCTCATCATACGTTTTTGTGATCCGCCGTTTCATCGCACTGGTCACCAACGAGAGTGGAAACGCTGGTCTCCCTACTCCCTTTGCCTCCTCTATAGAAAAATACATATATTTGCTCAGTCATGCATATTCTAACGGTAAATACACATATTTACCGATAGGAAGCACATATATTTGTTTAGTCATGCATATTCTAACGGTAAATGCACAAATTTACCGATAGAAAAATACATATATTTGTTCAGTCATGCATATTCTAACGGTAAGTACACATATTTACCGATAGAAAAATACATATATTTGCTCAGTCATGCATAGTCTAACGGTAAATGCACATATTTACCGATACAAAAACTAATGCTCGAGTGTCATGCATCATCTAACGGTAAGTACACATATATACCGATAGAAAAACACATATATTTGCTCAGTAATGTATATTCTCTAACGGTATGTGTGTGTTTGTACCGATAGAATATGTGAGCGGCAAATTACCTAAGTTAGTCTGACGGTTATTTCATGTATTTACCGTTAGAAAAATGTCCATTATAAGGAAAACCCTACTCGACCATTGCTGAGCTGCTCTTTATTTGTTCTGTTGCACTCTGTGTCCCTCTGTTTGTGACGAAAGTTCCAGCTACACTGCTAGGGTGATCAGCGCAGGCTGGAGGGAAGTTGATTGCGCCCCTCTCTTTAAGGTATGCTTAATCGTCGACACTTATCTCTCTCTCCCTCTAGATCTCCCTTCCTCTCTACTTGCAAGCTAGCTGTATTGTGTAGTTCCAAGTTTGTAGCTCTAAGCTTGGGAGCTTGGTAGCTGGAAATGCGTCATGTTTTAGGAGCTAACTAGCTTGTATTGTGTAGTTAGCTAGGTTAGTTAGTGTTAATTTCGTCAGGCTAGGGTTCAACACATGTATCTGTTGTAAGAGGCTGTACATGTACATATACATAACTTAATCGGGTAGGTTTCATGCATGGCTTACTCGTTAAATTTTGTTAATTGTAGATGGACAGGAAATATTGGATGTATGGAATAAAACGTACTACTCTTGAATATTTGGATGGTGTGAATGAGTTTATTAAATTTGCTGAGCAACAAAAGGAGAGGAAGGGAGAGAAAAATATGCTCTGTCCTTGTACATATTGTATGAACTTGAAGAGGTTTAGCAACTCTGATCAAATTAAGAGTCATTTGATTCGTCGTGGTTTTAACGCGCGATACACCCGTTGGATATGGCATGGCGAAGATCTTGAGGAAACAAGCACCACTAGTACCAATCAGCACGACTCGGATGTGGATTGCAATAATATCGATGATCATCCCAATTTTGGTAATGTTCATTCCAATGTGCACGTAGATGATGATGATGACAATCTAGATGAGATGTTACGTGATGTAGAGGAAGATTACAACGAAAATGACTTCTGTGAATTTGAGAAACTGATTGCTGACTCTGAGAAGCCTCTGTTCCCTGGATGTGCAACATTTACAAAACTGTCTTCTGTGCTGAGATTATATAACTTGAAGGCAGGAAACGGTTGGAGTGATAAGAGTTTCACGGCACTATTAGATCTTCTAGCGGACATGCTTCCAGAGGGAAATGAGTTGCCAAGATCTACTTACCAAGCCAAAAAACTGTTGTGTCCGTTGGGAATGGAAATCGAAAGAATACACGCATGCCCAAATGATTGCGTGTTGTACCGTAACGAGTACTCCAGTTTGCATGTTTGTCCAAGATGCGGCGCATCGAGGTATACGCGTAGGGACCGGATTGACAGTGAACGTCACGAGGTAAGGAAAGGGCCCCCGGCAAAAACTGTGTGGTACTTGCCTGTGATACCTAGATTGAAGCGGCTGTTTGCAAATCCGAAAGTCGCGAAGCACTTGCGTTCGCATGCTGAAGCCTGGAAACAAGACGGAAAACTGAGACACCCAGCTGATTCTATTCAATGGAGAAACATCAACAGAACATTTGCTGAGTTCGGCGGCGAACTTAGGAATGTAAGGTTCGGGCTGAGTACAGATGGTATGAACCCACATGGTAATATGAGCAGCCGGCACAGCACTTGGCCGGTTCTTTTATGCATCTACAATCTTCCTCCTTGGTTATGCATGAAGCGCAAGTACATCATGATGGCGTTACTAATCTCAGGACCTTGTAACACCCTGAGTTAGGGGTGAAAATTTCCTTTTTCATAAATAGCATGCATGCATGTATCTGTAGTATAGCCAGATCAGTATCTATTCTCAAGCTCTAAAATCTCCAAAATCTATCCTGTGACCTCAAATCAAGATCAGATTATTCAGATATGATCTATCAGTTACTTTGAACTTAAAAGTCTTCAGAACCTAGATCCAATTCTATCTCTAACTCCCAGAATTATCAACTTCTTCTGTTTTCGAAAACAGAAATACCTTATATTACCCAAATACCCTAAGTTTCAGAAATACAGATTTAATCCAAATCTTGACCAAGTTCAGACCTAGATTATTCCTGGAATATAATCATGGGTATGTCAATACCTTAATCTAAAAAGTTGACAGCCAGATTTTACCATTTAGACTCTTTTCACAAATCAGTCCAAGAGTTATCGCAAATTAGTCCTTATCTGAGATCTGAAAACCCAGAAAGGCTAAAATCTCCATATTAACTCCAAATTCAGAATTTCTTCGGCAAATCTTCTCAAAATGCTATTTACCACAAGTCTCTCTTCTGTGCAGATATCAAAATCGAACCCTAAATGCCAGAATTCGAAATCAACAAAACTTAAATCTTGTTTTACCCTAAATTACCCTATTTTCAGTTTGTATCGAAAAACTATTCAAATGTAGTCAAATTTTATCATTTACCTTTGCCAAATATCCTGTTGAATATAATCTACCAGATTAGTGAAATCAATTTCAGTTTAAACCTTCCAGAATTCTAGATTTGCATTTCAGTCCAAAACTCAAAGATTTGAAACTGCAATTCAGTCCAATTTCGACCAGGCCGTATACTACTGTACACGACCAGAAGCCTCGCCGTGTTTTGCTTCCTTGCGCCGTGCACGCTCGCCGCCGGCCAAGCTTCGCCGCACTTGTGATCGTGCATGCCAGTGCGCACGTGTCCTCGCTCCAGCTGGTGCCGTGGCAAGACCGCTGCTACGTCGACGACCAGTGCTTGCTCCCGCGCGCGACCAGCAGCGACTTTGTCAGCAATCCATCGCCACGTAGCCTCGCCGCGCCAGTACTTGTCGCCACCGCTTGCTACAAGCTTTGCCAGGTCCCGATGAGGCGACATTGTGATCAGTTGAAAGCTTGTCGCCGTCGCATCACCGCTCTTGCTGTGTCTTCGCCGCTGCTGCTCCTGCACGCAACCAGACAAGTCACAGCAACCAATCTCTTCGTTGTTCCCCTTCGCCATCTTTGCCTGACCTATTTAAACGCTTCTGTGTGCAACAGCTTCTCCACACATCACCAGGACTTAACCAATTTCCAAATTTCACCGCTGCAGTCGTCTTCTCCGGCGAGCCATCGAGGAGGCTCACGGTGACAGCTCATTCCACATCATCTCTTGCCAAATTGACAGCATCTGTGAGTTCCCCTCGTCTCCCTCACCGTGCTGTACCATCTAATTGGTTTACATTGCACCTTATCGCCGGTGATCGCCGGGATTGCTAAATGCCCTGTTCCGGCAATGTAGCTCGAATTACTCCAAATTAGATTTCGTATCTGTAATCAAAATTTATCAGTAAGCCAAATCAAGCAAGCCTGTGAAGTTGGATTTCGAAATTAAGCAAGAATCGAACCTTTTCCCTAAACCGAGCCTCACCAGAAAACCGGCGATCGTCGCCAGGCTTCTCCAGTGATCCTCCGGCCCATCTAATTGTACCAGAAGCTTCCCTATACCTCCTAGATGCTCTCTAAGCAATGAATTAAGTTCTTGTTGCCTGTAGCAGAAACCCCCAATCAGCAGCGTTTCTTCTCTGGCGCCGATGACCGGAAAAGTGTTCCCGGCCATTTCAGCCCTCGAAACCATGTCATTTAGATGTGCCCTGGCCTCCTGAACACTTTTGTCTTCTAGCCCGACACCTAGATCGGCCTAGATTGGAAGATATAGCTTGCCAAGTTTTTGTCCAGAACTGCTCCAGTGCAGCCAGTTCATCTCTGTTCCTCATCAAATTTCTTGCTTTCCAGCCATTTCTTGCCCTAGATCCTGTTGACTTAATTTTTCCTGTTACTCAAACCTACCTCCCAGACAAAGTGGTGCATCATTTGGAGCTCCAGATCAAAAATTATGCTTAGCCCTAGTTTTGGCATTGTCAGCTCTATGCCAGAGCTTGTCAGCCAGTGGCATTGACCTTGTTTACCCACTTCTGGTTGTGTAATTTGAAATCCACTTTGTCCACTGAATTTGTAGAGTTGTGATCTACATTTTCTTCTACTACCACAACTTGAGATAAGCACTCTAGCTTTTCTTAAAGCTATGTCCAAGCTTTGATCCGAATGTCGATCTGTTGACATTCGCTGTTTTGATTAAACCAGCCACAAAATTGTTATCCCTATTGCAATCCAGAAACCCTAAGATTATCTAATCACCATCCTTAGCCAAATTCCTTGAAACCCTAAAACCTCGACTCAGTTTAGTTTGCAGTTCAAATTATCGCCAGTATAGTTCAATCATTCTTGTTAAGCATTTCTGCATATAAGTCTTAAAACATTTTAAATATTATAAGTAATCATTGTGTGTTTGTTTGTCGTCAAGCAGATTCAGAAGCTGACTTTGAAGATTTTGCTGTTGACCCGTCATCGACTGCTGTATTTTACGACGCGGAAGGCAAGTCATATCCTTGGTCATCTTGAACCTATATTTTAAATGTTGCTATAATATAACCTTGAATATAGGCAATATTGCATGTGAATGATTGAGAATGGTTGATTTATCAATTGGCAGTACTGGACTGGTTATCTGTGAAATGTGAAATAAACAAGTTTTGAGCCATGAACTATTATATGTATTTATATACTTATATTCATGAAATAAAACCCCTAGCCGTGACCAGAAAAATGGTATGGATGGCTGTAGCACTGGAGGTGCTAGACTGCAAAGCAATGCAGGCACTGAAGGTGCAGGGTTGTGGATGGTCTGGTCATTGGCTTATAAGGACTAGAACCTTGTGTTGTGCGTCTAGTGGCATGAACAACGTGCTAACCGCAAGCCTGGTATGGGACAGGCCTGAACAAGTAATTATGTGGATCGCACATGAAACCCCTGCATGAGATGTGTAGTGATGCACGATAAACACGGAGCGCGGCTCCCACACATATCACTGAAGGTGATCAAGCACGCTGACCCAGTAATGGGAATAAGCAAAGGGGTGGAGGTTTGGATACAACCTGCCACAACTGTGCCTCGCTGAGAGCCACAGGGTCGGGGGTGAATTGTGAGTAAAACATAACAAAAGTTCTTGTTATTTCCACCTTGCCGCTCACAGTATGAAGTGAGTCAGGGGTCCAATCATTTTGTTATGATAGGAAAGGTTTGAAAGTGGAATATCTTGCTGGTAAATTGGTACCTCTCTGCAGAGTTAAAAACGTATTCGAATACTCCGAGCTCCCGGGTTTATAGGAGTCTGCTGCGGTGGATTAAATCCACGGGGTGTGACACAAGTACTATTTTCTAAATAAAATATGTTTAATCAAGATTACCCAAATGACATGTGTTGTCATGATAAGGAGTGCTGCCGTGGGCTGTCGTGTGTCAACGTGTCACGGTAGTGCTATAATCTAGTGAACATGAATGATGATGTTATATTATGAAAAGTGCTGCCATAAGATGAGATGAGAAAGGAAAAGATTATTTTACAAATATCCATAATTCTTGACTAGTCTAGGTTCATATCATCACTACTATATGTATCTACTCTTACCTATGACTTGCTGAGTACGTAAGTGCTCACCCTTGCAACATTCAACTTAATAGATGGAGCCTACTTTGATCAAGATGATGGCACGGAGTACTACGTGGATCCAGAGGGAGGAGAATCAGTTCCGCGAGAACCCTGAAGTGTGTTGTTCTGCTGTCCACTTCTCTTTTGTGGGTGGGTCACCTATCTTCTGCTGCGTAGTTAAATATTTTGCTAAACCCTGAATGCCTTGTAGGCATTGTAATCCTCTTTATGTAATATTAAGGCCAGCAGGCCACACTGCTTAATATTTTGTGAGTACTCTGTTGCAATGTAATATACTCCTGTGTTTGACTCATCCTGGGAAGTCAAAGGTTTGTAGTTTGGGACTAGCTGCAGCGAGCTAGGTCTCTACAGGAGTAGTCGTTGTCCCAGTCTCAGGGCGCGACAAGAAAAGTTGGTATCAGAGCAACATGAGAACTTGACTGTAGGACGACACCTTTAGGAAATTGGCCGTGCCAGGAAGACGTAATTTATTTAGAAACTATTTGTGGAAATTTTATTTTGGTAAAAATAATGAGCTTTGTAGCTCTTGAAAAACCTTCATTTCAAAATTTTATTTGGATTTTCTAAAATTCGGTAAGATTGTGAGAGTGCGTTCTGTTGTTTCAGAGTGTCTTAGAGGTTGGTGTAGACAGAGCTAGTGGATGCTCTTAATAGCTTTGTGAATCGCTGTTGCTTTTGCAATGGTTAATTTGTGTATTATGGCTAATAGCCTAAGTAATTTTATGCATAAAAGTAGTTGAATTAATTTCTGCATTGCTGTCTTAGTTGGCCTTAGTTAGTTAGATCCGTCTAAACTTTTTCAGAGCCACCATGGTTGACACCAGAAGGAGATCTCGAAGTGGAAGAGAAGATATAGGTCAGACTCCGCAGGAAGAAGAAACTATGACAAGAGACCCTTTGTTTCAGCAAGGATCTCAGAGTTCTAATCCACCTCAGAATGAACAACCCAGTCTTCAGGAAATTTTATTGTCAATGGAGAAAAGTCGACAAGAAACTCAGATAGCTCATACCCAGTTGTTAGCTCAGATAGTTCAGAAACTGCCTACTGGAACAACAGAAGGAACTACTTCTGCTGTAGGAGCGAGATTAACAGATTTCCAAAAGACCCGTCCACCAACATTCTCTAGTGCGACCGATCCCATGGTTGCCGATGATTGGTTACGGGATATCGAGAGAAAACTGGACACGGTTCGATGCAGCGAACGAGAGAAAGTTTTGTTTGGATCTCATCAGTTATCAGGAGCTGCAGCCGCATGGTGGATGAATTACCAGGAAGCCCATCTTGATAAAGATAATATTTCTTGGAGGGAATTTAAGGATCAATTTCGGAAATTTCATATACCTACTGGTGTTATGGCAGCTAAGCATCGGGAATTTCGGAATTTAACTCAAGGAAGTAAGTCAGTCACTGAGTATCTACACCAATTTACTCATTTGGCTCGATACGCACCTGGAGATGTGGATACTGAAGAGAAGAAGATAGAGCACTTCACAGAAGGACTTCAACACTATTTACAGTATCAAATTGCTTCTCATGAACTTACAGAATTTCAAACCCTAGTGAACAGACCTTTAAAGGTGGAAGAAAAGAAGAATATGGGAGAAGAAAGCCGAAAGAGGAGGATGTTCCAGCAAACACGACCACAGTCAAATCCAATCAGAGGAAGAGTTCCTATCACTCCCAATTTTCGACCATTCTATCAGAATCCCAGACCAGCAACGACATTGTGCCCCAACTGCCGAGGAAATCATTCTCAGAAGGATTGCCCTCATCCTCGTGTTGAGTGTTATCATTGTGGACAGCGTGGGCACCGTAAAGAATTCTGTCCTTGGATACAACTTCCGATGTCCATTGCCAGATCTCAAGCAGGAACACAGCCAGTAGTAACCAGAGCATCACCATCGCAGAATTTTAGAGGAAATTCAGCAGGAAGAGGAGGAAACATGGCTAATCGAGGAAGAGGAAGAGGTAGAGCACCAGCTGCAACCCAAGGAGGAAGATTAAACTATACTTCAATTCAAGAAGCGGGCAACGCCACCGACATTCTTCTAGGTAGATTTCTGATTCAATCTGCATCTGCCTTAATATTGTTTGATCCTGGTGCTACAAATTCATTCATGTCAAGAGCATTTGCATCTGAAGTTGAAATGCATATAGACCAAGTACCACTAGAGTACTCTATGGTTATACAAACTCCAGGGGCTAGATTATCTGTTTACTCGATCTGCCCAAATGTAACTTTCATTATAGAAGGGGTAGAATTTGAGGCAAATTTACTAGTTCTAGAACTACAAGGTCTAGACATTATTTTGGGAATGGATTGGTTGTCCCAACATAAAGGCCTAATAGACTGTGAAGAGAAAACCCTTAGTCTTGTCAGTAACCAAGGGGAGAGAGTTCTATTCTATGCAGAAAGATCATCAGTCAAGAAACCGTTAAGATCTGTTCAAGCATTACAAAAGTTATGCCTGGAACAAGTGCCTGTAGTGCAACGATATTCTGATGTATTTCCAGAAGAACTTCCGGGAATGCCACCTGACAGAGAAATAGAATTCAGTATTGAGCTTAAACCAGGAGCAGCACCTATAGCAAAACGTCCCTATAGGATGCCAGTTACAGATTTGGAGGAGCTCAAGAATCAACTCGAAGACTTGGAAAACAAAGGATTTATCAAACCCAGTGCTTCACCATGGGGAGCCCCAGTTTTGTTTGTGAGGAAGAAAGACGGAACTCTACGAATGTGTGTAGATTACCGAGCTTTGAATGAAGTCACTATTAAAAACAAGTATCCATTACCAAGAATTGATGACTTGTTCGATCAGCTTCGAGGAGCCAAAGTATTTTCCAAGATAGATTTGAAATCTGGATATCATCAGCTGAAGATCAAGAAGGAAGATATACCGAAGACTGCTTTCACTACCAGATATGGTTTATATGAGTTTACAGTAGTACCTTTTGGCTTGACCAATGCTCCGGCAGCATTCATGAATGTCATGAACAGTACATTTATGGATTTTCTTGACAAGTTTGTCATAGTATTCATAGATGACATTCTGATATATTCCAAGAGTACGGAAGAACATGAGCAACATTTACACCTAGTCTTGGAAAGGCTACGAGAGAGGCAATTTTACGCCAAGTTTGAGAAATGTGAATTTTGGATGTCAAGAATTTCATTTCTTGGACATGTGTTGACAGCAGAAGGAATTTCAGTGGATTCAGCTAAAATCTCTGCAATCAAGGAGTGGAAGCAACCTACCTCAGTTTCAGAGATTAGAAGTTTCTTGGGATTAGCAGGTTATTATAGGAAATTCATCGAAGGATTTTCCCAAATTGCCAAACCTCTTACAAACCTGCTAAAGAAGGATGTTGCATTCGAATGGACCACCAAGTGCGAGGAGAGTTTTCAGAAGCTGAAGCAGAAATTGACAACAACACCAGTCCTCACCTTACCAGACAGCAAAGAAGATTTTGTAGTTTACTGTGATGCTTCAAAGCAAGGAATAGGCTGTGTGTTAATGCAGCAAGGTCGAGTAGTGGCTTATGCTTCACGTCAATGGAGACCACATGAGGAAAATTATCCGACCCATGATTTGGAGTTAGCAGCAGTAGTACATGCTTTAAAAATATGGCGGCATTATCTCATTGGACATAAGTGTGAGATCTTTACAGATCATAAAAGCCTCAAGTATATTTTCACACGGACAGAGCTCAACATGCGTCAACGCCGATGGCTGGAATTGATCAAAGATTATGATCTTAGTATTCAGTACCATCCAGGGAAAGCTAATGTAGTGGCTGATGCCCTAAGCAGAAAAGTTTACAACCTACAAGGAATGGTTATGTTGAAGAACCCTTACCTACAACAAGAGTTGCAGAATCATCAAGTGGAAATAGTACCACAGGGAACGGTAGCTACTTTAACAATAAAATCTCAACTTGAAGAACAGATAGAAAATGCCCAGAAGAAAGATGAAGAAATTTGTAAGATCAAGAGTCAAATCAAGTTAGGAAAGGCTCAAGGCTTTATTAAAGATAACCAAGGGATTGTATGGTATCGAGGAAGAATCTGTGTACCTCAAAACGCGGATCTTAAGGAAATAATTCTCCATGAAGCACATAAAACTCGATACTCAATACACCCTGGTAACACAAAGATGTATCAAGATTTGAAGACCAGATTCTGGTGGGATAATATGAAGAGAGATATTGCAGAGTATATTGCAAACTGTGATACATGTCGACGAGTTAAAGCAGAACACCAGAAAATAGCAGGAAAGCTACAACCTCTACCAATACCATTATGGAAATGGGAAGAAATTGGTATGGATTTCATTACAGGATTACCTAAAACTCAAGGAGGATATGATTCCATATGGGTTATTGTGGACAGACTTACTAAAGTAGCTCACTTCATACCGGTCAAAAAGATTTATGATGGCAGTAAATTAGCAGAGTTATACATGCAAAGAATAGTGGCATTGCATGGTATTCCTAAGAAGATAGTCTCAGATCGTGGAACCCAGTTTACCTCCAAATTTTGGAATAGACTGCATGAAACCCTAGGAACCCAGTTGGACTTCAGTACTGCATATCATCCACAGACGGGAGGACAGACAGAAAGAGTCAACCCAATCCTAGAAGATCTTCTAAGAGCTTGTATACTAGATTATGGGACATCATGGGACAAATGTTTACCATTTGCAGAATTTACATATAATAACAGTTATCAAGCTAGTATACAGATGGCACCATTTGAAGCTTTATATGGACGTAAATGCAGAACTCCATTGCATTGGAATGAGCCAGGAGAACGAAAACTCATAGGACCAGAGATAGTAGAAGAAGCAGAAGCTCATGTTAGACTCATCAGAGAAAGGTTGAAAACAGCACAATCACGACAAAAGAGTTATGCAGATAAACGACGGAGAGAATTATCATTTGAACCAGGAGATTTTGTGTATCTCAAGGTCACACCATTCAAAGGATTACAAAGATTCCAAGTGAAAGGAAAGTTATCTCCAAGATACATTGGACCATTTAAGATAATCAAGAGAAAGGGAGAAGTATCATATAAATTGGAATTACCTGTGGGATTAGCAGGAGTGCATGATGTGTTTCATGTCTCTCAGCTCCGGAAATGTTTGAAGGAACCTACTGACCAGATAGATGTACAAGATGTGCCTTTACAGAAGAATCTCACTTATCTTGAGCACCCAATCAGAATCCTAGCCACTGAGGAACGTCAGCTCAGAAGGAAGAAAATCAGATTGTGTAAAGTTCAATGGAAGAATCATTCAGAGCAAGAGGCTACTTGGGAGAACGAAGAAGATCTTAAGCAAACCTATCCTTACCTTTTCCTGTCTTAGGTAAATCTCGGGGCGAGATTTCTTTAAGGAGGGTAGATCTGTAACACCCTGAGTTAGGGGTGAAAATTTCCTTTTTCATCAATAGCATGCATGCATGTATCTGTAGTATGAGCCAGATCAGTATCTATTCTAAGCCCTAAAATCTCCAAAATCTATCCTGTGACCTCAAATCAAGATCAGATTATTCAGATATGATCTATCAGTTACTTTGAACTTAAAAGTCTTCAGAACCCAGATCCACTTTTATCTCTAAATTCCAGATTTATCAACTTCTTCTGTTTTCGAAAACAGAAATACCTTATATTACCCAAATACCCTAAGTTTCAGAAATACAGATTTAATCCAAATCTTGACCAAGTTCAGACCAGATTATTCCTGGAATATAATCATGGGTATGTCAATACCTTAATCTAAAAAGTTGACAGCCATATTTTACCATTTAGACTCTTTTCACAAATCAGTCCAAGAGTTATCGCAAATTAGTCCTTATCTGAGATCTGAAAACCCAGAAAGGCTAAAATCTCCATATTAACTCCAAATTCAGAATTTCTTCGGCAAATCTTCTCAAAATGCTATTTACCACAAGTCTCTCTTCTGTGCAGATATCAAAATCGAACCCTAAATGCCAGAATTCGAAATCAACAAAACTTAAATCTTGTTTTACCCTAAATTACCCTATTTTCAGTTTGTATCGAAAACTATTCAAATGTATCAAATTTTATCATTTACCTTTGCCAAATATCCTGTTGAATATAATCTACCAGATTAGTGAAATCTATTTCAGTTTAAACCTTCCAGAATTCTAGATTTGCATTTCAGTCCAAAACTCAAAGATTTGAAACTGCAATTCAGTCCAATTTCGACCAGGCCGTATACTACTGTACACGACCAGAAGCCTCGCCGTGTTTTGCTTCCTTGCGCCGTGCACGCTCGCCGCCAGCCAAGATTCGCCGCACTTGTGATCGTGCATGCCAGTGCGCACGTGTCCTCGCTCCAGCTGGTGCCGTGGCAAGACCGCTGCTACGTCGACGACCAGTGCTTGCTCCCGCGCGCGACCAGCAGCGACTTTGTCAGCAATCCATCGCCACGTAGCCTCGCCGCGCCAGTACTTGTCGCCACCGCTTGCTACAAGCTTTGCCAGGTCCCGATGAGGCGACATTGTGATCAGTTGAAAGCTTGTCGCCGTCGCATCACCGCTCTTGCTGTGTCTTCGCCGCTGCTGCTCCTGCACGCAACCAGACAAGTCACAGCAACCAATCTCTTCGTTGTTCCCTTTCGCCATCTTTGCCTGACCTATTTAAACGCTTCTGTGTGCAACAGCTTCTCCACACATCACCAGGACTTAACCAATTTCCAAATTTCACCGCTGCAGTCGTCTTCTCCGGCGAGCCATCGAGGAGGCTCACGGTGACAGCTCATTCCACATCATCTCTTGCCAAATTGACAGCATCTGTGAGTTCCCCTCGTCTCCCTCACCGTGCTGTACCATCTAATTGGTTTACATTGCACCTTATCGCCGGTGATCGCCGGGATTGCTAAATGCCCTGTTCCGGCAATGTAGCTCGAATTACTCCAAATTAGCTTTCGTATTTGTAATCAAAATTTATCAGTAAGCCAAATCAAGCAAGCCTGTGAAGTTGGATTTCGAAATTAAGCAAGAATCGAACCTTTTCCCTAAACCGAGCGTCACCAGAAAATCGGCGATCGTCGCCAGGCTTCTCCAGTGATCCTCCGGCCCATCTAATTGTACCAGAAGCTTCCCTATACCTCCTAGATGCTCTCTAAGCAATGAATTAAGTTCTTGTTGCCTGTAGCAGAAACCCCCAATCAGCAGCGTTTCTTCTCCGGCGCCGATGGCCGAAAAAGTGTTCCCGGCCATTTCAGCCCTCGAAACCTTGTCATTTAGATGTGCCCTGGCCTCCTGAACACTTTTGTCTTCTAGCCCAACACCTAGATCGGCCTAGATTGGAAGATATAGCTTTGCCAAGTTTTTGTCCAGAACTGCTCCAGTGCAGCCAGTTCATCTCTGTTCCTCATCAAATTTCTTGCTTTCCAGCCATTTCTTGCCCTAGATCCTGTTGACTTAATTGTTCCTGTTACTCAAGCCTACCTCCCAGACAAAGTGGTGCATCATTTGGAGCTCTAGATCAAAAATTATGCTTAGCCCTAGTTTTGGCATTGTCAGCTCAGTGCCAGAGCTTGTCAGCCAGTGGCATTGACCTTGTTTACCCACTTCTGGTTGTGTAATTTGAAATCCACTTTGTCCACTGAATTTGTAGAGTTGTGATCTACATTTTCTTCTACTACCACAACTTGAGATAAGCACTCTAGCTTTTCTTAAAGCTATGTCCAAGCTTTGATCCGAATGTCGATCTGTTGACATTCGCTGTTTTGATTAAACCAGCCACAAAATTGTTATCCCTATTGCAATCCAGAAACCCTAAGATTATCTAATCACCATCCTTAGCCAAATTCCTTGAAACCCTAAAACCTCGACTCAGTTCAGTTTGCAGTTCAAATTATCGCCAGTATAGTTCAATCATTCTTGTTAAGCATTTCTGCATATAAGTCTTAAAACATTTTAAATATTATAAGTAATCATTGTGTGTTTGTTTGTCGTCAAGCAGATTCAGAAGCTGACTTTGAAGATTTTGCTGTTGACCCGTCATCGACTGCTGTATTTTACGACGCGGAAGGCAAGTCATATCCTTGGTCATCTTGAACCTATATTTTAAATGTTGCTATAATATAACCTTGAATATAGGCAATATTGCATGTGAATGATTGAGAATGGTTGATTTATCAATTGGCAGTACTGGACTGGTTATCTGTGAAATGTGAAATAAACAAGTTTTGAGCCATGAACTATTATATGTATTTATATACTTATATTCATGAAATAAAACCCCTAGCCATGACCAGAAAAATGGTATGGATGGCTGTAGCACTGGAGGTGCTAGACTGCAAAGGAATGCAGGCACTGAAGGTGCAGGGTTGTGGATGGTCTGGTCATTGGCTTATAAGGACTAGAACCTTGTGTTGTGCGTCTAGTGGCATGAACAACGTGCTAACCGCAAGCCTGGTATGGGACAGGCCTGAACAAGTAATTATGTGGATCGCACATGAAACCCCTGCATGAGATGTGTAGTGATGCACGATAAACACGGAGCGCGGCTCCCACACATATCACTGAAGGTGATCAAGCACGCTGACCCAGTAATGGGAATAAGCAAAGGGGTGGAGGTTTGGATACAACCTGTCACAACTGTGCCTCGCTGAGAGCCACAGGGTCGGGGGTGAATTGTGAGTAAAACATAACAAAAGTTCTTGTTATTTCCACCTTGCCGCTCACAGTATGAAGTGAGTCAGGGGTCCAATCATTTTGTTATGATAGGAAAGGTTTGAAAGTGGAATATCTTGCGGGTAAATTGGTACCTCTCTGCAGAGTTAAAAACGTATTCGAATACTCCGAGCTCCCGGGTTTATAGGAGTCTGCTGCGATGGATTAAATCCACGGGGTGTGACACAAGTACTATTTTCTAAATAAAATATGTTTAATCAAGATTACCCAAATGACATGTGTTGTCATGATAAGGAGTGCTGCCATGGGCTGTCGTGTGTTGACGTGTCGCGGTAGTGCTATAATCTAGTGAACATGAATGATGATGTTATATTATGAAAAGTGCTGCCATAAGATGAGATGAGAAAGGAAAAGATTATTTTACAAATATCCATAATTCTTGACTAGTCTAGGTTCATATCATCACTACTATATGTATCTACTCGATCTTACCTATGACTTGCTGAGTACGTAAGTTCTCACCCTTGCAACATTCAACTTAATAGATGGAGCCTACTTTGATCAAGATGATGGCACGGAGTACTACGTGGATCCAGAGGGAGGAGAATCAGTTCCGCCAGAACCCTGAAGTGTGTTGTTCTGCTGTCCACTTCTCTTTTGTGGGTGGGTCACCTATCTTCTGCTGCGTAGTTAAATATTTTGCTAAACCCTGAATGCCTTGTAGGCATTGTAATCCTCTTTATGTAATATTAAGGCCAGCAGGCCACACTGCTTAATATTTTGTGAGTACTCTGTTGCAATGTAATATACTCCTGTGTTTGACTCATCCTGGGAAGTCAAAGGTTTGTAGTTTGGGACTAGCTGCAGCGAGCTAGGTCTCTACAGGAGTAGTCGTTGTCCCAGTCTCGGGGCGCGACACTTTGGCAGGCCAACTCTTGCTAAGTTCATGATGGCAACGCACTATGCTTATCAGTGCGGGAAATTGCCTGGCCCCAAAAGTGTCATCTCGGTCCGAGGCAGTCGCAACGTGGCACTCCCTTGCGACCGGCTATCTCTGGAGATGGTCGATCAACTTCACCTCTGGGACGCTCAGGTCGCCACTGTCGCTACCGATGCGATCAAGGCTACTCCTCGACCAGATGAAAAACTTAAACTGGTTCCTTTGTACCTAGATGATCCATCCAAGACAGTTTGGGTCGGATCAGCTCTGGACGCCGAATAGGAACTCGATCTCATTGCTTTCCACTGGGCTAACGCAGATGTGTTTGCGTGGAAACCGTCCGACATGCCCGGTGTCCCAAGGGAAGTAATTGAGCACAGGTTAGCAATTCGACCTGGACAACGACCAATAAAGCAAAAGCTCAGGCGTTTTGCTGTTGACCGACAGGAAGCCATCCGAGAGGAATTAGACAAACTCCTTCAAGCCGGGTTTATCCGTGAAGTTGATCACTCAGAATGGCTTGCCAATCCGGTCATGGTCCGCAAGTCAAATGGCAAGTGGCGCATGTGCGTCGACTACACTAGCCTCAACGCTGCCTGTCCGAAGGATGACTTTCCCCTTCCCCGCATCGACCAGCTAGTCGACTCAACTGCGGGTTGCGAACTGATGAGTTTTCTAGACGCTTACTCAGGATATCATCAAATTAGCATGGCAGAAGACGATGAAGAGAAAACTGCCTTCATCACCCCGTTCGGCACATACTGCTACGTCAGAATGCCGTTCGGTCTCAAGAACGCAGGTTCCACGTACCAGCTCTTGATGCAAAAGACCTTTCTTTCCCAGATAGGGCGTAATCTCGAAGCATATGTAGACGACTTGGTTGTAAAAAGTACCAAGAGATTGTCTCATTTGGACGATCTCGCTGAAACCTTCTGTAATTTGAATCGCTTTGGAATAAAATTAAACCCGGAGAAATGTTCTTTCGGGGTTTCTTCAGGAAAACTCCTTGGTTTCCTTGTTTGTTCCAGGGGCATTGAAGTTAATCCTGAGAAAATCAGGGCCATTGAACAAATGAGATCGCCCTCGACCATGAAGGATGTTCAACGCCTGGCTGGTCGCATGGCGGCTTTAAGTCGTTTCATATCACGACTAGGCGAAAGGGGATTGCCTTTCTTCAAAGCCCTGCGGAAGCATCACAATTTCATATCACGACCAATGTTCCTTTATCTGGCGGCCACACCACACGCGGTCAGCGCCGTTCTGATCGCGGATAGGGAAGGAATACATAGACCCGTCTACTATGTGAGCGAAGTACTTCATGGTCCTAAGGAGCGTTACCCTGAGGTCCAGAAGATACTTTGCACGCTACTGATGGCTTCCCGTAAGCTACGACACTACTTTCAAGCGCACAAGATCACAGTACCCTCCTCTTTTCCTTTGGGGCATATTGACCGAAACCCAGAGAAATCTGGTCGAATCGCCAAATGGGCGGTCGAACTCAGTGCCTTCGAGATCCATTTCACGCCCCGCACGGCGGTGAAGTCTCAGGTTTTGGCCGACTTTGTGGTCGAATGGACCAACCCTGAGCCACCCGTGCAGTTGCCAGAGGAATTGGAGTGCTCCGATTACTGGACAATGTACTTTGACGGTTCGAGTAGTTTTCAACACTCGGGGGCTGGAGTGGTCTTAGTTACGCCCCAGGGCGAACAGCTTAAGTATGTCATCCAACTACACTTTGTTGCGACGAACAACGCAGCAGAGTATGAAGGTCTTCTTGCAGGGCTCCGGGTAGCAAAATTCCTCGGAGTCCGTCGATTAGTGGTGAGGGGAGACTCACAGCTGGTTGTAAACCAGGTAAACAAGGAGTATAGTACCTCCGATGAGACAATGGCTCATTACCTGGGGGAAGTGAGGAGATTGGAAAAACACTTCAGTCATTTCGAAGTCCAATACATCCCGCGAAAGGACAACATTCTCGCAGACCAGTTATCCAAAATTGGGTCCTCACGCACATCCGCTCCGGCAGGAGTGTTCATTGAACACTTGGACCGTCCTTCGATCATGACTTCGATTGAGGATGATCCGGTAATAGCCTCCGTTACCAACCTCGGTCAGGAACAGGATTGGACTCATCCATTGAGAGTCTATCTTGAACATAGGACCCTACCCGAGGACGAAACCGAGAGCGATCGGTTAATTCGAAAAGCACACCTGTACAAGCTCATAGAAGGGGTCCTGTACAGAAAGGGTACTCAAGGAGTATTCATGCGTTGCATATCTCAGGAGGAAGGAAAAAGCCTCTTGAAAGAAATACATGACGGTGTATGTGGTGCACACGCGTCATATCGAACACTGGTCGGAAAAGCTTTTCGACAAGGATTCTACTGGCCTTCGGCACACGATGATGCCAAGCATATGGTCAGGATGTGTCCTCAGTGTCAGTTTCACGCTAGACAGGTTCATCAACCTGCCTATGCATTACAAACCATTCCCCTCGCATGGCCTTTCGCGGTCTGGGGAATGGATATTGTAGGTCCTATGCCACAAGCGGTCAATGGGTACAAGCTTCTGTTCGTAGCCATTGACACGTTTACAAAGTGGATTGAGGCCGAATCGGTACGCAATATTACCGCATCAGCAGCACAAAAGTTCTTTCATAAGAACATTGTTGCTCGATTTGGTGTTCCAAACCGCCTTATCACTGATAACGGTTCTAAGTTCGCTAGTGGTGTCTTCCTAGACTACTGCGACCAGATTGGAACTAAGCTGTGCTTTGCTTCTGTGGCGCATCCACAAAGCAATGGTGCTATAGAACGGGCCAATGGGCAGATACTACAAGGTATCAAGAAACGTGTTTTTGATCGCCTTAAGACTCGCTCAGGGGCTTGGGCAGACGAGCTTTATACTGTTCTATGGGCACTACGAACTACTTCTAGTCGAGCCACCGGTGAGACGCCCTTCCATCTGGTCTATGGGGCCGAGGCTGTATTGCCTATCGAAGTTAGTATTGGGTCTGTTCGGACAAAACAATTCGAACAGATTAATCAGTCCAAACAGCGGTCACAAGATCTCATCCTCTTGGAAGAAAGGCGTGATCGCGCTTTGGTCAAGTCCGTGGCATACTTGCAAGCTTTGCACAAGTATCATAGTAAAAGGGTGCGACCACGTAGTCTTCACGTGGGCGACCTGGTCTTACGAAAAATCCAAGATCAGTCTAATCGCAACAAATTCTCCCCGAAATGGGAAGGCCCTTACACTGTGGTCACGGTGCCGTGAGCAGGATCCGCGCGGTTAGCCACGGGGATGGTCGAATTTTGTCCAATACTTGGAACATCGATCAACTTCGCAAGTTCTACGTGTAAGTACTCAACCCCATTTTTCCTGTTCAATTAGCATTTTTTCATAAAACTAAGAATGTTTTGCGTTTATATTATGAATATTTCCCTTTATGCCCATCCACTGTGAATTTGGCTCGGGGGCTGGTCGCAGGCGGTTAGATCATTATAGCATCCTGGTCGGATTCGCCGGCCGATCTCATAACCACTTTCAGATAAGTCACTCCTAGATAAGCCGTTTCTCAATGCGCACGGGGCTTTCTGACAAGTCCTTGGTTATCCGAGTGGCAGCTGGTTAGCAAACAAGACTAGGTGTTATAATAAACATAATTGTTGATTTGATCATACACCCCTGGTCGTTATATTTACTTTTCCCTTGCGTTTGTAATACTAAGCCTTCAGTATCTACAATCACAGGCGGGGGCTAGGGGGATATGTTTATAATATAAAACAACATAAAACAGAAATATATTCATTTTCAAAAATGAATTTTCATGTGCATTGCATCGTATACAACTGTTCCTGTACAGGTATAGGGATCATTCGATCCCGAGCTCAGTCAGGAGCTTATCTACAAGGGGACTAATCTCCTCCATGACGGCCTCTAGTTGCTCTTCACTCTCGATCTCAACCGGTCCCACTAGTGGATTCAGATCTGCATCTGGGCCATAGTGAATCGAACCCGGCTGAGGATAGCGGAAGCGGCTGACCGAACTCTGGTTCTGATCACCTCTTCTCGTCGCTGTGTATCCTCAGGGAGATACTCGAGAAGTGACTCTACTTGAGCCATAACTAGTGCAGCCCAGTCATCTTGGCTGAGATTGTCTCGTGTGCTTTCGACCACATCAGCCTTCAAAAGATGAGCCACCGCCTTCAGTTTTTCGAAGACTGAACGGCTCAGATTTCCAATCGCCCTTGTGGAGGCTTGGATAGAATCCTGGAGGGTTTTATTGTCCTGACTGAGTTGCATTATTTGACCAGCTTGAGCTACAACGAGAGAAAATATTACTCACAGATTATGAGGACAAGTATTCCTAATCAGGAATCAACTTACCAGCAAGTTGTGACCGCAGTTTATTGTTTTCAATCTCATGGTTCCTAGCTACTGAGATCGAATGAAGCTTGACTGTGGCCACTTCTTTGTCCAACGATGCCACTTTCCTGTAATAAAACAGGAGTGGTCATAGTTAACTTGATCTTTACAAGTTGAAGAGTAATCATCCTTACCTGCGCAAGCTGTCCCGTTCTCTTTGTATGGCCACCATGCTCGCCGCTGTAGCACGCGATTGGGCCATCCTCCGGGAGAGTTCCTGTGATGCAATTCAGGACACCCAGAGAGGGATTCATCATACCTTCATGAACTTCTGTAAAGAGGCATCCTCCGGACTGATGGGAAGGTTTGTCGAAGGCCCGGAGGTGCCTACAGTACGGGCAGTTGGAGGAAGTGCCTGGTGGGTATTGCTTCCAGTCGCCGTTGACTGCGACTGGGTCCTCGCCAAGGGGGTGGAGCGCTCCTCACTGGAGGCTCCTGCACCAGCAGTGACTTCAACCCTTCCCGAAGCGGTTGGAGGACTGGTCACTATTTCTTTTCGTCTGATAAAGGAAAAGAAAAATCAAATGGTAACGATTCGTGACCATCATTTCTAATACAACCAGGATAAAGGTTCTTACCTTAATTGAAATCCCATTAGCTTTTGAGATTTCAGAGAAGGTTCTCCTCGAGCACGGGGACAATTATCGTCCACCCTGAACTTCCTCTTGGAAAACAAGGCCCCTCTTCCCTGTGTGTGTTCCCGTATGAACATTTTTTCAAGGGAAAAATAAAGGCTAACGAGAAGAATCTTTACCTGGGCAATCGATCACATTGGCGACGTCCCACCCGAAGACCTCGCTGTCTCCTGGGTTTCCGGGGCTGGCACCTCGTGTGCAATCGCCACAGGATCTTGCACAACCACCTCCGCTCCTGTCTGCGGAGGAGGAGTATTTTCCTCCCTGGGGCTAGCAGGAGTCGCAGGGGGAAGCTCTTCTCCTTGCATAAACACTAGCTCATCAAGTACACAGGGGGAATTGGAGAAAACGGACTGTGGGAGAATCTTACCACGGTCGTCCCTTCGACCGGGAAGGTAGAGGCAACTGGCTCTGAAGCCTCGGGAGCTTCAGGGGCTAGGGGATCATCCGCGACCACAAGGCTTTCGGTGGTCGTGGGGTCTGCTACGGCTGCCTCTGCAATAGCAGTTATCCCTGCGGAATGGGTTGGAGCGTCACCGGATGGAGAGCCCGCGATCCTCCTCCTCCGGTGAACTAGAGGGACATCATCGTCCTCCTCCTCCTCGCTCCCCTCTCCCTGTACGACGAAGAAGTAATTCCAGTTTGCACCTGGAAAGATCGGAGGGATCTGATATCTTACCGCAGTTCTTCGGGCTGTAGGAGGAGTGCTTCACGAAGACCCTTCCCCAAGATTTAGCCTGACTTTCTTGGGGGCGGGATTCCTCGTCCTGGGTCTCGAGGAAATCTTCTTCACGTTCTTGGTCATCGGCTTCCCCAGGGAACCAACGTTCTCGCTGGGAAACGTCGCCTCAGCAAACCTCCCAAGAAGCTATTCACATGGGATTAGTACTGGATAGACATAAAACCTGCAAAACAGAGGCCAGGTGGAGAATGTACCCTTCGGCGCTCTTGCTTGAGGTCGTCGCCGGTGTGAATTAAGCTCTGGGGGCGAGGCGACCCCTTGGCACCCTCAACCTCAGCGTTGTATGCCTGGAGGAGGTGGTTAGTCCGCCTCTCAATTTCAGCAGAGGACAGGACTGTTACCAAATACAAGTTAAAATGAATGTATTTCCAGAAAAACATGAAGGTTTTCGGTGTCAGAAACGAATACCTTCGTTATAGTCCAGGGGGCTCACCCGGTTCTTCACAAAGTCTCGGATGATGTCCCGACCGTCAGCCCTTCTTCGACTAAGTGAAGAATTACCTCGGCGTGCTTCATGAACTCCGAGTTCATCGCCGGGAGAGTGTCTAACTCGCTTGGCTTCTCTGGCTGCGAGTTTTCAAACCACAACCCGCTCTCCTTCGGCGGGGTGCAGTAGAACCACTTCTGATGCCACCCATGCACTGAGTCTCGCAGGGGTGGAAAGGGATACTCCTTTTTATCCCTCAGCTGGAAGTAAATACATCCGGCGGCGTTAGCGCTCTTCGACCACGCCGAGAAATAGAATCGTCGGAAGAGGTCCACACTGGGGTACACTCCGACAAACGCCTCGCATAGGTGTTGAAAAACCGCCAATATCAACACTGCATTTGGGTGGAGGTTGATCAACTCCAACCCATAATGCTCGAGGACATCCTTGAGGAACCGACTCTCGGGGAATCGGAACCCGCAGCTGACGAGGATTGACACCCGGGTCACTTCTAATAAACTTCTGGTTCAAGACAGGTTCGAACCAGAGCATGTGTCTGGAGATGCGAACTCAAGTTATTTTGAGAGGCATCACCACGAGGTCGCAAGCTTTACGCGGTCAAGTCGCAGCTTTACGCGGTCAGACCGTGGGCCTTGCGCGGTCAGAAGTTCGTGGCCTATACGCGAACTACACATTCGGGATATTACGCGGTCAGCCAAATCCCGCGGTCAGAACATCTACCGATCAGGATACCTGGGATCTATCTATTCGGTTGTCTATACGACAGGATATTCTAAGTATCCCGAAGACTCCTACACGTGGAAAATCAACCGTCAGGGGGTTAACACGTACAGTTATTCATGAATAACATGTGTTTAACCTGCGTGGAGGTTAAGAGCAGTTTCAAAAACCGTATCTAACCGTCCGTGCAACCGATTGATGCAGTTTCCTTCACATGGCACCCTTTCAAGCAGTATAAAAGGATGGCATGAAGTATCAATCAGGGAGAGGGATCGAAGTTAGCCAAGTCTACGGCACACCTCATACAGCATTTTTAAGTCTTCTTTAGCTTATCTTTGTACACTTTTTACAGGAAAAATCCTCGCCTGTGAGGACTTTTTCCTCCACTTGTAAACCTTTACCATACTTAGTGAAATCCCAACAGGACGTAGGGCTTTTACTCCCACCATCGAGGGCCCGAACCTGTCTAAATTCTCTGTGCTCCTGTTCACCATTGTTCAGCATACCTTCCCGAAGGGTCATCTTGAAAGGTCTCACTATTACAAATTCTGCATAAGTTCGGCTGAGGACTCCGAGTCCAAATCGTCGACAGCTGGCGCCCACCGTGGGGCCTTTCTCAAGGCGTCTTAATTGAAATTCGGAGGTTTGCCGAAACATAGCCGGAGCATATGATTCCAAGAATGATTTCGATCTCGAGGATTATGCTCATATCCCAATGCCTTCTCCAAGTGATCTTGTTCCGATGGAAGAGGTCGAAGGCCAGAATCTTCCCCAGGATGAATCATCTCCCCAAGTCATGATAATCGACCAGGAGGTAACTGGCACAAGGTCAGAACCCGCAGAGGTTCTTAATGTGTTAGGTGATGAATCCGGCCCGTCATGCGATCCCGCTGAGGGAAAGTATGATGGTGACCCCGAGGTTAGCCCAGGAAGGTTCGACCCTGATAACCTTCACCGTCTCTTTGATTTCGAGTCTGACTCGGAACAGACCGAAATGTTCTCCCCATCGACAACTTCTCTCCCTAGGCAGTTTGCTGCGTTGTCGGAGGAAACCCCCGATCAACAGGCTGCCAGGGAAGAACAAGATCGCAAACAGAAGGAGGAGCAAGATCTCGAGCAACAAAACAACGAACTACGCAGAACTGCCCTAGAGGCTCTTCAAGATGCGCAGGCTCGTTACGATGCTGCCCCGAGTTCTTCTCGACGATCGCGTGGTCGTAGACGTGACCAGACTCCTTCCTTACCACCGGAGCATTTCCCAGTGGACGAGGAAACAATAACACCTGGTGCCCCTAGGAGAAGTACCCATGGTCGACTGCGATCTATCGCGGAAGTCATGCGCAATTTTCCTCCTACGGTCACGGATGCGCAGAGACCGGCCTTTTACAGGATCCTGGCGGAAAGACTGGATGAGGTCGCATCCGAGGCGACCCCGACAGCCTCTTCCCGCTCAGTGACACATTCCCATGAACGAGATGGTCCTCATTCTGGCTCTGGCCGACGGAATTACCCGCCGCCTATACCGTCCCGACAGGACAAATATCGGCGAATGCAGGACTCTCGCAGTAGGGATCGAGTTCCCGTTCATTCTCGTTTGGGACCCCGAGTAACCCCGCCATTAAGTGAGTTTGCTCGAAACCTGACCGAAAGTCGCAGGACGGTCCACGGTCCTTACGTTGGTTGCAAAGCTTTCTCGCCTGGCCTACGAGCGGTCGTTTGGCCCGATAAGTTTCGACCAGGGGCCATTGAGAGGTTTGATGGAACTCAGAACCCATCCGAGTTTCTTCAGATCTATATTACTGCCATCCAAGCAGCAGGAGGCGATGACAAGGTCATGGCTAACTACCTGCCAACAGTCCTCGTAGGACCGGCTAGAACCTGGTTGTTCAATCAGCCTGAGGGTTCTATCTACAATTGGGAAATGCTATGCGATGCCATCCTCAGCAATTTCCAAAACTGTTACCAAAAGCCGGGTAAGGAGGACGACTTGCATAGATTGCGGCAAACTTCGACCGAAACGCTTCGGCAGTTTGTCAAGAGGTTTGTCGGGGTAAGAAGTACCATCCCGAACATATCTGATGGCTCCGTAATCAGGGCATTTAAGCATGCCGTTCGGTACCGGAGATTCACTGAAGACTTGCTCATTCACCCTCCTCGATCGGTGGCCGATCTGTTCGATATGGCTGATCGATACTCCGATGCAGCCGAGGCAGTCGAATGGAACCGAATGGTTGACAAGGGGGACCTACCGCCCCAACCAGGTTTCAAGGACGCCAAGAAAGAAGATTCGAGCAAAAAGCCGGAGTCTTCACTGGGTGGGAAGTCAAAAAAGTCGAAGAGGAACCGCTCTGGACAGTACCGTGAGGTCGCGGTCGCGGAGAAACCACCTTCGACCAAAGGTAATAAGTCTTCTTTTAAAAGTAAAACTGCTTCTGGTGGCCGGGATTCCGACCAGCCAGAAAAATCAACTAATCCGCTGGAGGGCAAAAGGTGGTGTCCACTCCACAATTCCGCAGGCCACGATCTCAAAAACTGCAGAAGTTGGTTGAAACAGCTGGATGATTTCTACCAAGGAGCTGAGCCAATGCCAACCTTACCGCCCAAAGAGCAGGCGTGCGGGGTTAGAGACGTCGATGGAGACGAAGAAATGGCTTACCAGGTACCTCAAAATCATGTTAATGTCATTTTCGGAGGTTCCTCCTCTTTCGTTTCCAAAAGGCAGTTTAAAAGTTTTTGCCGAGAGGTTAACCAAACGGAAACATCCCTTGGTGAACCTCAATATCCCCGTTGGTCGGATATGCCTTTGACGTTTGATCGCGCTGACTGTCCTGTGGGGCTAACTCGACCATTGAGGTTACCTCTGGTTATTACCCCAATCATCAGTAACGCGAGGGTCGAAAGGGTCCTGATCGATGGGGGAAGTTCCCTTGATCTTTTATTAGTCAAGGCACTCGACGAGATGCAAATTCCTCGTTCGAAGATCAAGCCCATAATCCATCCGTTTTATGGGATAATCCCAGGCCCCTCCATGATGCCATTGGGACAAGTGGTCCTCCCGGTCACTCTGGGAGAACCAGATAACTTTCGAACAGAATTGGTTACTTTCGATGTAATCGATTGTGATTCAGCTTATAATGCAATCTTTGGCAGGCCAACTCTTGCTAAGTTCATGATGGCAACGCACTATGCTTATCAGTGCGGGAAATTGCCTGGCCCCAAAGGTGTCATTTCGGTCCGAGGAAGTCGCAACGTGGCGCTCACGTGCGACCGGCTATCTTTGGAGATGGTCGATCAACTTCCCCTCCGGGACGCTCAGGTCGCCACTGTCTCCACCGATGCGATCAGGGCTGCTCCTCGACCAGATGAGAAACTCAAACAAGTTCCTTTGTACCCAGATGACCCATCCAAGACAATTCGGGTTGGGTGAGCCCTGGATGACAAATAGGAACTCGACCTCGTTGCTTTCCTCCGGGCTAACGCAGATGTGTTTGCGTGGAAACCGTCCGACATGCCCGGTGTCCCAAGGGAAGTAATTGAGCACAGGTTAGCAATCCGACCTGGACAACGACCAATAAAGCAAAAGCTCAGGCGTTTTGCCACCGACCGACAGGAAGCCATCCGAGAAGAGTTAGACAAACTCTTACAAGCCGGGTTTATCCGCGAAGTGCATCACCCGGACTGGCTCGCCAATCCGGTCATGGTCCGCAAGTCGAATGGCAAGTGGCGCATGTGCGTCGACTATAGTAGCCTCAACAGTGCCTGTCCGAAGGACGACTTTCCCCTTCCCCGCATCGACCAGCTGGTTGACTCCACTGCGGGTTGCGAACTGATGAGTTTTCTGGATGCCTACTCGGGATATCATCAAATTAGCATGGCAGAAGACGATGAAGAGAAAACTGCCTTCATCACCCCGTTCGGCACGTACTGCTACGTCAGAATGCCGTTCGGTCTCAAGAACGCTGGTTCCACGTACCAGCGCTTGATGCAAAAGACCTTTCTTTCCCAGATAGGGCGTAATCTCGAAGCATATGTAGACGACTTGGTTGTAAAGAGTACCAGAAGATTGTCTCATTTGGATGATCTTGCTGAAACCTTCTGTAACTTGAATCGCTTTGGAATAAAATTGAACCCGGAGAAATGTTCTTTCGGGGTTTCTTCCGGAAAGCTTCTTGGTTTTCTTGTGTGTTCCAGGGGCATTGAGGTTAATCCTGAGAAAATCAGAGCTATTGAGCAAATGAGGTCGCCCTCGACCATGAAGGATGTTCAACGCCTGGCTGGTCGCATGGCGGCTTTAAGTCGTTTCATATCGCGATTAGGCGAAAGGGGACTACCTTTCTTTAAAGCCTTGCGGAAACATCATAACTTCACGTGGTCAGATGAGGCCGAAAAAGCGTTTCAGGAGGTAAAAACATATCTATCCAGTCCGCCAGTATTGGTGTCTCCTGAAAAGGATGAACCATTGCTTCTGTATTTGGCGGCCACCCCACACTCGGTCAGCGCAGTTCTGATCGCGGAAAGGGAAGGAGTGCACAGACCCATCTACTATGTGAGCGAAGTACTTCATGGTCCTAAGGAGCGCTACCCTGAGGTCCAGAAGATACTTTACGCGCTACTGATGGCTTCCCGTAAGCTACGACATTACTTTCAAGCACACAAGATCACAGTACCTTCCTCTTTTCCTTTAGGGGATATTGTCCGAAATCCAGAAAAATCTGGTCGAATCACCAAATGGGCGGTCGAATTCGGTGCCTTTGAGATCCACTTTACCCCTCGCACGGCGGTTAAGTCTCAGGTTTTGGCCGACTTTGTGGTCGAATGGACCAACCCTGAGCCACCCGTGCAGTTGGAAAAGGAACTGGAGTGCCCCGATTATTGGACAATGTACTTTGATGGCTCCCGTAGTTTTCAACACTCGGGGGCTGGAGTGGTCTTAGTTACACCTCAGGGCGAACAGCTTAAGTATGTCATTCAACTACACTTTGTTGCAACCAACAATGCAGCAGAGTATGAAGGTCTTCTTGCAGGGCTCCGGGCAGCAAAATTCCTCGGAGTCCGTCGATTAGTGGTGAGGGGGGACTCACAACTGGTCGTAAACCAGGTAAACAAGGAGTACAGCACCTCCGATGGGACAATGGCTCATTACCTGGGGAAAGTGAGGAGATTGGAAAAACACTTCAGTCACTTCGAAGTCCAATACATCCCGCGAAAGGACAACATTCTCGCAGACCAATTATCCAAAATTGGATCCTCACGCTCATCCGCTCCGGCAGGAGTGTTCATTGAACACTTGGACCATCCTTCGATCATGACTTCGGTCGAGGATGATCCGGCAATAGCCTTCGTTGCCAACCTCGGTCAGGAACAAGATTGGACTCATCCATTGAGGGTCTATCTTGAACATGGGACCCTACCCGAGGACGAAACCAAAAGCGATCGGTTAATTCGAAAGGCGCGTCTGTACAAACTCATAGATGGGGTCATGTACAGAAAGGGTACTCAAGGAGTATTCATGCGCTGCATATCTCAGGAGGAAGGAAAATCCCTCTTGAAAGAAATACATGACGGTGTATGCGGTGCACACGCATCATACCGAACACTGGTCGGAAAAGTTTTTCGACAGGGATTCTACTGGCCTTCGGCACTCGATGATGCCAAGCTTATGGTCAAGATGTGTCCACAGTGTCAGTTTCATGCAAGACAGGTTCATCAACCTGCTTATGCATTGCAAACTATTCCTCTCGCATGGCCTTTCGCGATCTGGGGAATGGACATCGTCGGTCCTATGCCACAAGCGGTCAATGGATACAAGTTTTTGTTCGTAGCCATTGACACGTTCACAAAGTGGATTGAGGCCGAACCAGTACGAAATATTACTGCATCAGCCGCACAAAAGTTCTTTCACAAGAACATTGTGGCACGATTTGGTGTTCCAAACCGTCTCATCACAGACAACGGTTCTCAGTTCGCTAGCGGTCTTTTCCTAGACTACTGCGATCAGATTGGGACCGAGGTGTGCTTTGCTTCCGTGGCACATCCACAAAGCAATGGTGCCGTAGAACGGGCCAATGGGCAAGTATTGCAAGGTATCAAAAAACGTGTTTTTGATCGCCTCAAGACCCGCTCGGGGGCTTGGGCAGACGAGCTCTATACTGTTCTATGGGCACTACGGACTACCTCTAGTCGAGCCACCGGTGAGACACCCTTCCATTTGGTCTATGGAGCCGAGGCTGTGTTGCCCATGGAAGTAAGTATTGGATCTGTTCGCACGAATCAATTCGAACAGGTCAACCAATCCGAACAACGATCGCAAGATCTCATCCTCCTGGAAGAACGGCGTGATCGCGCCCTGATTAAGTCCGTGGTATACTTGCAGGCTCTACGCAAGTATCACAGTAAAAAGGTGCAACCACGTGATCTCAACGTGGGCGACTTGGTTTTACGAAAAATTCAAGACCAGTCTAACCGCAATAAATTCTCCCCAAAGTGGGAGGGACCATATACTGTCGTCTCAGTGCCGCGGTCAGGATCTGCGCGGTTAGCCATGGAGGATGGTCGGATTTTGTCCAATACTTGGAACATCGATCAACTTCGCAAGTTTTACGTGTAAGTATTCCAATCACTTTTTTCCTGTTCAATTAGCATCTTTTCATAAAAAGCATGTCTTGTTTTCATACAATGAGTGTTTTTCTTTAAGCCCAAATTATACAAATTCGACCTGGGGGCTGATCGCCGGCGGTTAGGTTATTACAGCATTTTTCAACCGGATTCGCTGGTCAATCTCATGATCACTTCCAGATAAGTCACTCCTAAATAAGCCGTTTCTCAACGCACACGGGACTATCTGGCTAGTCTTCGGTCATTTGGGTGGCTACCAGTTTGCAATAAGGTTAAAATGTTACTTTAATCTTGACCATCGGCTTGAAGCACATATCCCTGGTCATCATACTTATGTTTTCCTCTGTTTAAAATACTAAGGCTTCAGTATTCACAAAACAGAGGCGGGGGCTAGAGGAATATACTTATAGTATGAAACTTATGATGTGAATATGCACTTTCTCTTGAAAAAATAATTTTACATACATAGCATTGTAATTACAATTGTTTGGTTACAAAATACAAGGATCATTCGATCCTTAGCTCAGCCAAGAGCTTGTCAACGAAGGGCTTAACTTCTTCAATAACGGCGTCAAGCAGTTCGTCACTCTCGACCTCAACCGGTCCCACCAGCGCGCTCAGATTCGCATCTGGGCCATGGTGAAGTCGAACCCGGCTGAGTACGGCGGATGCGGCTGATCGGACTCTCGTCCTGATCATCTCTTCACGTCGCCGTAAATCTCCAGGGAGATATTCGAGCAGTGATTCTGCTTGAGTTGTAAGCAGTGATGCCCAATCGCTGACATCTGGGTTGTCCTTCCTCAACTCTACCACATTGGTATTCAAAAGGCTGGCTATGGCCTTCAGTTTTTCGAAGACCAGTAGGCTCAACTCTTTGACCACTTGATTGCTGTGGTCGAGCGAGGACTCGAGAAGCATCTTGTCCTGGCTGAGCTGTTTAATACGACCTGCTTGCGCTGCACAAAGAAAAGAGGTTATGAACAAGAAATGTCTTTAAGTCTTCTCAAGTTGGGAATCGACTTACCAACATTCTCAGACTGAAGTTTATTGATTTCAGTCCGTAGTTTCTGAAACTCTGTAACTGAGTTCAGCTTTATCTTGGTTAACTCCTTCTTCAAGAACGTAACCTCTCTGCAACAAAATCAGGTTAGTCACAATTAAAGCCTACTTATATTAACAGAAGGATGACGATACTCACTTGCGCAAGCCGTCACGATCTTTTTGAACAGCCGCCATGCTAGCCATTGCAGCATGCGACTGGCTCGTCACCCATGACAAGCCCTGTGACACAAAGCAAGAGAGTCAAGTATGCTCTAAAGGCGATTCAAACAACGAAACAGGAGTCATCATACCTTCATAAACTTATTTAAAGCAACATCATCCATGCTAGCAGGAATCCTTGCTAGCGCGCCTGAAGTGCCTGCAACGGGGACAGTTGATGGGAGTGCCAGCCGGACGCCACCCCCAGAGGCCACTGGTGGTGACCTAGTCCCTATGCTTGATTCACCTCCCGTGGTCCGGACGATTTCCTGAACCACGGGAGTAGAGCGCTCTTCATTAGAGGCTCCCTCATCAGCCCTAGCTTCAACCTCCCCAGTGGCGGTTGAAGGTATAGGCGCTGTCTTCTTTTGCCTAACAGGAAGAGTGGGTCAGACAGTTTTTATATAAGATTACTGTCGAATAAGAGTTCTTACCTTATTCGAAATCCCATTCGTTCCTGGGACTTCTGGGACAACTCCCCTTGCGAAGGAGAGCCGTCTCCGGTTCTTGCCTTCCTTATGGTAAATAAGACAGCACCCCCCTGGAAATATCATGTTACAGGCATATTCTTAGGGAACAGTTAAAAACACATAAGTCTTTACCTGGACCACCGGGCTAATTGGTGGGGCTTCATCTGAAGGCCTTGACGATTCCTGAGTTGCTGGAACCGTCATAGCCGGCCTTCGTTCGTCTACTTCCTCCTCTGTCCGCGGAGGAGGAGGATTTTCCTCCCTGGAATCCCCAGTGGACCCAGGGGGAAGCTCTCCTTCCTGTATGTACATTAACTTGTCAAATACGCAGAAAGAGTCATGGAGGGAATGATCGAAAAGATCCTTTACCTTAGTCAGGGAAGCAGAGATGACTGATCCTGAAACCCCGGGGGCTTCAGGAATTGGAAGGTCACCCGCGACCACCAGATCTTCGGTGGTCGCAGGGTCAGCCACGGCCACCTCTTCGGCAGTTGTGGTCTCTGCGGGGCAGCCTGGGACATCGCTGGATGGAAGATCCGCGATCTTCCTCCTTCGAAGGATCAGAGGAACGTCATCCTCTTCCTCCTCGCTCCCCTCTCCCTGTACGACGAAGAAGTGATTCCATGTCGCGCCTGAAAAAGTAGCAGGAATGCGATATCTTACCGCAGTCTTTCTTGCGGGACGAGGGACGCTTCGTGAAGACCCCTCCCCAGGGTTCAGCTTGGTCTTCTTAGGGGTAGGACTCTTTGTCCTGGGTCTCTGGGAGACCTTCTTCACGTTCTTCGCCGTCGGCTTCTTCAGAGAGCCGACATTCTCACTTGGGAATGTCGCATCCGCGAACCTCCCTAGGAGCTATTTTCATTCCAATGAAATTGATTAGTGCTGGACATACACGAAACCTGCAAAACAGAGGCCAAGTGAGAAGTTTACCTTTCGGCGCTCCTGTTTAAGGTCGTCGCCAGCATGAATCAAGCTTTGGGGGCGAGGCGATCCCTTGGGGCCCTCTACCTCGGCGTTGTACGCCCTGAGGAGGTAGTTAGTCCGCCTCTCAATCTCAGCTGAGGGCAGGACTGTTCCCGGATACAAGTTAAATTGGTACATTTCAAAAATGACAAAAGGATTTTTATGTCAGAAATAAGTACCTTCATTATAGTCCAGGGTAGTGTCCGCCATGGACGTGATCTCCCAAGCCGGATGAGCCCTTTCACGTAGGGGGCTCACCCGATTCTTCACAATGTCTCGGATGACGTCACGTGCCGTCAGCCCTTGTTCGACTAAGTGAAGGATCACCTCGGCATGCTTCATGAACTCCGCGTTCATCGCCGGGAGAGTATCCAACTCGCTTGTTTTCTCCGGCCGCGAGTTCTCAAACCACAGCCCGCTCTCGGTCGGAGGGGTGCAGTAAAACCATTTCTGGTGCCACCCGTGCACTGAATCTCGCAGGGGTGGGGAGGGATACTCCTTTTTATCCCTCAGCCGGAAGTAGATGCATCCGGCGGCGTTGGTGCTCTTCGACCACGCCGAAAAGTAAAATCGTCGGAAAAGATCCACGTTGGGATATACTCCGACGAAGGCTTCACAGAGATGCTGGAATACTGCAAGAATCAGCATCGCGTTGGGGTGGAGGTTGATCAGTTCCCACCCGTAATGCTCAAAGATATCCTTAAGGAACCGACTCTCAGGGAATCGGAACCCGCAACGAAAATACTCCTCAAAAACCACCAACTCGCCTTCTTGGACGGTTGGGGTTTCTTGGTCCTTCTCCGCAGGTCACCAGTTAATGAGCAGCCGCGGAGAAAGGATCTCCTCCTTCTCAAGCGCCATCAGGCTCTCCTCAGAATGATGAATGGACCTGCTCCAGGACGCCATCTATGGTGTAGAATCAAAGGGGAAGCTGGCGATTTGGGGAAGACGAAGGCTGAAGAAAATGAGGGTTTTGAGCGGCGGGAATTCTAAGGGTTTTTCGCGGCTGAGTGGCTTCCTCAAGAAGCAACCTACTGCTTTTTATAGACCCAAGGCGACGCATTAATGGGTAAACGGCTCGTTTCAAACGTTCCATTGAATGCTTTATTCATTTCCCATAATGGATACTGTCTCTCATAGACCCGATAAAGTACCCAGACGTCGGATCTGAAACAAAAAGGCTTCTTTGTTTTGGAAACTGAAAGTGCAAAAGGACTGAAAAATTTTCAGTACTTTTCAGAAGGCGTTTTTCCTTTTTATACTTTGAACATTTTCTTCGAAAAAATCATATAACTCAATTTTTGACGTACTGGAATGTTTCTAATTGGGTTATGGTTTTTTCGAAATCATGTTTTAGGCTGAAACTTCGATTCTAATCGGAATGACGGCCTGACCGAGTCCTAACTCTGGTCGCACTTTAGTTCTGACCGCGGCTCTGAAACTGCTCGCGGAATCAGGGCAGGTCGCGGTGCCTTTTTCTTAAAAACGATTCTGATCGCAGAACTAAAGTTTCCTGTGTATGAATGGTCGCAAACGTAAAGTTTATGGCTATATTTTCGCACAGAAGATGTGAAGAATATTCGTGAGAAATAAGAAACTTTTTATTTCTTACATTCTTTACATACAAAAGGGATGCAGTCGATCAAAACATCGACTTGCTCCGAAAGAAATTTACAAAGTTCCCCAAGGGACATATTGTTGTCAGTAGGATCTACACTGACAACCCCCAGGGAACTAGCAACTACCCTAAGTCTATCTATATCGTCCCTAACAACGGACGCACTATTGTCCCTAATCAAGTCAGAGAGTTCTCGCTGTTGCTGAGCGAAGTCTCTCTCTCGACGGAAATGGTGCGCCTCCTCTCGGGATCGATCAAGACATTCTACTAAACGCAGAATCTTCGAGGCCATCTCCTCGGTCTTCTTCTCCAGGGCATTCTTCTCTTCCAGAAGAGTCTGTCCAGAAGGAAGAGATGGGGCAGCAGAAGGCTGATCGCTGGGGCCTCCTACCTCCTACATTTTGCAAAAGTTAGTCATATTAACTAAAATTATCAGCAAAAAGGGGGAAGAATTGTTACCTGTCCCAGTGCAACGTTCCCAGAAGAAAATTGCTTCGCCAACCCAATATGGCAATCATCTGATCGAGGGATAGTCACCGCTTGCCGACCAGAAAATTGATCACCCAAACAAAAATGGGGAGTATTGGGATGAAATGGAGAAAACTGAGAAGAACATCCCTCCAAAGGTGGAGATGAAAATTCAACTTGCCGAGAGGCATGAATGGGGAGGGTCAAAGGAACTGAAGGAAGAAGGAAACTCGCTACATTCTTCACCGTTGTTCCACTGGAAGATCCTTCGTCAACCTTGGGTTTCTTCCTTAAGGGAGATAGGACTTCATTCGACCCTTGTTCGACAATTTCCCCTTCATCGCTCTCAATCTCGATGATTTCGTGATCTGCCATTGGGAAGAGTAAGTGAAAAGGAAGGAGGCCAGGTAACAAGAAAAAGACTTAGGCGTGAGAGGGAAATTGTGAATCTTTACATGTCCAGGGGTCTGGTATTTATAGCCGCCAGGTCGACGGTTCGCCTCCCAGACACCTCGAGTTTCGTTAAAGACATTTACAATTTTACCTCGAGATAAAAATCTCTACGGCGCCATCATTGCCCGTCACGTAATGTCAGAACCCGTCTTGAAAAACCAACCGTTTTCACTTAGTGCGCCACTAAGTGGAGAAGTTAAAGGGCCGGGTTAAAAATCCAATGCACGGTTTTTAAATTCGAAATAAACACGTCTCTCCGTTTTCTTCGAATTTGGGGGCTAGCTGACGAGGATTGACACCCGGGTCACTTCTAATAAACTTCTGGTTCAAGACAGGTTCGAACCAGAGCATGTGTCTGGAGATGCGAACTCAAGTTATTTTGAGAGGCATCACCACGAGGTCGCAAGCTTTACGCGGTCAAGTCGCAGCTTTACGCAGTCAGACCGTGGGCCTTGCGCGGTCAGAAGTTCGTGGCCTATACGCGAACTACACATTCGGGATATTACGCGGTCAGCCAAATCCCGCGGTCAGAACATCTACCGATCAGGATACCTGGGATCTATCTATTCGGTTGTCTATACGACAGGATATTCTAAGTATCCCGAAGACTCCTACACGTGGAAAATCAACCGTCAGGGGGTTAACACGTACAGTTATTCATGAATAACATGTGTTTAACCTGCGTGGAGGTTAAGAGCAGTTTCAAAAACCGTATCTAACCGTCCGTGCAACCGATTGATGCAGTTTCCTTCACATGGCACCCTTTCAAGCAGTATAAAAGGATGGCATGAAGTATCAATCAGGGAGAGGGATCGAAGTTAGCCAAGTCTACGGCACACCTCATACAGCATTTTTAAGTCTTCTTTAGCTTATCTTTGTACACTTTTTACAGGAAAAATCCTCGCCTGTGAGGACTTTTTCCTCCACTTGTAAACCTTTACCATACTTAGTGAAATCCCAACAGGACGTAGGGCTTTTACTCCCACCATCGAGGGCCCGAACCTGTCTAAATTCTCTGTGCTCCTGTTCACCATTGTTCAGCATACCTTCCCGAAGGGTCATCTTGAAAGGTCTCACTATTACAAATTCTGCATAAGTTCGGCTGAGGACTCCGAGTCCAAATCGTCGACAGCAGCGCAAATACTCTTCAAAGACCACCAACTCGCCCTCCTGGACGGTTGGGGTTTCTTGATCTTTCTCCGCGGGCCGCCAGTTGACCAACAGTCGCGGAGGAAGGATCTCCTCCTCCTCCAACAACATCAAACTCTCCTCGGAATGGTGAATGGATCGGCTCCAGGACACCATTGTTTGGTGGAGAGTCGAAGGAATAGTTGGTGATTTTTGGGAAGACGAAGGCTCAGAAGAACGAGGGTTTTTGTGCGGCGGAAACGATGAGGGGTTTTGGCTGTGTGGCTTCTTTGAGAAGACATCTGCTCTTGTTATAGACCCAAGGAGGCGCATTAATGTGAGTAACATTTCGTTCAAACGTTCCCCTGAGTATTTTATTCATTTCCCATAATGGATACTGTCTCTGGCGAACCCGTTAAAGTGTTCAGGCATCGGATCTGAAACAAAAAGACTTCTTTGTTTCGGAAACTGAAAGTGCAAAAGGACTGAAAAGTTTTCAGTACTTTTCAGAAGACGTTTTTTCCTTTATATGCTTTGGACATTTTTACGAAAAAATCATACGACTCAATTTTTGGACGTATGGATGTATTTTGACCGGCTTACGGTATGATCGGGACCATGCTTTCGATTAAGCTCCAATTGTGACCGCAGTGATGGTCTGGTCGAGTTTCAAGTCTGGTCGCGATAAGTTTTCACTTCTAACCACAACTCTAAGTCTGATCGCGGTATCAGGTGGTCGCGGTGCCTCTGTAAAAGGTGTGAACCTAATCGCAGAGTTGAAGTTTACATGTGTATGAGTGATCGTAAAGGCATTGCTTATGGTCATATTTTCACACACAGGATGTAAAAAGTGTGTATGGGAAGAAAGGAAATTTTATTTCTTGCATTCTTTACATACAAAAGGGATACCGGCGACCAGAGCATCGACCTGATCCGAAAGAAGTTTACAAAGTTCTCCTAGGGACATGTTGTTGTAAGTAGGATCTACACTGACAACACCCAGGGAACTAGCAACTAATCTAAGCCTATCTACATCATCCCTAACAAGAGGTACACTACTGTTCCTAATTAAGTCAGAGAGTTCCCGTTGCTGCTGGGCGTGGTCCCTCTCTCGACAGAACTGGTGCGCCTCTTCACGGGATCGTTCAAAACAATCTGCCAGATGCAGAATTGCCGAAGACATCTCTTCGGTCTTCTTCTCCAGGGCATTCTTCTCCTCTAGAAGAGTCCGTCTGAGGGGAAGAAGCGGAGCAGCAGAAGGCTGACCACTAGGGCCTCCAATCTCCTACATTTGCAAGGATTAGTTATACTAACCATAAACTATCAGCAAAAAGGAGATGTGGATTGTTACCTATCCCTACTCGCGACACGTTGGTGTATCCATCCTGGAAAGATGGACGCCAGGTGACGGAAGAGCAACCTTCCCACCAGAAGATTGCTTCCCCAACACAAGTTGAGGATCTTCTGGCCGAATAGTCACCGCTTGCTGGCCAGAAAATTGATCACCCAAACAAAAGCAAGGGGTGCCAGGGAAGAAAGCTGCAGGAAGAAAAGATGAGGGCTCATCTTCTACCTTTGCTCTGCTGGAGGATCCTTCGTCAACCTTGGACTTCTGTAAAGAGGCATCCGATCCAGGAGTGTTCATTGAACACTTGGACCGTCCTTCGATCATGACTTCGGTCGAGGATGATCCAGAAATAGCCTGTGTTACCAACCTCAGTCAGGAATAGGATTGGACTCATCCATTGAGAGTCTATCTTGAATATGGGACCCTACCGGAGGACGAAACCGAAAGCGATCGGTTAATTCGAAAAGCGCATCTGTACAAGCTCACAGATGGGGTTTTTTATAGAAAAGGTACTCAAGGAGTATTCATGCGCTGCATATCTCAAGAGGAAGGTAAATCCCTCTTGAAAGAGATACATGACGGTGTATGCGGTGCGCACGCGTCATATCGGACACTGGTCGGAAAAGCTTTTCGACAAGGATTCTACTGGCCTTCGGCACTGGATGATGCCAAGCACATGGTCAAGATGTGTCCTCAGTGTCAATTTCGCGCTAGACAGGTTCATCAACCTGCCTACGCATTACAAACCATTCCCCTCGCATGGCCTTTTGCGGTTTGGGGGATGGATATTGTTGGTCCTATGCCACAAGCGGTCAATGGGTACAAGTTTCTGTTCGTAGCCATTGACACGTTTACAAAGTGGATTGAGGCCGAACCGGTACGGAATATTACCGCGTCAGCAGCACAAAAGTTCTTCCATAAGAACACTGTTGCTCGATTTGGTGTTCCAAACCGTCTCATCACAGACAATGGTTCTCAGTTGGCTAGTGGTCTTTTTCTGAACTATTGCGATCAGATCGGGACCAAGGTGTGCTTTGCTTCTGTGGCACATCCACAGAGCAATGGCTCTGTGGAACGGGCCAATGGGCAGATATTGCAAGGCATCAGAAAACGTGTTTTTGATCGCCTTAAGACTCACTCGGGGGCTTGGGCAGACGAGCTCTATACCGTTCTATGGGCACTACGAACTACCTCTAGTCGAGCCACCGGTGAGACGCCTTTCCATCTAGTCTATGGGACGAGGCTGTGTTGCCTATGGAAGTTAGTATTGGGTCTATTCGGACAGAACAATTCGAACGGGTTGATCAGTCCGAACAGCGATCACAGGATCTCATCCTCTTAGAAGAAAGGCGTGATCGCGCGTTGATCAAGTCCGCGGCATACTTGCAAGCTTTGCGCAAGTACCATAACAAAAGGGTGCGACCACGTAATCTTCACGTGGGCGACCTGGTTTTACGAAAAATTCAAGACCAGTCTAATCGCAAGAAATTCTCCCCGAAGTGGGAAGGCCCTTACACTATTGTCTCAATGCCGCGACCAGGATCCGCGCGGTTAGCCATGGAGGATGGCCGAATTCTGTGCAATACATGGAACATCGATCAACTACCCAAGTTCTACGTGTAAGTACTCAATTCTTTTTCCTGTTCAATTAGCATTTTTTCATAAAACAAAAAAAAAGTGTTTCGGTTTCATACGATGAGCATTTCCCTTCATACCCATGTGTTACGAATTTGACTCGGGGGCTGGTCGCCCGCGGTTTGATCATTACAACATTCTAGTCGGATTCGATGGTCAATCTCATGACCACTTCCAGACAAGTCACTCCTAAATAAGCCGTTCCTCAACGCATACGGGGCTTTCTGGTAAGTCCTTGGTCACTTGAGTGGCTGCCGGTTTGCAACAAGGTTAGACGTTACATTGATCATAATTGTTGGTTCGATCACACATCCCTGGTCGCTGTATTCATATTTCCCCTATGTTGATAATACTAAGCCTTCAGTATCTATAATCACAGGCGGGGGCTAGGGGGATATGTCTATAATATGAAATAACAAAAAATATGAATATATTTACTTTCTTTCAAAAACAATTTGTACATACATTTGCATTCTATATGTTATTTCTATACAGATATAGGGATTACTCAATCCCGAGCTCAGTCAGGAGCTTATTTACAAGGGGGGTGACCTCCTCCATGATCGCGTCTAATTGTTCCTCACTCTCGATCTCAACCGGTCCCACCAGTGGATTCAGATCCGCATCTGGGCCATGGTGGAGACGAAACTGGCTGAGAATGGCAGAAGCTGCTGATCAAACCCTCATTCTGATCGCCTCTTCACATCACCGTGTATCTTCAGGAATATACTCGAGAAGTGACTCTGCCTGGGCTATGACTAGCGTAGACCAGTCATTTGCACTGAGGTCGTCCTTTGTGGTTTCGACCACATCAGCCCTCAGGAGACGAGCCACCATCTTTAGCTTTTCGAAGATGGACTGGCTCAAGTCTCTGTTCACCTTTTGGGAGGAGTCAATGGAGCGCTGGAGGATCACCTTGTCCTGACTAAGTTGTTTTATTTGACCTACTTGCGCTGCAGTAAGGGGAAGTGTTACTCACATATTAAGAACTTAAGTCTTCCTAGTCAGGAATTGACTTACCAGAAAGTTCTGACCGCAGCCGGTTAAGCTCGATCTATTGATTCGAGAGCACGGAAATCGAATGGAGCTTGACCGCGGCCACTTCCTTCTTCAGAAACGCCACCTCCCTGTGACAGAACAAAAAGAAGTGGTCACGACAAATTTGTATCTATACAAATTGGAGGGTATTGATCCTTACCTGCACAAGCTATCTCGTTCTTTTTGTATGGCCTCAACGCTCGCTACCATAGCGATCGATTTGGCCGTCATCCGGGATAGTTCCTGCGATACAAAGAGAAATTAAGGGTATCCTACGCACAATTCAGGTACCAAAAGAGAAGTTCATCATACCTTTGTATACTCCCGGAATGAAATGTCTTCCGGGATGGCAGGAGGTCTCGTCAAGGGACCCGTTGCGACCTCGACAGAGGCAGCAGGCGGATGTGCCTGCTGGGCATCATCCCCAGTTGCTATTGCCTGCGACTGGGTCTCCGCGCCTGCTTCATCCCCCACGGTCTGGATGCCTTCCTGGACCAAAGGGACAGAGCGCTCCTCACTGGAGGCTCCGGCACCTGTAGCGACTTCAACCCTCCTCGGAGCGGCTGAAGGGCTTGGTGCAACCTCTTTTCTCCTGCCAAGAAAAAAGGGACCAACGATTACGTTGGTAATCACCGCAATTCGGTTCAAAATAACCAGGATAGGATTCTTACCTTATCTGAAATCCCATCAGATTTTGGGATTTCAAGGAAGGCTCTCCCTGAGAAAGGGGACAGTCGCTGTCTGTCCTGGTCTTCCTCTTGGTGAACAAGGTTCTTCCCCCTATGTGAGTTCTCCTGTAAGTACATTCATAGGGGAAGATGAAGACTTGAGTGGTGAGAGTCCATACCTGTGTGACCTGTCCGGTCGGCACGGTCACGTCCGAAGGCCTGGGTGGCTCCTAGACTTCTGGAGCCGGCACTTCATCTGTAACTCCCACGGGGTTCTGTTCACACACCTCTCCTGTCCGCAGGAGTGGAGGATTTTCCTCCCTGGGACTCACAGGAGTTGCAGGGGAAGCTCTTCTCCCTGAATAAGTGTTAATTCAATAAACGAGTATACAGAGGGAATTGAGAAAATAAGACCATGAAGGGATCTTACTATGGTTGCCCCTTCGATAAGGGGGGCAGAAACAACTGACCCTGAAGCCTCGGGGGCTTCAGGAGCAGGGATTTCACCCGCAACCATGGGACTCTCGGTGGCTGCGGGATCCGCTGCAGTTTCTTTTAATTCTGCAGGACAAGCTGGAGCGTCGCCGGATGGAGAGCCCGCTATCTTCCTCCTCCGGCGGATTAGGAGGACATCATCTTCCACCTCCGGCGGATTAGGAGGACATCATCTTCCTCCTCCGCCTCGCTCCTCTCCCCCTGTACGACGAAGAAGTGATTCCAGTCTGCACCTGGAAAAACAGAAGGAACGTGATATCTTACCGCAGTCTTCCTTGCGGTAGGAGGAACGCGCCGTGAAGACCCTTCCCCAAAAGCTTGCTCGGGTTTCTTGGGGGCAGGATTCCTCGTCCTAGGCTTCGAGGAGATCTTCTTCACGTGCTTCATCGTCGGCTTTCCCAGGGAACCGACGTGCTCACTCGGGAATGTCACCTCGGCGAATCTCCCCAAGAGCTATTTCGTTCCGATGAAGTTGTCAGTGCTGGGCAAAAATAAGACCTGCGAATAAGAGCCAAGTGGAAGATGACATACCTTTCGGCTCTCCTGTTTTAGGTCGTCGCCGGCGTGAACCAAGCTCTGGGGGCGAGGCGATCCCTTGGGGCCCTCTACCTCGGTGTTGTAAGCCCTGAGGAGGTAGTTTGTCCGCCTCTCGATCTCGGACGAGGGCAGGACTGTTCCCAGAATGCAAGTTAGACAAGGCATTGCAAAAGTAAGAGATTTCAGTATCAGAGATAGATACCTTCGTTGTAGTCCAAGGTGTTGTCTGCCATGGACTTGATCTCCCACGCCAGATGAGCCCTTTCACGCAGGGGGCTCACCCGGTTCTTCGCAAAGTCGCAGATGACGTCGCGAGCTGTTAGTCCCTCTTGGACTAGGTGCAGAATGACCTCGGCATCCTTCATGAATTCAGCGTTCATCGCTGGGAGAGGGTCCAACTTGCTCGGCTTCTGCGGCCGCGAGTTCTCGAACCACAACCCGCTCTCAGACGGCGGGGTGCAGTAGAACCACTTCTGGTGCCACCCGTGCACCGAATCACGCAGGGGTGGGAAGGGATACTCCTTCTTCTCCCTTATCCGGAAGTAGATACATCCGGCGGCGTTGGCGCTCTTCGACCACGCCGAATAATAGAAGCGCCGGAAGAGATCCACGCTGGGATACACTCCGACGTACGCCTCGCACAGATGCTGGAACACCACCAGAATCAGGACTGCATTTGGGTGGAGGTTGATCAACTCCAACCCATAATGCTCGAGGACGTCCTTCAGGAACCGACTCTCAGGGAATCGGAACCCGCTGCGTAGGTATTCCTCAAAAACCACCAGTTCTCCCTCTCTGACGATTGGGGTTTCTTGGTCCTTCTCCGCGGGCCACCAGTTGATTAGCAACCGCGGAGGAAGGATCTCCTCCTTCTCCAGTGCCAGCAGGCTCTCCTCAGAATGGCGGATCGATCTACTCCAAGATGCCATTTCTTGTGAGGAATCGGGGGAAAGTTGGCGACTTTGGGGAAGATGGAGGCTGAGAAGAATGAGGGTTTTGTGCGGCGGAAATGTTAAGGGTTTTTGGCTGTGTGGCTTCTTCAAGAAGCTACCTGCTCCTTTTATAGACCCGAGGAGATGCACTAATGTGAGTAACGTTCCACTCAAACGTTCCACTGAATATTTTATTCATTTCCCATAATGGATACTATCTCTGGCGGACCCGTTAAAGTGTTCCTGGTATCGGATCTGAAACAAAAGGACTTCTTTGTTTCAAAGTTTGAAGGTACAAAAACATGAAAAGTTTTTCAGGGGTTTTCGGAGAACGTTTCCCTTCATGTGCCTTGTAAATTTTCATGAAAAAATCCTATGGCCCAAATTTTGGACGTACGGATATATTTTGATTGGATTGTGGTATGATCGGAACCATGTTCTCGGCTAAGCTCTGATTCTAATCGAAGTGGCGGTCTGATCGAATTTCAGTTCTGATCGCAGTACTTTTTCAACGTAAACTTCGGTTCTAACCGCGGTTTTAAGTCTGATCACGGTATCAGTGCTAGTCGTAGTAGTACTATAAAAACGCGGTTCTGGCCGCAGAACTGAAGTTTGCCTGTGTATGAGTGGTTGCAAAGACATTACTTGTGGCCATGTTTTCGCATATAGAAGGTAAAGAATATTCATGTGAAGAAAAAGAAAATTTTTATTTCTTACATTCTTTAGATACAAAAGGGATACCGGCGACCAGAGCATCGACCTGATCCGAAAGAAGTTTGCAGAGTTCTCCTAGGGACATGTTGTTGTCAGTAGGATCTACACTGACAAACCCCAGAGAACTAGCAACTAATCTAAGCCTATCTACATCGTCCCTAACAAGAGACGCACTACTATCCCTAATCAAGTCGGAGAGTTCTAGCTGTTGCTGAGCGTGGTCCCTCTCTCGATGGAATTGGTGCGCCTCTTCACGGGATTTTTCAAAACATTCTGCCAGGTGAAGAATCGCCGAAGACATCTCTTTGGTCTTCTTCTCCAGAGCCTCTTTTTCCCCTTGGAGAGTTTGTTCGAGGGAAGGAGGTAGAATCTCAGCAGGCTGGTCGCTGGGGGCTCCAACAATTTTTGTCTCCTACATTTGCAGATGTTAGTTTTCTTTAACTATGACAAACAAGCAAAAGGAGACAAAAGTTAATTACCAACCCTAGCGAGCAACAGGTTGGTATATGCATCCTGGAAAGTAGATCATCCGACAAAAGTAGATGATCACTAGATGGTGGAAGTGCAACCTTCCCACCATAAGATTGCTTCCCCAACACAAATTGAGGATCTTCTGGTTGGATAGTCACCACTTGCCGACCAGAAAATCGATCATCCAAACAAAAATGGGGAGCATTGGGATGAAATGGAGAAAACTGAGAAGAACGTCCCTCCAAAGGTGGGGATGAAAGTTCAATCTGCCTAGGTTCATGACACTACTACAGAAGTGCATTCCACTAACCCTTATTTTCTAACGGTTGTAAGCAATATAGGAAAAATCCGATAGAATAGGACGACAGCGGCGGAAAACCATCATTTTACTATCGGTTATACACTAATCCAACGTTAGTGAAATGCAAATACTTTTTACTATCGGTTATTACTGTACAAACCGATATAATATATTAAATAGTACTATCGGTTTTCCATTTTTAACTGATAGTGAAATAACTGACTTTTTACTATCGGTTATTACTGTACCAACTGATATAATATATTACAATAGTACTATCGGTTTTTCGTTTGTAACAGATAGTAAAATTACTCACTTTATACTATCGGTTGGTACTGTATTAACCGATATAATATATTGAATAGTACTATCGGTTTTTCTCGGGTAACTGATAGTGAAATTACTGACTTTTTACTATCGGTTATTACTGTACTAACCGATACAGTATACTACATAGTACTATCGGTTCAACAACACAAACCGATAGTAAAATGACTTCATATACACTAATGGTTATGACAGTGGGGACCTTATTTTACTATCGGTTAGTGTTGTTGAACCGATAGTAAAATTGGACAACTTAATTAGGTCGACCCCTGCTCTGCGCTCTACATGTTGGAATCATTTCAGCCGCGCACAACTCCAAGCTAGAGTGATCTGGAGAAGCTAGCTGAGAGGTTGATCATATTTCCATCCCCCTCGGTATTGTCATCTTCTCATCACCTCTCTCTCTCTCGATCACTCTTTCACACTCTCCCTCTCTCTCTCTACTTGCAATTCATTAAACTAGATACATGTATCTCCAAGCTAGCTAGAAGGCTGGGTTGGCTAGCTAGCTATAGCTTGCTGAATTTAAGCAGCTAGCTAGCTGGCTCTTCCAATTAATGCATGCATCAAGTTAATTAGGGTTTCATATATACAAATCCATTTAATGTAATTAAACAGCTCATGCATGTACACACATATGGCCTAGCTAATTATGTTTCATTCATATATGCATGCCCTGAGTCATTAATTATTTATTTGAATTTGTCAATTTTGTGAAATAATTATAGATGGAACGAGAATATTGGATGTATGGAATAAAACGTACTACTGTTGAGTATTTGGAGGGTGTGAATGGATTTATTAAATTTGCTGAGCAAGAGAAGGCAAAGAAGGGAGAGAAAGATATGCATTGTCCTTGTATAGATTGTATGAACTTAAGAAGGTTCGGCAACTCTGATCAGATTAGGAGTCATTTGATTCGTCGTGGTTTTAACGCACGCTATACCCGTTGGATATGGCATGGTGAAGATCTTGAGGAAACGAGCACTACCGCTACCACTCAGCAGCACCCGGAAGTGGATTGCAGTAATGATGATCATGATCAAAACATTGATAATGTTCATTCGGAAGTCCATGTAGATGACGACAATTTAGATGAAATGTTACGTGATGTAGAAGAGGACTACAGCGAAAACGATTTAGCTAAATTTCAGAAATTAATTGTTGATTCTGAGAAGCCTTTGTTCCCCGGATGTGAAACATTTACAAAGTTGTCTTCTGTGTTGAGATTATATAACTTGAAGGCAAGCAACCGTTGGAGCGATAAGAGTTTCACGGCGCTATTGGATCTGTTAGCGGACATGCTTCCAGAGGGAAATGAGTTGCCAAGATCGGTTTACCAGGCCAAAAAACTATTGTGTCCGTTGGGAATGAAAATCGAAAGAATACATGCATGCCCAAATGATTGTGTTCTGTACCGTAACGAGTACGAGGATTTGCATGTTTGTCCAAGATGCGGTGCATCGCGGTATAAGCATGGGGACAGAATTTATCACAATGGATGTGATGAGGTAAAGAAAGGGCCTTCGGCCAAAACTGTGTGGTATTTGCCTGTGATTCCCAGATTGAAACGGCTGTTTGCAAATCTGAAAGATGCGAAGTACTTGCGTTGGCATGTTGAAGGTCGGAAACAAGACGGAAAACTAAGACATCCAGCTGATTCCATTCAATGGAGAAACATTAACAGAACATTCGGTGAGTTTGGCGGCGAAGTGAGGAATATAAGGTTTGGGCTGAGTACGGATGGTATGAATCCACACGGAAATATGAGCAGTCGACATAGCACTTGGCCGATTCTTTTATGCATCTACAATCTTCCTCCTTGGTTATGTATGAAGCGGAAGTACATCATGATGTCGTTACTAATTTCAGGACCCAGACAACCCGGGAATGATATTGACGTGTTTCTATCACCGTTAGTCGAGGACTTACAAAAATTGTGGAGCGAAGGGGTGCGGGTGTGGGATGCACATAAGCGAGAGAATTTCATGTTGCGGGCCATAATATTTTGTACCATAAATGATTTCCCGGCCTATGGAAATTTGTCGGGGTATAGTACGAAAGGAGTCAAGGCTTGTCCTATTTGCCTGGACGAAACTGAAAGCATGTGGTTATCGAACTGCAGAAAAACAGTGTACATGGGTCACCGCAGATTCCTTCCGATGCATCACGCCTACCGTAAGAAGAGGAAGTCATTCAATGGGAAGCCTGAGAAAGGATCAGCCCCAGTGTTTGTGACTGGTAAGGAGCTTTACTTGCGCGTGAAGGACATCAAAGTTGAGTTCGGTAAATGTTCTAAACCTCCAGGAAAAAATGTTTGGAAGAAGAGATCGATTCTTTGGGATCTGCCATATTGGGAGCACTTACAAGTTCGACATTGCATTGATGTCATGCACGTAGAGAAAAATGTTTGTGACAGTTTGATTGGTTTGTTGTTGAACATTCCAGGAAAGACGAAAGATGGCATCAACGTTCGCCGTGACATGCTCGACATGGGCATAAGGACTGAGCTTGCACCGTTGGAGAAGGGAAAGCGGACATACCTCCCCCCGGCCTGCTATACTTTGTCAAAAAGAGAAAAAACAGAACTCTGTCAGTGCCTACATGGTGTCAAAGTTCCATGCGGGTATTCTGCGAACTTGAAAAAACTTGTGTCCATGAAAGACTTGAAACTGGTTGGTATGAAGTCCCATGATTGTCATGTACTGATGACACAAATGCTTCCCATTGCTATCAGAGGCATTCTCCCAGTCAAAGTCAGAGAGACAATTACAAAGCTATGTTATTTCTTCAACACAATATCTGGCAAGGTACGTAAGCTTGTACTCCTAGCAAGTTAATTAGCTCCATTCGTGGAACTTGTCAGATTTTTTGGATCTGAATATTTGCTGCAACTGTGTCCTTGCAGGTAATTGATATGGATGGACTGGACGATTTGCAACGCGATGTGACTACCACTCTTTGTCAGCTGGAGATGTATTTCCCTCCATCCTTTTTTGATGTTATGGTCCATCTAATTGTTCACCTTGTCAGAGAAATTAAGTTTTGTGGACCCGTGTTCCTGCGCTACATGTATCCATTTGAGAGATTTATGGGTATCTTGAAGGGATATGTAAGGAATCGATATCGGCCTGAGGGCAGTATTATTGAAGGTTATGCCGCGGAGGAGGTGATCGAATTTTGCACCAACTATATGGCCGGGGTTGACCCAATTGGCGTTCCTACGTCTCGGCATGAGGGCAGGCTTCAGGGCATTGGAACGATTGGATTTAAAGCAGTCATCCCCTCTAGTGATCTGTATGCAAAAGCCCATTTTTGGGTCTTACAGCACATGACGGGGGTGGACCCATACATACACGAGCACAAGGAAATGTTACGGAAACAGAATCCCTCGAAGCCAGAGATTTGGGTCACCAGAGAACATAATAGGAAGTTTGCTGGGTGGATCGAAAATAGAGTCCTGCAAGCTTCTGAGGGCGATGTAGATGAAGATGTTACATGGTTGGCCAGAGGGCCTAGATTTACTGTAGGGACTTGGCAGGGGTATGACATCAACGGCTATTCATTTTACACAAAAACTCAGGACGAGAAGAGTGCTATGCAATGTAGTGGAGTGACACTACTTGCTATTTCGGAGGATGCCAGGGCAGTAAGAGCACTCGACTCATATTACGGTGTTATTGAGGAAATATGGGAGCTCGATTATGTATTACTTAAGATTCCTCTGTTTCGATGCCAATGGGTCGAAATCCCTCGAGGTGTTAAAGTCGACAATTATGGGTTTACTCTAGTCGATCTCAGTAGAGTCGCACACAAAGATGATCCATTTATACTTGCTGAGCAAGCCACACAGGTGTTCTACATCGTTGACCCGGCCAACCCAAAGTTGCACGTTGTCCTTCACAGTAAGAGACGTATTGTTGGGGTCGAAGACGTTGTGGATGAGGAAGAGTACGATCAGTTCGACGAACTACCTCCATTTTTAGATGGAATCCTTCAATCTGTCCCTACCGAAGATATTGACGAAACAAGTTACCTGCGAGACGACCACGAAGAAGGATTATGGGTGGACAACTGTTCTTGACTAATTTGCAATATGTAAGTGACGTATATTACTTGGATCGAAGAATGTTCAAATCAATTTTCAAAAATTCTTTGGGAAAACATACGTGATGCATTGAGAATCATTTCTGCAAATTTTCATTTCAATTGGAGTATATACTTGATTTGAGCAATAATTGATTCTTTTCACAAATATATATGAAAACTGCAAATTTTCATTCCATGATTGGTCTTTATTGTTATTTTATTTCAAAATTATTGCAAGCCATTTGCATGGGGTTTCAGGTGTCTTTACAAGTGCAAAATGATGTACTGAGACCCATCTGTATTTGTTCTCAGGAAATACCTTTAGATCAATTTAACAGTATTATACTATCGGTTTCAACCTCCAAACCGATATGAAATTAACATATATTATCGGTTTATTGTCATAACCGATAGTAAATACAATACAAAATGATGTACTGAGATCCTCTGTAATTCTTCTAAGGGAAATCCTTTAGGGTCAATAGCATTGTATTTTACTATCGGTTATAACTGTGAAACCGATATGAAATTAAACTATACTATCGGTTTATCGTTCACAACCGATAGTGATTTACACTATGTTATGATCCCCTGTTCTTAGTTTACTATCGGTTTACTGTTCACAACCGATAGTGATTTACACTGTGTTACGAAAACCCTAACTTACATGTTTTTACTATCGGTTTTGTGGTGATGAACCGATAGTAAATATTTATTTATTAGGTTATAACTTGCACGATTTTCCCTCCAGTGCAACTGATCACATTCCAAATCAAAAAATACTCGCGCGGAAAACCCTAGAATCGCCGACATTCGCTTCTTCGCTCCTCTGCGCCACTGGTTCTCCACCGCCTCCGGCATTGCATTGCGCCACCGCCTCCGGCATTGCATTGCGCCACCGCCTCCGGCCACTCCACGATCCACTGTAAGTGTTCTTGACCAAATCGCTCGCGTGTATTGCTTAATTTTGTATGCAATGGTTCATATCCCGTTCCATGGATTACAAATAGAAACCTAGAGTAAAATTCATGAACTACAAACTTGATAGCTATGAGAATGACAGAATTGATGAAAATCATAGCAATTTGTCATACAGTGTAGTTCACTATCGGTTTCTTACTCAGAACCGATAGTAGATACCATAAACTGATTTTTCTGTTAATTATATCCCATTTCTAATTTTCATCTGAAATTTTGGTTCATTTATTTTTTAACATACCTTATGTTCCTGCTGAGCAATTACTTTATGTTCCTGCTGAGAAATTTTGGAAATTTTTTCTAATTTAGACTTGATTACTATCGGTTTGACTTGGAAAACCGATAGTAAATAGTAGTGCCATCATAGTTTGCACAGCTAATATGAATTTTCTGTGAATTACTTCCCATTTTCTAATTTTCATCTCAAATTTAGGTTCATTTATTTTTTAACATACCTTATGTTCCTGCTGAGCAATTACTTTATGTTCCTGCTGAGCAATTTTGGAAATATTTCCTAATGCTGACTTGATTACTATCGGTTTGACTTGGAAAACCGATAGTAAATAGTAGTGCCATCATAGTTTGCACAGCTAATATGAATTTTCTGTGAATTACTTCCCATTTTCTAATTTTCATCTCAAATTTAGGTTCATTTATTTTTTAACATACCTTATGTTCCTGCTGAGCAATTACTTTATGTTCCTGCTGAGCAATTTTGGAAATATTTCCTAATGCTGACTTGATTACTATCGGTTTGACTTGGAAAACCGATAGTAAATAGTAGTGCCATCATAGTTTGCACAGCTAATATGAATTTTCTGTGAATTACTTCCCATTTTCTAATTTTCATCTCAAATTTAGGTTCATTTATTTTTAACATACCTTATGTTCCTGCTGAGCAATTACTTTATGTTCCTGCTGAGCAATTTTTGAAATTTTTCCTAATGCTGACTTGATTACTATCGGTTTGACTTGGAAAACCGATAGTAAATAATAGTGCCATCATAGTTTGCAAGCTAATATGAATTTTCTGTGAATTACTTCCCATTTTCTAATTTTCATCTCAAATTTAGGTTCATTTATTTTTTAACATACCTTATGTTCCTGCTGAGCAATTACTTTATGTTCCTGCTGAGCAATTTTTGAAATTTTTCCTAATGCTGACTTGATTACTATCGGTTTGACTTGGAAAACCGATAGTAAATAGTAGTGCCATCATAGTTTGCACAGCTAATTTGAATTTTCTGTGAATTACTTCCCATTTTCTAATTTTCATCTCAAATTTAGGTTCATTTAAATTTTAACAGACTTTATTTTCCAGCAAAGAGATTAGCATAGTTTCCACTGCTAATCTTTTAAATTTTCCTGAATATAGACCTTAGTACTATCGGTTTTCCTTTTAAAACCGATTGGAAATATAGTATTTGTTAGTTTGCACTGCTCATCTGAATATTCTGTGAATTACTTTTTCATGTACCTTTCTTCATATCAATTGGATGGTTTGTTTATGGTATTTTAGGTAAAGCCATGTCGGCATCTTCCTCGGCTGATACTAGTGATTCGGCGAGGGCGAACGTAGATGGCGCTGCCTCGTCCCAGCGCAAGAGGAAGGCGCGAGGCGCGACAATGTTGGGTCGTTTGGCCAAACGCGCGGATCTTTCCTGTGAGTTCAACCAGTTCGGGAGACCGATCGGGAAGAACGCCGGGCACTATGCTGCCTATGTTGGCTTGTTGGCGAAGGAAAGGGTGAAGATCACCGTCCAGAGCTGGAAGGACGTCAAGGCCGACGAGAGGGATAGGCTGTGGGCGGAAGTGAAGGTAAAATTAATCAAAATCACTGAACTCTTGAGTAATCACATTCCCTTGGTTTATCCTAGAGATTAGGTAAGTCCTACTTATATGCACCATTTGAAACAGGCCAAGTGGAACATCCCGGACGATGGTCCCAAGATAGCTTGCTTGAAGGACATGAACAACACGTGGAAAACCTTCAAGAGCGTCCTCGTCAGTACCTTCCTCGCTAAAGGCGAATCTCCATGCGAGAAGTACCCCTTCATAACGGAGGAGGTATGGGAGCAATTCGCCCAACAGAAGGGGACTCCTGAGTTCAAGGTATGAATGGTTCCTTTGCTTGGTTACACCATTGTATGCAGTAAGCAGTGGTGCATTAATTTTCTTGTTTCTGGTACGAAGGCCCTCAGCGAGAAGAACAGGGCAATCCAGAGGAGGAACGACCACCCACACCGGCTCGGTTCTCGCGGCTATGCGGGGAAGGAGGAGCAGTGGAAGAAGGGTGAAGACGACGCGTCGCATTTCGTCGACTCCCCTGACCTACCACTCTCCGAGATCCGCGATCAGCGATGCAAGCGCTGGTGGCTGGCCAGAGGGACCGTGTCGGCCATGGGGACTGTGGCGTTCCCAAACCCCAGGGACGTCGAGGTCGTGCAGCGACTCGTAAGTTGGCTAACTAGGATCACTAGTGTGCGCACAACTTTGTATATATTTCTTCCTCACAATGGAGAGCTTTCAATGTAACAGATCTCTTGCTCGAAGGAGGCGACCGAGGGATTGTTCAGTCCCCATAGGGAGAACGACATCCTTACCCGGGCTCTAGGGAACAAGGAGCATCCAGGGCGGACGCGAACCGTGGGGACTGTGGTGCCATGGAAGGAAGGCTTCTCGGACCCCGGGCAAAAGGCGAAGAAGCCTGGCAGCTGGAAGGAAAGGGAAGTGGAGCTATCTTAGAAGATACGGGCAGATGTGACTGCACAATTCGCGGACATGTTCGCTCGAATGAACGAGAAATATGAACGCCTAAGCCGAGTTGTGCAGTCCAAGGGTTTAGATCCAGCTGCCGAGGTCGACGCTGCCAGGCCGAGTAGTGTTGGCTCGAAGGTTCACGTGGATCCGGTGGACCTGATCGAGGTATTGCAACTCTTGAGCTATATATGCAGTTCGGCTGATGCCACTCCCGTTACGTTAGAATTGTTTCGCTAACCTGTTATAATTGTTGCAAATTGCAGAAGCCGGAGAGCTGTACCCTATTGATCAACATAGGCGACAAACCTGTTGCGGTTGCAAACGGGGTCGTATACCAGTCTTGGGAGGATGTTCGGATCCAATGCGTACCTCTGGAGCCTGGATTCGCAAAGGTACAGGTGGACATGGCCCTCCCGGGCTACAGCTCTTTTCCGTTGCCCGTCCCAACGGACGAAATGCAGACAATTGGCGAGGCATTGGGCTCGTACATACAGTGGCCCAAGAAGGGTGTTAGACTACATGAGGTAAACCCTAGCCATTCTAGCTTACAACTCAGTTAATATACTTAATTTTCAAAATCTAATTTAAGCGTTTGTACTTAAAGTGGACGATGGATACCAGCACACTTCCTGAGGACACCAGCCCCGCCACAACGCATGAGCGAACTCCTTCGGCCCCCATGCCTCCTCCGACGGCCTCAAACCCTTCGCCATCAAATGAGGCCGACGGCACCACACCCCAACCTTCGAAGGTATACACTCGCTCCCCGCCCAAAGGCAAGGGCAAGGCCAAAGGCAAGGCCAAACAAAGCCAGCCGGGTACGTTCAAGAACGGGTCCCCACTCGTGTCGGAGTACCTTCTGCGCAATATGGATCAAATAACCAGAAGTCTCCACGAGTGGTACTTGACCCGGTCTAGGCGCCACATCAACTTCTTGGTTCACTTCAGGCCAGCCCATTTTCACCGTGAGCCCGGGAGCATATCGGTGGCCCACGAGGATTTGTTCGACCTCCTCAACTGGCGGGAGCTTGATATGTCCATCATACGGACTGGAGTCCTGTGAGTGTGCTGTTGTCTGAAGTTATCACAGTTCGTTTTATAAATCTAATCACTTTTTGTATGCACTACTTACTAATGTCTACTTTGCATCCAGGTGCATGTATAGGCTGGCGTCGATGAGGGCATGTGACAAGGTGGGTTTCCTCGACCCAGAGAAAATAAGCCTCACGATGCTAGAGCACGACCAAGCACATGCGGAGGAATACATATCAAGGGCACTACTAGCGCAGTAGGACCGAGAGTTCATCCTTGCGCCGTACCACCAAAGGTTAGTGCATTTCCTACTAATTTAACTCATTCTTGTATGTTACGCCTAACATATGTATGAAACGGTTCGCTTATATATGCAATGTAGGGGCCACTGGGTCCTCGCCGTCATTTGCCCATGGATGAATGAGGTCTATTACCTCGATTCGATGAGCGACAAGGTGGCGCATGTTTTCACCCTCACATGGCACATAGACGCGTAAGTAACATAGTTGTCTTAAATTTTTCTCTGACTAGCTAATTAATGATAAGATATTAATCGACAATGCTAAATTAAATACAGGGCTTTCAAAAATTATGCTAGTGCTGGAGGGAGGCATGACGCGTCGAAGGGCGCAACAATTTCTTGGAAAGAATATGAGGTAATTAATACGGATGGAAGTACTTATGATGAGTCTTTTAATTTAAGCTTAATTAGTTCTTTCGAGTTAATGTGGGTTTATGTCTTTGCATATGCAATTTTTCCAGTGCCATCAGCAGCCACAATCGTGGGAATGTGGCTTCTATGTCATGAGATTCATGTATGACCTGATCAGGAGAAACTTTGCCCAATTCCCTAAGGTAACTATTTTTGCTGACTCAAAGTCGAACTTTAATTAAATGTGACGTACGATCCTAACTTCATACACGCATATATGCAGAGCACCATGTTGAAAGAGCAATATGAGTTGCCTCAATTGAAGGAGCTGCGAACAATTTGGGCTCAATATGTCATGGAAGAAGTGGCTATCAACGATCGATAGTAACTGACTTGTGTTGATTGTTGTATTTGTGAATATATATTGAATGTGTTGATTCATTGATTTGTGAATATATGTGAATATATGTGAATAGATTCATTGATGTATTTGTGAATAAACTCGATCAATATGTGCATAAATTCAGTCTGTCCAATGCATGTGTATATTACTGTATTAGTGTATTTGTGAACAAATTCAATATGTGAATATTGGTGAATATTTGTAAATATTGGTGTATTTGTGAATGATCCAATGTATCTCTGTATTGCTGTATGTATATTGCTGTATGTATCTCTGTATTGCTGTATGTATATTTGTAAATATTTAGTACTAACCGTGCCACTACATAACCGATAGGAAAAACTAATATTACTATCGGTTATATACTACAACCGATAGAATAAAGTTTCCAGTACTAACTGTGTCCACACAATACTATCGGTTCATATTTAGAAACCGATAGAATACAGTTTCCTGTACTAAACGAGTCTACAAAATACTATCGGTTATATAATATAACCGATAGAATAAATTTTCCAGTACTGACTGTGTCCACACAATACTATCGGTTTATATATAACAACCGATAGAATAAAGTTTCCAGTACTAAATGTGTCGACAAAATACTATCGGTTTATATAAGAGCCGATAGAAAAAAATGTTTAGATTACTATCGGTTTAGATCCTAGCCGATACAAAAGGCCTAAACAATACTATCGGTTTTTATACGAGCCGATAGAAAAAACTTATACAATACTATCGGTTTAAAACCGAGCCGATAGAAGAAATAGTCGATAGCGATTAGTGAACGTTGGGATTGTAGATGTTTTACTAACGGTTTTTGAACCGATAGAAGTGTGCTGCCCTCTACTATCATGCCGACCACTATCGGTAAGAGAACCGATAGTAGAGTGGATTTTGAACCGATAGTGAAAAGCATTTCTGTAGTAGTGTGAGGAACAGAAGGAAGAAAGAACAACGTTGCGTCTTCTACCTTTGCTCTGCTGGAGGATCCCTTGTCAACCTTGGGTTTCTTCCTTGAAGGAGATGGATCTTCAGGCATCTGAGGCCCTTGTTCGAAAACTTCCTCTTCATCGCTCTCAATCTCGATGATGTTGTGATCTGCCATCGAGGAGTGGATGAAGAGAAGGATGAAGGTAGCTTTGGAAGAAACTTAGCCGTGAGAAGAAGCTGTGGAGCTTTGTAATTCGAGGGCTTCGGTATTTATAGCCGCCAAGGTGACGGTTCACATTCCGAACGCCTCGGGTTTTTAAAAGCATTTACAATTTCTCCTCGGGTTAAAAAACGTTTCAACAGCGCCATCATTACCCATCACATAATACCCAGAGCCCATCTCGGGGAACCAACCGTCACACTTAGTGCTCCACTAAGTGGGGGATTTGAAGTGTCGGGTTAAAAATCTGATGCATGTCTTAAAATTCGAAATAAACACGTCCCTTCATTTTCTTCGAATTTGGGGGCTAGCTGATGAGAATTGACACCCGAGCCAGTTCAAATAAGTGCACGACTGGTTCAAGATAGATTCGAGCCAGACACGTGCCTGGCGGTGCGAACTCTAGACATTTTGAGAACTACCAGCCCAAGGTCGCAGGTTGTACGCGATCAGATCGCAGTCTTTACGCGAACAGACCATAGCTAGTGCGCGGTCAGAAGTTCGTGTGCTGTGCGCGGACAGAAGGCTGAAGGTGTTGCACGGTGAGCCAACATCGCGCGGTCAGAGCAGTTTCGACCAGGGAACGTGGGAGTATTCTTTTCTTATAACAGGAATATCCCAAGTATCCTGAAGGTTCTTCCACGTGGGGATCAACTATCAGGAGGTTAATACGTGCAGTTATCCACAAATAACACGTGTTAAACCTGCGTGGGAGTTAAGAGCGGTTCTCCAAACCGCATCCAAGCAACTGTTTGATGCAATTACGACTTGGCGCCCTTTCGACCAGTATAAAATGGCGGCATGATGTATCAAACAGGAAGAGAGATCGATCAAGAGATCAAGACACCACTCAAACAGCCAAGGCTACGCTTAGACTAGATAGTTTCCAAAAACCTTCTAGGCTTCATTTTGTACACTCGTATAGGGAAAACCTTCGTCTGTGAAGGTCTTTTTCCGCCACTTTGTAACTCTTTACTACACATAGTGCAATCTCAACAGGACATAGGGCTTTTACTCCCACCATCGAGGGCCCGAACCTGTATAAACCTCTATGTGCTCCAGTTCTTCATAATTCTACATACCTTCCCGGAGGGTCACCCTGAAAGGTCTCACTATTTATAAATTCTGCATAAGTTCGGCTAAGGACCCCGAGTCCGAATCATTGACAATGGTGGAAATGGTAATAAGGACTGAGCTTGCACCTTTGGAGAAGGGAAAGCGTACATACCTCCCCCTGGCCTGCTATACATTGTCCAAAAGTGAAAAAATAGAACTCTGTCGGTGCCTGCACGGTGTTAAAGTTCCATGTGGGTATTCCGCGAACTTGAAAATACATGTGTCCATGAAGGACCTGAAACTGATTGGCACGAAGTCCCACGATTATCATGTGCTGATGTCACAAATGCTTCGCATTGCTATCAGAGGTATTCTCCCAGTTAAAGTCAGAGAGACAATCACAAAGCTATGTTATTTCTTCAACACAATATCTTGCAAGGTAAGTATGTGCACTCCAACTATAAGTTAATTAGCTCCATTTCTGGAGCTTAATTAGAAGATTTTTCTGATATGAATATTTGGCGCAACTGTGTCCTTGCAGGTAATTGATCCGGATGGACTGGATCCTTTGCAACGCGACATGGTTACAACACTTTGTCAGCTCGAGATGTATTTCCCTCCATCCTTTTTTGATGTTATGCTCCATCTGATTGTTCACCTTATCAGAGAAATCAAGTTTTGTGGACCCGTGTGCCTGCGCTATATGTATCCATTTGAGAGATTTATGGGTGTATTGAAGGGATACGTAAGAACTCATCGTCGGCCCGAGGGGAGTATCATGGAAGGTTATGCCGCCAAGGAGGTGATTGAATTTTGCACAGATTATATGGCCAGAGTTGACCCAATTGGCGTTCCTTAGTCCCGACACGAGGGTAGGATTTAGGGCATCGGAATGATTGGATTCAAAGCTATTGTCCATGCTCGTGATGTGTACTCGACATCACATTATTGGGTCTTACAACACATGACAGAGGTCGAGTCATACATACAGGAGCACAAGGCAATGTTACGGTCACATAATCCTTCGAAGCCAGAGCTTTGGGTCACTAGAGAACATAACAGGAAATTTTTTGGGTTGGACACCAAGACAATCCATTCATACTTGCAAAGCAAGCGACACAGGTATTCTACATCGTTGACCCGGCCAATCCAAAGTTGCATGTTGTCTTCCATAGCAAGAGACGTATTGTTGGAGTCGAAGACGTTGTCGACGAAGAGGAGTATAACCAGTTCGACAAAATACCTCCATTTTTAGAGGACATTCAATCTATCCCTACTGAAGATATCGACGAAACAACGTACCTGCGAGATGATCAGGTAGAAGGATTATGGGTTGAGAACCATTGATGACTATTTTGTAATTGAAGGAAAAATGCGAGGCAAACAACCCACTAGTTGTGCATGAAGGTGAGGAACTTATCATTAATACATAAGGCAAAACATTTTTGTTCAGAACTTAATGATAAGCTAGTTCACAGCATTAATATATCTCAATTTTAGTCCACAGCATGAGTTCTAACATGTACAGTAAGTACCCTTATATTCTAACAACTTAATTCTTCCCTTAAAATTTTCTTGCCAAAATCCCATTGCAGTCTTTTGCTTCTTCAACAGGCTTGAAACATCATTTTGCAATGCCCTGCCCACTTCAAAAATGAAATTCCGAAAATAATTTACTTGTTCTAATGGTATTTTGTGGTCATATTGTTAGAAAAAGATCACAACTCTAATGGAATTTTCTCAAACTACCGTTAGAAATCTGACGGTTCCAACTTATAGCACTGTGTCTCTTCGAGCGCAAAAACCCCTACCCTCACCAGCGACCACTTCCCCACTGCCGCACCACGATCGCCACCTGGATTACGGTTCGCCACTGCTGCCGGTCTTTATTTTCATCCTTTGCCAGTAGCCGCTCCGTTCTACACCGCCTCTCCATCACCACAACTGATCGCCATAAAATACCCTAGTTCGTCGTTCTTTTTCCAGCATCTTCCTTATTTGATCGTTGTGTTTTTTACACTATGGTTCGCTATTTTTCTCCGCTTATCTTTTGGATTTAAACTAGGGTTCCCTATTGTGTAGGATTTAGTATACTCCGCAGGCATTGTTGATTTAAACTGGGGTTTACATAATATGTTTCAGTGCTGTAATGAACCTATTTTGAGATTTGAAATTATCTATACTGCTGTATGTGTGATCAAATGTATCCAATTTCCATATAATGTACTTCGTATCTTGGAGGTGTTCATAAACATCTTCTATCGATATCTCATGTCTTTGCCGATAGAAAAATTGTTATCTTCTATCGGTAGCTCATGTGTTTACCGATAGAAAAAATTGCTGAACACTTCAACAATTTTTGGCCTTTTAGTACTATTTTCTTCTGACGTCCCTTTAGCAATCCTAATTAGTCCCCAACCCTCAACTAAATTATGGAACTCCAAGAAGAATTAATTGCCATATGTTGCTTGCTTCCTATGAAAATGTATAGATCAAAATGCTCAGAAATATGTTCTAACGGTAGTCCATGTTTGTACCGTTAGAAGAAAGCTTATCTTCTATCATTTGTTGATGTGTTTACTGATAGAACAAATATATAAAATAGGTCATTTTTCTTTGTAATACTATTTGCTTTTGACAACCTTTTCAGCAATCCTAATTAGAACTAATCCTCAACTAATGAAGTTATACAGCTCCTCCCTGAAGAATTAATTCCCATATATGTTGTCTTATGCCTATGACAATTAGAGTATAAGTCACCATTCACAGTAACCATCGCTTGATCCTTATGGTTATTTCCGAAATGATCATAAGTCCCTGACAAGGTAACCGTTGAAGAAGATAAGGGTGGTAAGGCAGTTTCTACAACGACCAGGTCAAAGCTACTTAACTGCCATGTAACCACGACCTCCAGCAACCACCACGCAACCACGACTCACAACAACCACCACGGGCAATCGTGGAGCACGTCTTCAAGAGGACAACTGACGATCACTTCGGCAAGTATAAAAGGCCTTCCAGGACAGATCAAGGTGGAGGACGAAACGAGAGAAGACTAACTAGAGATAATGCTAGGAATAGATAATACATTCTCTTTGTAATCCTCTTTTTCACAATGATAAATATACAGGAGTAGGGTTATTACTCAGCTATGAGGGCACGAACCTGCATAATTTCTCGTGTCATTAGATTCATAGATAACCTGAATTCCTTGGTACTTGTCTGGATTGGCTCCCTTCACAGCCCATCTAAATTATGTATAAGCTCGACAGAAGGACCCCCGGGTCCCAATCGTTGACAACTAGCGCCCACCGTGGGGCCTACAAGACATTTTTACCAGGTTTCATCATGTCCATGGATCCTTTTCCTTGCTTACACAATTCTGAGAGCGAATTCGATCTCGAGGATCATGTAGATGAGATGGATGAAGATAGCGTCCCCATCAATGGTGATGAAACTATCCTCGAGACTTCTCCAGAGGAAGTATCAGCATCGGTTCCAGTCAGTACTGTTGATCAGGAATCAGACAAAGCAATTTGCTTACCCTCTATGAGTTTTACCGCATCGGAGTGTGAGTATGTGCCACAGCCCATTGCCCTAGATGATATGAGAGATGATGCTCTTGACTTCCATCTGGAGAACATTTCCCCAGACAACTTAAAATCTCTCTTTGATTTCGAGTCTGACTCAGACAAAGATGAGATGCTTTCTTCGTCCGCAAACTCTATCCCGAGAGAAGTCGCCGCACTTTCTGAGGAAACCCCTGAGCAACGTGTTGCTAGGGAAGAACAAGTGCACAAACAGAAAGAGGATAAAGCACACGAATAGCAAGAGGCCGAGGTCTGCAAGGTCGTAGAGGATTTCATATGATTTGCACCAGCTCACCACGATACCGCTACTCACGACTTTGGTCCGGGAACTTCTCATCAACGACATCTGAATGGTCGCAAACGTGAACACATGCTGCTTTCGGATCTAGAGTATTCCCCTACGGCCGAGGCGACTGTGTTAAAGACTCTTATGGTGCCCAGGAGGAGTATGCAGGACCGTATCCAGGTGATTGCAAAGGCACTTCGCAATCCTCCCTCTTGTCTCGTGAACAATGATGGGGCGACGTTCGCAAGAGTGCTTGCGGATAACCTCGATGGAGTCACTTCGGATATAACCCCCACAGCCTCATCTCGTTCAACCACTCATTCCCAAGGGCGAGAAGGTTCCCATCAAAGCCAAAAGAGACACAACTTCGCGCATACCCGACACGACAAAGCCAAATGGACCTGTACTTCCCACGACCACAATCGTGTACCAATACACTCACGTTTGGGACCACATTGTGAGCTTCCTCGTTCCGACTCTTTCCGCGACTATGATGAGGGTCGCAATGATCAACAACTGCGTAGTACGTACGTAGGGTGTAAAGCTTTCTCGCCAAGACTACGAAATTTGGTCTGGCCTGATAAGTTTAAGCCCGGCACAATCGAGAGATTCGATGGGACTCAAAATCCAACCGAATTTCTCCAGATCTATGTCATTGCCATCCAAGCGGCCGGAGAGCATGAACGGGTTATGGAAAATTATTTTCCAATGGTCCTTGTGGGTCTGGCACAGACTTGGTTGTTTAACCAAGCAGAAGGATCGATCTACAATTGGGAGATGTTGTGTAATGCCATCCTCAACAACTTCCAAAATTGCTATGAGAAGCCAGCCAATGAAGACGATCTCCATCGTCTGTGCCAGACTTCAACTGAAACTCTTCAGCAGTTTCTCAAGAGATTTGTAGGAGTGAGGAATACCATTCCTAATATCTCTGATACTTCTGTTATTAGGGCCTTTAAACATGGTGTTCGATACCAAAGGTTCACGGAGGATTTAAGTATCCATCCCCCATGATCAGCATCATAACTTTTTGACATGGCTGACTAATATTCCAACGCAGCTGAGGATGTGGAATGGAATAGAATGGTGGATAAGGGAAACTTACCTCCTCAACCTGGCCTAAAAACTGAAAAGAAAGAGTACTCCAGCAAAAAGTCTGAGCCATTTGCAGGTGGAAAGTTCAAGAAGCCCAAGAAGAATGGAGCAAGCCAATTCTGAGAGGTCGCAGTCATGGACAAGCAACCACAGGAGAAAGGTAAAAAAGTTCGATTCAAAGTTGAGAGACCCCCTTCTGGTGGTCGCAATGGTGACCATCCAGCAAAACAGACTAAACCACAGGGAAACAAGAGATGGTATCCATTACACAACACTTCGGGACACGACGTCAAGAATTGTTGCATTTGGTTGAAGCGTATGGATGATTTTTATCAAGGTAATGCACCTATGCCAACTATACCAGAACAGGGACAAACCTGTGGGATCAAGGACACCGATGGAGACGAGGAAATGCCATACCAGGTACCTAGTAATCATGTTAATATTATTTTCAGTGGATCTTCGTCTTATTTTTCTAAGCGTCAATTTAAATCTATTTGCTAGGAGGTAAACAGTGTTGAGGCTCCTCTTGGAGAGCCTCAATTTTCCTGTTGGTCAAAAACTTTGTTGACCTTTAGCTGGGAAGATTGTCCTAAAGGATTATCGCGGCCACGACAGCTTCCTTTGGTAATTTCCCCCACTATTAGCAATGCTAAAGTGGGATGACTGTTAGTCGATGGAGGAAGTTCTCTTGACTTATTATTTTCCAAAGCTCTTGACGAGATGCAAATAACTCGTTCAAGGATTAAACCAGTGGCTCACCCATTTTTTGGGATAATCTCTAGTCCTTCGATGATGCCCATCGGGCAAATATTGTTATCAGTAACTCTTGGAGGACCCAAAAACTTTCGAACAGAGTTACTTACTTTTGATGTAGTTGATTTTGATTCAGCTTATAATGCCATCTTTGGTAAGACTTCACTCACCATGTTTATGGTTGCAACGCACTACGCTTATCAGTGTATCAAAGTACCGGGACCAAAACGTGTAATCACAGTTTGAGGCAGCCAAAATATGGCTCTTACTTGTGATCACTTATCCTTGGAACTGGTCGACCAACTTCAATTATGGGATGTTAAGCTGGCGACCAAGGAACCTGATGTGATCAAGGCCACTCTGCGACTAGAAGAAAAACTCAAGAAGGTTCCTTTATTCCTAGATGACCCATCTAAGACTGTTCGGATTGGGTCAACACTGGACGACAAATACAAACTCTCGCTCATTGCTTTCCTCCGAGCTAACGCTGATGTGTTTGTGTAGAAACCATCCGACATGCGCGGAGTCCCAAGGGAAGTGATCAACCACAGGCTTGCAATTCAGCCTAGATAGCGACCAATAAAGAAAAAGCTCTGACGCTTTGCTCCTAATTGACATGAAGCCATCCATTCGAAGTTAGATAAACTCCAGGAGGCTGGTTTCATTCACGAGGTTAACCATCCCGAATGGCTCGCAAATCTGGTCATTGTCCTGAAATCTAATGGTAAGTGGCGCATGTGCGTCGATTACACCAGTATTAATAATGCATGTCCGAAGGATGACTTTCTCCTTCCTCGCATCGACTAATTGGTCGATTCCACAGCAGGTTGTGAACTGATGAGCTTCCTGGATGCTTACTCAGTTTACTATCAAATTAGCATGGCAGAGGTAAATGAAGATAAAACAGCCTTCATCACACCATTTTGCACCAACTACTACGTCAAAATGCCATTTGGGCTCAAGAATGTTGGTTCCACATATCAACGCTTGTTGCAGGAGACCTTTCTCTCTCAATTAGGGCACAATTTAGAGGCTTACGTTGATGATCCGGTTGTCAAGAGCTTAAAAAGCTCTAATCATGTAAAGGATCTCATTGAGACTTTCTGTAATTTGAATAAATATGGAGTCAAGTTGAATCCCGAAAAGTGCTCTTTTGGAGTTTCTTCTGGTAAACTTTTAGGTTTCTTTGTCTGCACGAAAGGCATTGAGGTTAATCCTGACAAAATTCGGGCCATTGAACAAATGCGATCTCCTTCAACAACGAAGGAAGTCCAGAGCTTAACAGCTTGAATGGCAGCTCTAAGTCACCTCATATCACAGTTAGGCGAACATGGACTACCATTTTTTAAGGTTCTACGTAAACACAATGGTTTCCAATGGTCAGACGAAGCCAAAAAAACTTTTCAAGAAGTCAAAGCATATCTATCAAGTGCTCCAGTGTTGGTTTCCTGAAATACGGGAGAACCTTTGTTCATTTACTTAGCCGCTACCCCTCAGGGTGACCAACTCCAGTATGTCATACAACTCCACTTTGTTCCGACCAATAACACAGCAGAGTATGAAGGTCTTTTGGCCGAGCTTCGAGCAGCCAAATCCCTTGGAGACCATCGACTAGTGGTGAATGGATATTCACAACTAGTCACCAACCAGGTAAACAAGGAGTACAGCACATCCGATGAGACAATGACTCGTTACCTACATGAAGTGAGGAAATTGGAAAAACATTTCAGAAATTTTGAAATCCAATTCATTCCGCGAAGAGACAATATTCTCGCAGACCAATTGTCAAAATTTGGGTCCTCACGAGCATCGGCTCCGGCAGGAGTGTTCACTGAACACATGAAACATCCCTCGATCGCCGAGAAGATAGAGGTGATGACTAACAATGCCGCCCTCGAGCATGAAAGAGATTGGATCCAACCATTGAGGATCTATCTCAAGCATGGGACCTTGCCCGAGGACGAAATTGAAGCTGATCAGTTAGTTAGAAAAGTGCGCATGCACAGACTAGTTGAAGGGACCTTGTACAAAAAGAGTACACAAGGAGTACTCATGTGTTTCATACCTCAAGAACAAGAACAAACCCTACTGAGAGAAATCCACAGAGGCATGTGCGGCGGACATGCATCCTATAGAACACTGGTCGGAAAGGCTTTTTGACAATGGTATAACTGGCCTTTGGCATTAAATGATGCCAGGCAATGGGTCAAGACATGTCCGCAGTGTCAATTTAATACTCGGCAAGTGCATCAGCCAGCATATGCATTACAAACTATTCCCTTGACTTGGTCATTCGTTGTATGGAGAATAGATACTCTGGGGCCAATGCCCTAAGCCATCACTGGATATAAGTTTTTGTCTGTAGCCATTGATACATTCACTAAATGGATCAAGGTTGAACCAGTCTGAACTATTATTGCCACAGTGGTGAAGAAGTTCTTCCAAAAGAACATTGTGAAACGATTTGGCATTCTGAGTCGTTTCATCACGGATAACAGATCCCAATTCGTTAGTGGTCTTTTCATAGACTATTGTGACGATATTGGGATCAAAATCTGTTTCGCATCTGTCGCTCATCCGCAGAGCAATGGGGCCAATGGGCAGATAATACAAGGGGTTAAGAAACGTGTATTCGACGGCCTTAAGTTGTGCTCGGGGGCTTAAATAGAGGAACTCTACTCCGTTCTATGGGCACTTCGTATCACACCCAATAGGGCTACAGGTGAAACGCCTTTCCAACTAATTTTTGGTGCAGAAGTCATGCTGCCAAATGAAATCCAACTTGGCTTTGCTCGCGTAAGTAACTTAGATATTATCAATCAAAGTGAAACACACAAAGATGAACTCATTCTCCTAGAAGCAAAGCGTAATCAAGCATTGATTCGGTCCGCAACGTATTTACAAGCTTTGTGCAAGTATCACAGCAAAAGGGTGCGACCATGTAGCCTTCACGTGGGTGACTTGGTTTTAAGGAAAATGCAAAACCAGTTTGGTCGCAACAAATTATCCCCTCAATGGGAAGGCCCCTACACTGTGGTCTTAATACCACGACCTGGGTTAGCTCGATTGGGTATGGAAGATGGAAGAGCTCTCTCTAATGCTTGGAACATAGACCAACTGCGTAAGTTTTAAGTGTAAGGTTTTTCATTTTTCCTTATACATTTTTACATTCAATAAAGCAGTTTTTCCTATTTTCCCATTTTTTGTCCTCGCTGTTTTTCTCGGGCCATGCCCGGGGGCTGGTCGCAATAAGCATCCTTCTTGTAATGCTTAAGTGGATTCGCTGGCCGACCTCATGGTCGCATCTAGTGAAGACATCTCTTTATAAGTCATTTCTCAACAGATCAGGGACTTGCTAGCATGTTACAGATCACTTGGGTGACTATCAGTTTGCAACAAGCTTCTACATTTACATTAAAATGTTTATCCTTGCGACCATGTGATCGCATATAGTCAAATTTCCCTTTTTTAAGCCGTCTTCTCACGCATAAGGGATTGACTTATATGTTCTCGATCATCAATGCCATCATTTATTTTTAATCATGCGACCATGATACTATGACTTCAGTATACATGGTCACAGTAGGGGGCTAGGGAAATATAACTATAGCATTACGACAAGAAATTGAATACTTAATAGTTTTTTCATCACATTTTCTATCGATTATTACAATTCCATCTAACTATGTGTATTTGCAAGGTATAAAACTTTGATAAGGAATATATTTACATTCCCATTGTTAAATTTACAAAAATTTACAATGAGAAGGGATACATCAGGCAAGGTTGAGGTCATGTAACAATCTATCTACTAAAAGATTGACCTCGGCCTTGGTTGCATTCAGCTGCTCTTCATCGCCAGCAATTGTATCTCCCACCATTGGATTTAAATCTTAGTTTGAACCATGGTGATGCCTAAGCTTGCAGAGGACATTAGAGACTATGGCACCGACATCGGTTCTTAGTCTCTCCCTGTACCTCATCACAGACTCTGGGATGTTGGCGACTAGCGAGTCGGCTTGAGCCACAACCAAATTGCAAGACTCTTCAAGAGATAAGTTAACCCTTTCGGCGTCTCGAGCAAGCCTTGCAATCTCTTGAGCCCTCTCGCTGGCTTCCTTGTAGAGGTCAACGACTTGTAGGAGAGCATCTAGATCGAGTCCACGTCAGATAAACTTCTCCTTGAGGCGCTCGTTCTCCTCTTGAAGGAAACTGCACAATGCAGTTTTCTCCCTCATGGATGCCAAGGCCTCAGCCAGCTTTTCGTTGGTCACCTTCCCAGCTTCGTCTCCCTATATTATCACGATATATTCCAAGTCATGAACACAAAAAAATATAATATATGACAAATAATAGCGTGAGAATCCTTACCTGAGAGATTGATGCCGATTGGGCCACAGTAGGATTCATAACTTCCACATCCTCCTCAGACAGTGATAGAGATGCTGCAGCATGAGAGGAAGTTGTCAATTTTGTCTTATACAAAACAATTTAAGATTAGATAAATCGTTCCTAACTAAAAGACACAATTTAGTTAGAGAAAAGACAAATCTTAACCTCCAGCCATGAGGAGCAATTTGCCTAGCCCTGGATGAGACCTGAGCCACAGTTGTAGTTAATGGATGGGGGTTTGAGGCCTCGTTCCTTCTATCATAATCACTTTGTGCAGCCAGGAAAGAGGCTCCAATCATTCTCTTTGGGAAAATCCACTGGATGATCCAACATCATCACTAGATCGCTTCCTTGAAGCTGTTAGACGTTCGGGCAACTTCAAAAATCCAAGAGTTTGGAAAAACTGTATTAAAAAAGAAGCTGGTGCAAACCTAGCAAGAGAGAATTACATCTTGAGACGTCTCTGCAACATCATCCACGCTGATCCCCTGCGGCTCCGATACCACAACATTGCCTTCCTCAACCAAACCCTCCTCTTCATCAAATCGCTCCTGGGTTGGGGATGCCAGTGAAAACAAAAGAGGAGGAGGAAGACTAAGAAGGCAAAGAGTCTGGGACTTAGAGAATTTGTGAAAGGTTGAGGACTTTACAGCGGGAGGATGGCTATTTATAGAATTTCAAAGGCGACGCTTCGAGTTCCCGGCCTAGGGATGCAGCGAAAAGCCCTCAAGACTTCCTGAAATGCTTGCCTAGTAACCGCTCCCCAAGGTTTTTCCCCGAACTGTGCAGGAATTCGAAGCACCGGAGTGCTGTTCAGAATTTGAAGCGACACAACCATTATATTAGGCCTTTGTCTTTTTATATTTGGGGGCTAACTGACAAGAGATTTAATCCGAGTTAAAGTATACATACCATGGTCGCGCACAATGCTCCATGGTCGCACATACCCTCTTGATGAAGACATGCATGCCTAATCTTCTAGTGAGAGGGATAAATTCTATTTGATGGAGAGTGACCTTGGCGATCTGGGTACCAACCAAACAAGACTGGACACCTTGGGAACGGCTAAACCACACTAACAAGTCATTATCAACCGTGCCAAGACGCGGCTGTCCTAATCACGAGGATCGATTCTTGCAAGCAACTGAAGAACAAGCAAGAACAAGATAAAAGCAATCTGAATTTCAGAATGACAAATTGAGGATATCTTTCATCGAACCAGGTCTTGGGACGCTACTCGGATGAACACCTGTCTCTCACACAACGGGGAAACAATGTAGCAAATAACCTAAGCAAAAAGGATAGGGGGTGGCAGCCATATGTAGCAGGAGTATGGCGGCCAGAGGTAGCCCACCAGCTAGAGAACCCACCCCCATGTAACCCTAGGGATACACGGGCCTTGGGCCCAATGTAGAGATGGCACAACACCCGGCAGAATCTATCCATGAATTATTTCATCGATTGCGGGTGCTCTAGATGGAATTTGGCAATGGGGCTAGCTCCGAAAAGGTGGCGGCGTGGGCTTCTTCGTAAAGTGCTCATTCACCCCAAACGGACTCCATACGTGTCTTGGAAGTTCGTTTGAAGTTGGCGTGCTCCTTGATGGCCAAATCGGGCTCGCATATGACTTGGGCTTCATCTTGGGCTTGTCTTGGAGCATAGACAACTTGGGCTTCTTCTTGGGCTCATCTTGGAGTGTTGTGGTGTGCTGGACCTTCATTGTAGATGGCTTGAAAAGCTTGACATGTTGGTTCATGCCGACTTGATGTCCTCCTTGATCTTCCTACGATGTAGTGGAGGTAGCGAAAGTAGTGCAAGAACTGAGAGGCACCGTGTTCATGTCTATGTTGGTGATGTTTTCATCATCCTCCCCTTCTTGAATTCGAGTCATCCTTGACTCGATCACATTCTCCTGCAAAAGGTTAGTAACAACACGAGGCAAAGCAATAGACAAAGCAATCGGAGGAGTTGTAGTCAAATCATTGCAACTAGAATTATCATCCTCATGTAAAATAGTTTTAGTAGCTAGTAAAACAGCACCCTTCAATCTAATTTCAGATTTCGTAGAACTTGGTTCTTTCTTCTTTGGTTGGTTCAATTCTTTAGCTACACTTTTATCACACTCTGAGTTACCCTTTTGAGCTCCTTCTACAACAGTTTTCAGCGGTTCGGCCGGAGTCATGGGATCCAATATAATTTTCTTTCCTTTGAACATGAAAGCATATTGATTAGTTATACCATGATGAACAACATCTCTATCATATATCCAAGGTCTACCCAACAAAAGAGAGCATGCTTCCATAGGTACAACATCGCAATCAACATAATCATGATACGAACCAACAGAGAAAGGTACTCGCACAACATTTGTTACCTTCAACATACCACACAAGTTAAACCATTCAAGATGATATGGAGTTGGATGTGGATTGGTGGTCAAGCCAGGCTTCTCGACCATGTCTTTGCTAGCAAGATTGTTGCAACTTCTGCTGTCAATAATGACTTGCACCGAGCGCTCATTCACGACGAATTTGGTTTGGAACAAATTATGGCGTTGATTTTGCTTGGCGCGCTCAGGTTGTGCACTAAGTACACGCTGGGAAACAAGGGTCATGTACTTATCCGACATTTCAGTGGTCAAGCATTCGACATCTTCTTCATTCTCACCTGCAGTGTTAGTTGCAACAAGAGCCAAATCGTTCTCATCAACATCACTAGCACTAGTATACTCACCATCTTCTCTCACAATGAGAGCACACTGACTAGCACAATGATGCATCGTATGTCCAAAATCTTTGCAACGAAAACATTGCAAGTCTCAGGACCGCCCTGTAGAAGCCACTAAAGAAGCACTTTTCGCAGGGGCTTGCACCGTGGCTGATTTTCTTGCATATAGAGCACATGACGGTAGGGAAGAAAGGACAACTGGTGGAGGTGTTCGATCGGAGGTAGAGGATGGCGCCTTTGCAGCCCTGTGGGTTGGTCGTGATGAAGGAGAGCCTCAAAAGTTGCCTCGCGTCCTGGAATGGCATCCTTTACTTCCCTTTCAGCTTTACAAGCAAGAAGAAACAAATGAGTGATACTATGATAATCCTTATACTCTAATAAGTCCCGGATTTCACAGTTTAAACCCCCAAAAAATGTAGACATTTTTGCATCCTCTTATTCTTGCACTTTACAACGCAACATACCAATTTGTAAGTCCTGAAAATACTCTTCTACAGACTTATTACCTTGGTTCAAGGGTTGCAAGTTATTCCATAAATCTCTAGCATAATATGAGGGTACAAATCTAGAGCGCATTAATTCTTTCAAAGCATTCCAAGTGGTAGGGGTAGTATCCGTTTGTTTAATTTCATGCCACCAATATGATGCAAAGTTATTAAATTCACTAGTGGCAAGTCTAATTCTATGTTCTTCCAGAACTTCAAAACATGAGAATTTTTGATCCGCGGTTAACTCCCATTCTAAATATTCATTCGGATTATAACGAACCACAAAACATGGCACGGTAAATTTAACTTTAGAAAATGTGTCACTAACATTACCATAGTTACCTCCCATACCATGACGATTGCGGCGAACACGATGGTGTAGCCGTGCCTCGCGTTCAGCAGAATGATCTTCTGGAATGCCGACACTCTATTCACCTTCATCATTCTCTATGTCGTCGGCGAGGGATGCTTCTTCATCTCCATGGGCAGCAAGGTTTCCCACCCTTCAACCTCCTTTGAGAGGGCCAGGAGCCACAGATGGAGGTGGCTGCATCTCAAGGTGCTCGATTCTTGTGACGAGGTTGGCGATGCTCCGCTCGATTCACTCCATCCTATGCTTATTGTCTTGAGCAAGCTTGGTGAGGTTGGCGTCGACTCCTCTCAACGTGCTTTGATGATCCTCCACATACTTCATGAGCTCAATTCTTGTAACACAATGATCTCCGTCCGAAACTTCTGTCTCCGATCCTATCATTGTTAGTAGAAGACAAGAGAAAACATAGTGTATATATTCTTCCTATCAACTACTAGGTGGTGGACAAGGAGTAAAATTCACTATCGCTCAATCTTCTTACCAAGCTCTTGCAAGTTTCTTACCAACTGCGACGGTGAGGCAATCCGGTAGGCTGGTTGGTGACAACTTGTGACAGTGGTGGAGCACGCGATTGCAAAGTAAATCTGTAACTGAGTTGGAAGAACGTGGTGCTCGGAAGGCTATGTATGACTAGCAAGGATTAAACAATCAATTAATCTTAAAATTGCATATAATTGAATTTTTGTTTGTATCTAGCACTTAGCCTAAGTTGCTGATCAACCAAGGGTGGGTGATAGTCTAAGGAAAGTGTAAAGTAGTGGATACAAGTGGTAGACACGAGATAACTCATTGATATGCAATTTGGAACCTGAAAGCACAAAGAGCAGCCCAAATTTGGAAACTGCTGATTTCTGTCCATGTGACACCAAGTCGGTATTTTGATCTTATCTTTTTGTTAGGTACTTCTTTTGCAATGATTTTTTTTACTGTTTCCTGACGGCTTTTTGTACAAACTTTTTTTTGGCCCACTTTCTGAAAACTAACAGAAAAATTAGTGCAAAAATCACAAGTGTGCACTATTGCAAATTTCTGAACAGAAACTAGGTCATACTCCCAACCACATAAATTTTTACTGCCTTGATGGATCGGCATCAAAATTTATAGGATGATAGGAAATTGTGTTATGAATCTACTGGTTTTTGTTTCACTAAAAAAGGATGAAGGAATCAAAAGTTCTGGCACTCTTGGTGGTGGCTGCAGCAAAGGGATTTTTCTGGCAGAGATTGGAAATTAGGGTTTGGGTTGTTGGATGGGTTGTTGGTGTGGGATTTTTTTTTTAAAGGATCAAAGCTATGACCAGCGACTAGATAACACTAGAACGGACACAAACTCAATTTAACAAACCAAAATTAACAGATCGAAAGGCGCAAACGGGTTTGGACAGGGGAAAACAAATATTTTTGTGAACCTTGTTTTTTTTTTTTTTTTGGATTCTAGGTGATGAAAAATAGCAACAAAACAAAGGGAAAACATGGTGATACCTAACGGGCAACGTGGCTCTGATATCAACTGAAGCAACAGCGGCCTGATCTTCTGGTGAGAGGGATAACTTCGATGTGATGGAGAGTGACCTTGGCGATCCGGCTACCAACCAAACAAGATTGGACGCCCTGGCAATCGCTAAACCACACTGACGAGTCGTTATCAACCGTGCCAAGACGTGGCTGACCTGATCACGAGGATCGATTCCTGCAAGCAACTGAAGAACAAGCAAGAACAAGATAAAAGCAATCTTTCATCAAACCAGGTCCATGGACACTACTCGGATGAACACTTGTCTCTCACACAACAGGGGAACAATGTAGAATTAACCTAAGGAAAAAGTATAGGGGTGGCGGCCATATGTAGCTGGAGTTTGGTGGCCAGAGATAGGCCACCGGCCAGAGAACCCACCCCACATAACCCTAGGGATACACGGGCCTTGGGCCCAAAGTAGAGGTGGCACAGCACCCGGTAGAATCTGTCTGCGAATTGTTTCATCAATTGCAGGCGATTCAGGTGGAATTTGGTAGTGCAGCCAGATCCGTTGGAAAGGTGGCATCGTGGGCTTCTCTGTAAAGTGCTCATTCACCCCAAACGGACTCCGTACGTGGCCTGGACATCCGTTTGAAGTTGGCGTGCTCCTGGATGGCCAAATCGGGCTCTCATATGAGTTGGGCTTCATCTTGGGCTTGTCTTGGAGCATGGAGAACTTGGGCTTCTTCTTGGGCTCATCATGAAGCGTCGTGGTATGCTGGACCTTCAGTGTAGATGGCTTGAAAAGCTTGACATGTGGGTTCATGTCGACTTGATGTCCTCCTTGATCTTCCGACAATGTAGTGGAGGTAGGGACAGTAGTGCAATAAGTGAGATGCGCCATGTTCATGTCTGTGTTGGTGATGTCCTCATCACTTCTATGGTCACAAAAGGCCAGGGAAAGAGATAATGGGGACAGTCCAAGGATCTTCTGGACCTAGCCCATCAATAATATTTAATTCCCATAATTCTAGCTGTGGAACTCTGTAAGTCATACACTTAGCATTACTAGTTCCATGGTCTCATGTCATACCTGCGAATACTATGATCGCAGAGACATCAGCCTACGACCAAACTCTATTGCACTGACAAAGCCTGATATCCCACAGTATTGAAGACTTGTACTATGATACAAAAGTCATAGAGTATAAGTCACCATTCACCGTAACCATCCCTTGATCCTTATGATTATTCCCGAAATGATCATATGTCTCTGACAAGGTAACCGTCGAAGAAGATAAGGGTGGTAAGGCAGTTTCTATAGTGACTAGGTCAAAGCTACTTAACTGCCACGTAACTATGACCTTCGGTAACCACCACGTAACCACAACTCGCAGAAACCACCACGGGCTATCGTGAAGCACGTCTTCGAGAGGACAGCTAACAATCTCTTCGGCAAGTATAAAAAGGCCTTCCAGGATGGATCAAGGGGCAGACGGAACGAGAGAAGACTAACTAGAGATAGTGCTAGGAATAGACAATACATTCTCTTTGTAATCTTCTTTTTCATAGTGATAAATACACATGAGTTGTAACACCCTGAGTTTAGGGGTAAAAACTTCCTTTTTCATAAAAGTCATGCACACATGTATCTCTGTAGTAGTAGCAAAATCAGTTCAACCCTAATCTATCCTAAGCCCCAAATATCTCAAAATCTTCCCGGTGAATCCAAATCAAGATCAGATTTCTCAGATATGATGTATCAGTTACTCTGAGCATAAAAGCCTTCAGAAGCCAGATTCAATTCCGTCTCTAACTCTTAGATCTTGCGATCCTTTTCTGTTTTCGAAAACAGGAATTTAATTAATATCCTAATTACCCTACATACTCTAAACTCAGATTTAGCCAAATCTTGACCTAATCCAGACAAGATTATTCTTGGATTATGATCATGGGTATGCCAATACTTTAATCCAGAAAGTTGGCAGTCAGATTTCATCATTTAAGCCTTTTTCACAAATCAGTCCAAATTATATCACAAATTAGTCCTTTATCTGATATCTGGAAACCCAAAAGGCTAAAATATTCAAATCAACTCCAAATTTAAATCTGTTTCAGAGAACACCTCCCAAATGCTAATTAATACAAAATCTTCTTTTATCAGAACACCCAAATCTCTCTCCAATTACCTTGAATTCAAAATCGACCAAAACTCAGATTTAGTTTACCCTAAATACCCTATTTTCGATTTATATCGAAAATCATCAAATCATGCCAGATTTTACCAAATTTCTTGCTGGATGAGTATAAGGTATAAGTTTATACTCATATATGAAATCAGATTTCAAATTACCCCTCTCTCAATCAAAAATTACAAATCAGTCCATAACTCAAACAAAGATTCTTGCAATTAGGTCCCTGGCTCGACCACATCTGCTGTTCACGACCAGGGCTCAGCATCTTCGACCACACCGGTTGTTCACGACCAGAGCAATCCCCTGCGACCAAATCAGCAGCTTCAGCGATCTCAACCGCAGAGCAATGCTTCGCTTCGATCAGCGCCGCTGCAACTGCAACTAGAGCACTGTGTCGCTGTGTTTTCGCCGCCAATCGAGCGCCGATCGAGCACCGCATTTTCACAACTATGTTTGCATGCGCACACGTGTTTGCACCTTAGCTATTGCGTGGCAATTCTTGTCCAGTTCACCAGCAGCTCGCGCGCCAAAGAGAAGCTTCGCCTGCTCGTTTGCTCGCCGTTGCTTCAACCCGAAGCCTTCACCGGCGTAAGCATCTTAGCTCCAAGTAGTGAGCTTCGCTTAATCTTGCCTTGCCTTTAAATAGAAGTCTAGAGCAGCTTCTTCATCTCCAGCGCTGCCTTCCAGAAGTTCTTCAGTAATTAACCAAATTTCCTTCGACTTTGTCTTCTTCTCCGGCGAGCCGCCGAGGTGGTCGACGACGCCAGCTCGCGTCGCTTCACCAAACTCCAAATTGACACCACCAGTGAGTATCTCTCATCCTCCTCATCGTTCTGTAGCATTTAATTGAACTCCCGTGCACCACATCGTCGGTGATCTCCGGAATTGCCAGAACCCCTGTTCCAGCTTTGCAACTCAATTCAATCCGAATTAGCCCTCAATCCAATAGAGTAAAATGATCAGTGAGATTTATTTAGCAAGCCAGTGAATTCAGATTTCGAAATTAAGCAAGAACTGAAGCTATTCCCAAGCTCGAGCTTCACCAGTCACAGGCGCTCGTCTCCAGACTCCTCCGGTGATGCTATGACCAAATTAATCATGCCATTAGTTTCTAAATGTATCCCTCTTACTCTCTGAGCTTGGAATTAAGTTCAAATCCTATGTAGCAAAAACCCCCAAATCCAGTGTCTTCGTCTCCGGCGCCGGCCACCAGAAATCTATTCTCGGCCGATCCAGCTCCAACCACCTTGTCCCTTAGATGCATCCTGATCTCCTGAACAATTTTGTCTCTAGATCGACGTCTAATTCGGTCTAAATCGAAAGTTATGGCTATGCCCTAATTTCTGTCCAGTGCCATGACTTGAAACTCCAGCCACCGTGTTCTTCGCCGATTTTCACCACTTTCGGGCCATCTCCTGCCCTACAGCTTGTTGAGTGAATTGTTCCTGCTACAAATGCCTAACTACTAGACAAAGTGGTGCAGCAATTGGAGCCCTAGATCAAAAGATATGGCAAGCACTAGTTTCTGGCCATTTCTGTCCAATGCCAGTTTATGTCAGCCAGTGGCATTGAACCACTTTCCGGCCATCTCCTGCCCTAGAGCTTGTTGAGTGAATTGTTCCTGCTACAAATGCCTAACTACTAGACAAAGTGGTGCAGCAATTGGAGCCCTAGATCAAAAGATATGGCAAGCACTAGTTTCTGGCCATTTCTGTCCAATGCCAGTTTATGTCAGCCTGTGGCATTGAACCTTTTTACCTACTTCCAGCCATGCATTTTGAAAATGACTTTGTCCCTTAGACTACTGAGGTTGTGATCTACAATTTCTTCTTCTATCAAAACTTGAATTGGGCCCTTTATCAACCATTAATCCTTTCTCGATGCCTTGAACCGAATGTCAACCTAAAGACGTTCGTCGATTTTGGGCAAACCAGCCGCGGACTTAATGTCATTTCCTTACTCTGGAACCCTAAAAGTCCCTAGCACCCATCTTCAGCCCTAATTCTGTGAGTTAGCCCTAATCAGCTTCTAAACCCATGTATTCCAGAATCATCGAGACATTTCTTCTTTGCATTATCGCATGTAGTATAATAATATATTGAAAAGATTGTGATTCTTTGTTGCTTGTTTGGTCTTTGCTCAGAGTCAGTGCCAAAGTTCGAGGACTTCACTGCCGACCCGGCATCAGCTGCTGTTTCTTACGACGCGGAAGGCAAGTCATAGTCTTGATCATCTTGAACCGATATTTTATGAATTGCTATGATATGACCTTTAATATAAGTAGTATTGCATGTGAGAATGGTCGAATTATGAATTGGCAGTACTAGGCTGGATGCCTGTGAAATGTGAAATGTGAATATATATGTATTTATATATATTCATGAAATAAAACCCCTAGCCGTGACCAGGGTTTTGGTATGGAATGGTGGTACTAGCACTGGATGTGCAGGCACTGTAGGTGCATGGTTTGTGGTATGATCTGGTCACTGGCATATAGGGACTAGAACCTTGTGTTGTGCGTCTAGTGGCAGGAAACACGTGCTAACCGCAAGCCTAGTATGGGACAAGCTTGAACAAGTACTTATGCGGATCGCACATGAAACCCCTGTATGAGATGGAAAACAATACACTAATTTCACGGAGTGCGGCTCCTCCACTTATCACTGAATGTGATCTGATCATGCACGCTGACCCAGTAATGGGAAGAGGCTTGGGGGTGGGGGTATATCCCACCACAACTGTGGTTCGCGAGAGGTCCACAGGGTTAGGGGTGAATTGTGTGTGAAACATAACAAAAGTTCTTGTTATCTCCACCTTGCCACTCACACATGGTTGTGAGGAAGGGTCTAATCATATTGATAGGATGGGCTTGAAAGTGGAATATCTTGCGGGTAAATTGGTACCTCTCTGTAGAGTTAAAATTGTATTCGAATACTCTGAGCTCCCGGGTTTATAGGAGTATGCTGCGGTGGATTAAATCCACGGGGTGTGGCACAAGTATGTTTTGTAAATAAAATTTGATCAGTCAAGATTACCCAAATGACATGTGTTGTCATGATAAGGGGTGCTGCCGTGGGCTGTCGTGTGTCGATGTGTCGCGGTAGTGCTATAATTCAGTGAACATGAATAGCGATGCTATGTTATGAAAAGTGCTGCCATGAGATGGGATATGAAGGAAAAGATTATTTTACAAACATCCATAATTCTTGACTAGTCTAGGTTCATAACAACACTACTATATGTATCTACTCTTACCTATGACTTGCTGAGTACGTAAGTACTCACCCTTGCAACATACAAATCAGTAGATGGAGCGTTCCATGATCAAGAAGAAGGCATGGAGAACTTCTTGGGACAAGATGAAGAAGAGCCAGTTCCGCCAGATCCCTTATGTGTTGTTCTGCCGTCAACTTCTTACTGTGGAAGGGACACCCATCATCCGCTGTGTAGAAGTTTTTATTTTTCTTTAACTAAACCTCGAATGCCGCGAAAAAATTGTAATATGTTTATGTACTATTAAGGCCAGCAGGCCACACTGCTTAAATATTTTGTAAGTTTTTCTGCATCAATGTGAATATACTCATGTGTTTGACTTATCCTGGGAAGCCAAAGGTATGCATATATGGGACTAGCTGCAGCAAGCTAGGTCTCCACGGGAGTACTCGCAGTCCCAGTTTCAGGGCGTGACAAGAGTACGGTTATTACTCAGCTAAGAGCGCCCGAACCTAGATAATTTCTCGTGTCATTAGTTCCATAGCTACCCTGAATTCCTTGGTACTTGTCTAGGTTGGCTCCCTTCAAAACCCATCTAAATTCTGCATAAGCTTGATAGAAGGACCCCCAGGTCCCAATCGTCAACATGTTTTGGTCGGTTTTGGTCAGTTTTAACCGATTTTGATCAAAACTGGTCGAATCTGGTCGGTTTTGACTTAGATTTGTCTGTTCTCGCACTGTTTGAATCCATACTTCATCACTTACACATCAAGGAGTTGTTTTTGGGCACGTTAACCCATTTACTATAAATAGAGAACTTTTTGGCTCAATTAAACATGTTTTCTTTGGTTTAGAAGCCATTAGGGCTTGTTTTTAGACTAGTTTTCTTATAAGAGCCCCCTTCTCTATTTTTATTGCTTTGTAAGCCAACAATGACAGCAATTTCAATTTCCAAGCAATGAATTGAGTTTTCTTTTAATTCTTATTCCTATTTCTGCATTATTATGGTTTTTAGCGAGTAGATCCCTTCTAGGGTTAGGGATGACGTCATCTCAAAGGAGTAATTCTTTCTTGGTCTTTATTTCAAGTTTTGGAGTAATTTCCTGATGTTTTCTTCCTCTAAACACTAAATTCTCATTTCGGCAATAGACGTAACAGAGCCTTAGCAAGAATTTAGGGGAGTTTTTGAGTCCTTAGTTCTTTGACGCAGGATCCTGAACATGAGAGAGGCTCTCGCCAAACGTAACAATTGCAGCGATCCTCTCACCATTGTACCAGTGACCGTACTGGCAACTTAATTTATCTTGGAAAATAATTTAAATTAACTTGCAATCCTCAGACCTTGGATAGAATTACGCTAGATGGTTATGGAACTCCCGAAACATTAGATTTTCATTCCAGCTTGCAAACCCTAGATTGATAGCTTAGTTGTAGAAAAATAAACCCCCAACTCGTTTAGACTTAATCAGTGATCCATTAAGCTAGAAAGATGAATACGCTTGTTCCTCATGGAATTCAACCCACAAGTGCTCAACGTTCAACCATTCACTTGATGTTATTACAATCATACCATTTCGGGTGCGATCACTAGACTGTCTCGCAAGATAACATGATCAGTGTAGTAAAGGTGAGTATTCTGGTGTTCTTTCCACAGGGTCTAGATAAGTGAAATGCATAAACTAAACTAAATCGATGGCAAATGAAAATAAACTAGACGAGAGAAAGAGAAAGAAAATGTCGGAAGAAATACAGAGTAAGAGAGAGGTGGTTACACCAAGAGCATCGATCGATGCTAAGCCTGTACGCATATCCCTGAGAACGAGTGATGGAATTGTAATCGTCTAGTAGTCAAGTGAGAGGGACACAAAAATTACTTAAACAACTTTGTCCATCAATTGTATCAACGAATATGGAACAAACACCAATCATCCGCAACTCCTCTAAACCATAGAGAAAAGAACCTAGAGAAACAACCCCACAAGCAGCATGCATAAAGACCCAAATTATTAGACACTGTTGTCAGCCTCAACATACCAAGATACCAGACACAAAATGGCAAAAGCAGCAGCTAAAATGTAACAATTTGCAACTAACCTACACTGGAGTGACACAGAGAAGGATTCACATATCTATAAGCTTTTTTTCAGAAGAACATGCGGGTAGTCATAATGAATTGCTAGGGAGCTCTTATGACTTCTGATTCGGCAAGTTGTTTCTGGTCATGTCCAAATATGCACGAACCTACAGGGTCACACACTTAATGGGTTGGAGTATTAATTTGGATGGGATTCGAAATGGGTCCCCTATTGGTAATGGGATTACCATTAGGATTAGGGTTCGCATTTGAGTATGACTTATCTGCAAGGCCCTATAAAAGGAGATGCAGTTAGCATGCTACCACCACCATCCACGAGATAGATCTCATAAAGCCCTAGTTGTGTGCGCTGGTGCTAGCACACGAACACGCGGTACTCCTTCCCCGGACGTGTGGACTTCTGTAGAGGTGCGGCTGTTATTGCTGCACTACTGGTCACAATCCGATTGCGACAAAGCCTCTTCTTCTGCTGCTGCATTGTCGCATCCGTGTGTCTAGTGGTAAATCTCTTGATCTATGATCTATTGCTTGCGAGCTTCTTAGGATTTCAGGTAAAATTTTTGGAATTGCACTAGAGTAGCGAGCTCGTTCTCCAACATCATTCACTACTTGTTGCTATTGAAGAGGCTGCAACTTGCTGTAATTCACTGAAGGAGACCATGCTTAATGAAGTTGTGGTCGAGGGAGTTGAGGACGAAGTTGTACTGGATCATCGTGGCTCTAGTCAAAGAAGGAATTGGAGTGGTCGAGTGGTCATCGTGTTGGCGAGGTTGAAGTTGTAGTCGTGTGGTTGAGGGAAGCTTGGGGTCGTCGAGAGTCAGTGAGGAAGTTGTCATGGTCGAGGTCCTCGGCGATGGTGTGGTTGTCGGAGTGGTCGAGGCCGAAGACTAGGGAAGAAGGTACTTATCTTGAGGTTTGGCCGTGGATGAAGTGGTCGAGGGAGTTGAGTGGAGTGGTGTGGTCAATGACACGGAAGTGGTCGTGGATGTGGTTATCACGGCACCAGACTACTGGTCGATGGCACGTGATAGCAAGGAATCAAGTGTGATGGAGAGGTTGAACGAAGCAGCTCGAATGGAGCAGATTCGGTGGCGGTGGCAGTGGAGGGAGGCGAAGTTGGTGTGTGCGATGGAGTAGAACTAGGCTGGCATAGTGAGGGCACAGTGAGAAAAGGGGAGACCGTGCAAGTGGCACTTACTATAGCGCCTTGAGGACAGTGGCGAGATCCGAGGAACAGAAGGAAGAGAGAGAGAGAAGGGCACTTGTGCAAATATGGACAGCGGCGAGGATTTGGGGATGATGCTAGGCCGCGGTGGCTTGAGAGGGAGGGCTGCTTGAGAGAGAGGAGAAGAGGCAAACGGAGGCGCACGGCGTCATTATGCAGTAGTTCTGCGGATTTTTGGGGAGGAGCCGGCATAAGTCCGAAGGTAGATAGAGGTGTGGAAAAACAAGGTGGAGGCAGAAAAGAAGCTTGCACCAATGGTATACGGCCTGACAGCCGCAGGTATGGTGCTAGGAGGTGTGGAAGTTTTCGGGAAAAGAAGAAGAAGAAGGTAAGCTACAAAAAACCAGGCTTCAGATCAAACAGAGGTTGGCGGCTAGGATCTTGAGGAGAAATGGAAAAAATGCAAAAAGGCCCTCATGGTTTTAGTTATTTACATAAAGGTCCTTCCCAAGTTTGTGTTTAGATTTCTGAGTGTAGGCTGTTTTGCACAATGGTGCTTGAGATTTTAGGAATTTACAGGAAGGTCCTCGGCTAAAAGGATGTGAAATTCCCGGATCGTCGAAGGTCAGTATGAGGCTTTTATTGTTTTAGGCCACCAAGGTGCATGACGGGATGGGATTCTTTTCCTAACCTGTTTTTGTAGGAATTTGTATGAGAAGTATGGTCCTTATGCATGTTTATGTGTTGTGATCTTGTAATCATCACGCTCTGTGAATCGTGTTTTTCGACCATGGTTGAGGTGGTTGTCTCTTTATGTATAACGGCCTGCGTGCCGACATGTGTGATGATTGGCACTCTCATGTAAATTCATATCTAGATATTAGTAGCTTGGAACTCGCTCCAGGATTTTTCAAGCACGGTGGACTGGACCCATGAATATGGAGATGGAGATCACCATATTAAAGGGCCATACTATCTCAAAGATTGATTAGATCATCTAACTGATAGTTATGTTCGTGCATATGGATGATTTGCCATGTTTTTTAGTGCATGAAGATTATACTTGACAACCAGAAGCTGTTAACTATGGTGTCTAAGGAAAGAACACATCATAAGGTTTTTCTTAATAAGCCCTGCTCAGCGGAACACTTTCCTTCATGGTGTGAGCAAAAACAGCCGTAGCCTTTCCTGGCCAAGGTTACTACCAACGGAAGTTAAATATAGTCGTAGTTGAGCCTGTTAGATCATCTAGCTGATGATATTTTGATTGTTGCTTGAAAGTTCTGAATATTGTTAAGTCCCTAAAATTAAGTTGTTTTGATGCCCTTTTCAATTGTTGCAACTGTCAAAACCTTGATCGTTATTTGGTAGGCTTGACAAATCTAGGTGCCATTAACTATCTTGGTAAGGCAAGGTAAGTGTTGGACACTTATACGCATGGAATTGGTTTCACTTAACAAGGCCATCAAAACGGTTTTGGGCCTTGGGGCATGGTGTTAGGAGCTGGGTCATATTGGTGTCACCCAACAAACAAGTGTCATATATGATATAATTAGCAAAATTTGCTTACCTAAATAACTAGTTTTCTAGTAGTGATGCCAAAGCGCACTAGGACATAGTGAAATATGGATCTTGACCCACTATATGTCATTCTAGGGACTATGTTTTTAAACATATAGTGGAAGATATTTTTAGTAAATGTTAATAAAAGATTGTTCATAAACATGATGTCTTATGCATGTTTTTCTGTTGTAGATAATGGCCCATAACTCCTCAACCTACTTTAATTTGCGATCTATACTCAATAAGGAAACACTAAATGGAACAAATTTCATTGATTTGTTTCGTAACTTGATAATTGTTTTCAAGCAAGAAAGAAAGGACTATGTTCTAGAGTCCGCAATTCCTGATGAACCTTTGGCTAACGCTTCATGATCTCAACGAGATACTTACAAGAAGCATATTGAAAACAATGGGTTCTCAGTTGCAAAAACAATTCGAGAACGCCAATGCTTATGATATGAGTGTGGCTCCTCGAAGCTTAGTCGAAAACCAGGCAAGGGTGGAAAGATATGAGACCACCAAGAAATTGCATGCCTGTAGACCGGCAAAAGAAAGTGCAGTTAGCCCTCATATAATCAAGATGATTGGTTATATTGAGAACTTGGGTAAACATGGTTACCCTATTAGCCAAGAGTTGGCCATTGATGTGATCCTCCAATCACTCCCTCCGAGCTACGATCCTTTCATATTGAACTTCAATATGAATAATCTAGAGAAGCCTCTACCTAAATTGCATGGGATGTTAAAGACGGCAGAGCAGAACATCAAAAAGAATCCTGACCATGTGATGATGGCTCAAAAGGGAAATATTTTCAAGACTTCCGCTTAAAATATTTATATTATAGAAGTCAATATGGCTACTTCGGCTTCTGATTCATGGGTATTTTATACCGGTCCAGGAGCTTGATCCACTACAACACGGTAGGCCAGCGCAAGCTGTAAAACTGCTGGGAAAAACTTTTTTTCCCAGCGGTTCTGCAGATGAAAATATAATTTTGATTTTTCACCGATGTGTCAGCTGGGAAAAGTTATTATTTTTAGCAGATCTGCTGCTAGGAATAAATAATATATAGCAAGCTGTAGATCAGTTTGGAAAAAGATATATAGAATCTGAGGAACAGCTGGCAATATTTTTTATGCTGGGAAAATTTTTTTTTACCAGCAGTCGTATCGGTGCAAATACAATTTTGATTTTTCACCAATGTGTCAGCTGGGAAAGTTATGATTTTTAGCAGATCTATTGTTAGGAATAAATAATTTTTTTTTGGCAAAACTGAAAATTTTCAGCAGAAAAATAGCAGGTATATTATTTTGAGAGGGAAAATTTTCAGAGAAAAAAGTAACAGAAATATTTGGGGAGATTTTTTGTTCAACCAAATATCAAAACCCTCCTCGCGCTAACTTCGCTTCTCCCTCACAGCCGGCGCGCCGAGACCCCCACCAAAATCTCCTCCTAACCTCACTGCGCCTCTCCCCGATAGCCGGTCGACACCCCCACCTCTCCACCACGATCCCCCGCCAATTCCGCACCCCACCTTTGCTTGATCTCCCACCGATCCCCAATCAATTCCCCACCGCACCTCCACCTCAAAGCCCTAGCGGCAGCGGCCTGCGGCGCAGGGAGGAGGCGGAGCGGCAGCGACCTGCGGCGAAGGGAGGAGGCGGAGCGACAGCGGCAACGGCCTGCGGCGGAGGGAGGAGGCAGTGCGGTAGATCTGCAAGCCCGGCGCGGCGCGACAGATTGTCTGGCTTGGTGAGGGGTCGAGGCCGACGAAGACATGAATCCTTTTGTGAAGAAACCAACGACACAAGGTAAAATTCTAGTCGATTTTGAGCTCAATTGGTGATCGAATTCGATTTGATTCATTTCATTTGCTTCAGGGTGAATTCTAGGGTTCTAGTGCTCCTATCTCACGTGATTAAGCTCTTTTGATGCGCAATTTTGGTTCTGGTGGTTGTAGAGGTGATCCAGAGCAGCAAGCGCGAGCTGATGAATGCAACAAGAGGTGATCTGATCAATCCTTGCACAGTTAGAATAGAGCCCTCCAAGTTCGACATACCGGTTCTGTGTTTGCATAGTGTTAATTGTGAACAAAAGTTGGTTAATTCCATTCATTTGTTTGTGATCAACAGTGCAGGATGCTCATCACCTTCAGTTTAGGCTATCAAATGGCTTTTATGATGTCATTACCTTTCTATTTGGAACTGTTTCTGATTATAGAGTTTTTCAATATATTCACGTAATCATGTACCACTAGAAATACCATGTGTTAAGTTTGTAACAAGAAGTAATGGTTCATGGCTAGCTGAGGTATTGCACTTGGGGTTACAACCCATGTACTTGGCAACAACATGTAGATAAATTGGTTTATTTCACCTATTCCAATTGATGTAATAGGTTCAAGTAAGTGGGTTCTAGAATTTACTAATGCCTTAAGTAATGTCATGTTGTAGTTATTGAGAGGGACATTGGAGCACTACAGCTAGAGGTGCGAATAACTAATTCATTTCTTGAGTTGGCTGATTACTCTACAAAGCTGTCATTTGGCACATCTACAAAGTTTGGACATCCCTTTGCATGTTTATAATCAACTGGCCATTTGCTTAGAAATGATAAGAATGCTTAGCCATCTCCATGTAGCTTCCCCCCTTTCTTCTTCCTTGTATCTACAATTCCACATCCCTCTCTCTCTCTCTCTCGCACACACACATGTGTGCATGCACACACAATTGTAGATCGTCATGTCGGTATATAGTCTAGACATAGTGATTCCAATACCAGGTAATCACTCTGAGCTGACCTAAGGAAAAAATGAGCTAAAATTAGTATTGATATTTTTGAAGGACAGTCTTTTCAACTAGGTAATTTGGGTTACCTCTGCAAGTCCCATAACCTTCTTGCTCATGAGGGAGATCAAACCTGTAACATTCCATATAACAACCACATGCAGCTTTCTTGTTTTGTCTGTTCCACTATTCAATTTCTTATATGCAGTTGATAGGCCAACAACACAGGCTTACAATCCTTTTTAATTAATAGGAAAAGAAGCTAGTTTCTGAGATCAAAAGGACTGCAAGAACTAGCAATGAGGTTTCTATTCTTAAATTTCAATTTCAATGTAGTAATTTGGGTCTAACCGTGCAATATGGTTCCAATTTCCATCTCTATTGCAGGCAGCAACTAAAATTCTCGCTCGCTAGCTGATCAGATTAAGACAACAAATTTCTAATTTACAAGGTAACCGAGCTCAGATTCCACTATTCAATTTCTTATATGCAGTTGACAGGCCAGCAACTAACGCTTACAATCCTTTTTAATTAACAGGAAAAGAAGCTAGTTTCTGAGATCAAAAGGACTGCAAGAACTTGCAATGTGGTTTCTATTCTAAAATTTCACTTTCAATGTAGTAATTTGGGTCTAACCATGCAATATGGTTCCAATTTCCATCTCTGTTGCAGGCAGCAACTAAAATTCTCGCCAGCCAGCTGATCAGATTAAGACATTACAAGGTAGCTGAGCTCAGATTTGGGGCATTGCAACACATACACAGGTAATATATAGTTTGTTTTTCCCCTTTTCCTTTGTTTCACCCATCTAGTGGATTAGTTTTCTGATATTGGTGTAAACTCTGTCCTTAGGCAATGTATGCCAATACTTCAGTGGCTGTTGGCATGAAAAGTGCAAGTCAAGCAATGGGTGCTTTAAACAAGGTATGTCCCACCTAACTTTGCACATGAGAATATGAGATGTTGCATGTGTTTAAATTTGGAAGATCGACTATATAACTTTAGGTTCATAGTTTTTTAAGGGGATTGCTACAAAAAGGTATCTATCTTGTAGCAATTACTGGCATTGGGGGCTGGGGGTCGGGCAGGCGGTGTGGATGGAAGGGGGAGATTTGATTGGAGGCAATAGCAGCATGACAGGTGGGAGGATTGTCTTTTCTGTGTGTGTGCATGTGTGTTGTGGAGGGAGGTGATTATGTGTGTGGGTGACCATTGGCCTAGAGGGGATTAAGGTGAGTGATGGCCTGGTGGTGGTGGGCATGGAGGGAAGGAGCAATAGTAGGAAAAGATAATGGAGATCTTTTTACTAGTCAATAGACTTATTAAGAGTTCATCAACCTAAAGAGGTTATAAATTCCTTTACAACCTTATCTTGTCTCATCAAGAGCAGGATACCTTTGTCTAGTAACTCCTAGCACTTTGTTTTGTGTGTTTGAATTGAGCTATCCAACATCATTTTTCAATATGTATGTCTATCACTTACTGAATGTTTTTTTTTAAATTTTTTTTTACTTGTAGCAAATGGCACCCACCAATCAGATGAAGGTGATCCAAGAATTCCAAAAGCAGTCAGCACAAATGGATATGACAGTATGACCAAGTTTCCATCATTTTCTTAACAGTACATTGGTTGCAATATTAAACTTATATGCTTTTTCTTGCGGTTTTAGTACACTGTTTACCAAAGTTGCTTTGATAATTATGTTGGATATCTACTCTATTCTATCTGTGTGTGTGTGTGAAAATGCATTTGTCTGTATGTGCTAACTATCCTTATTCCTTGTGTGTGTGTGTACATGTGTATTTGACTGCATTTCTCTATTTGTGCTGACAATCTTTATTCCTTGGGCAGAACGAGATGTCTGAATCCATTGATAATATCCGCTGTCGATCCCCCACTACACCCTCACCTCGATCTGGTCTCCCACCGCACGTGAGGTGTCTCATGGTGTGGCCCTCGAAACCCTAGTGGCAAGGTGTGCAGTGAAGGGCAGAGGTGGAGCGACATCGGTGAAGCAGGTGCACAGCAGAGGGGCGAGGCACGAGGCCGGTGTAGCACGGCAGATCGGCAGGCCCAGCACAGGATTGAAGCAAAGGGGTGAGGCTGGCGACCCTACGCAGCAGAGGGGCGAGTGCCGGCGCCCGACATGATAGAGCTCCGGTCGCCACGCGTGCACACCTTCATCGCCGCCAGTGAGATCCACATGCAGCACAAGCTGCGAAAGACGCCCGAGCAGGTGGTGGCCATCGCGAGGGAGATGCTTGCCTACGCAGGCAGTCTCGACTGCCCTGATGTCAAGTTCAACCCTTAGGACGCTAGAAGGTATGAACTTTGCGTGGTTTTGTATTTTTGCATTTTCTGGTCACACATTTGCTTTATGCAAAATGCTCAAATAATTCTAGGTACAAGAGCATAGTGGACTTCATGTACAACCAGACAAAGCTATTGTTGGTGCTAATGCATTCGCTCATGAAAGTGGGATTCATCAGGTAATTTTCTCAATGTCAAAAAGCTTCCTGATTGACTGTTGTAGTGATAGGTGCCATTTTCATAGCATGGCTCAATTTCACTTCATTTGTTCTCTGTTATCATTTATACATTACTTTGTGGGTTTTGAGAGAGTTATGGTTGAGTTTTCTTGAGATAACTGGGAAAACTTTTTTTCCTGTTTGCTTGTTTGAGGTGTATTATGCACATTCATGGTCAAGATCAAACTTTTCTTCCCTGTGTATTTGAATGAAGATCTTCCAAAATCTCTATCTCACTTGTGATATATAATCATGTTTAAAATCATCATGTGTTTCTCATGATTTTTGTTAATTTTGATTCAGTCAATTTGTCAGTAAAGGATTATTTCTTGTGTGTAAGATCATATAGAAAAGTGTTTCAGGGTGTCCATCTTCTAGTACTGTAATTGCACCTGATGCCTCATTACATTTGCTGCCAATTGAATCTCATTAGTTGTTTCGCCACAATGGAGAATCTCTTTTAAGTATGTTTCCCTCTTCCCCAGGATGGCATGCTTAAATACAAAGGAACTTATGAAATTATCTCACCTGATGATATTGGATTAACACGTTCCAATGAGTTTAGAATTGTTCTTGGGAAGCTCAGGTAAGAAGTACATTCTTTTAAGCAAGCAATTCCTTTTCTTTTTTGCATTCGCTCATAAAATTCTCATATAGTCTACTAGATTTTTCATCCATCTGATGTTATTTGGTTGGGAATTTTGACTCACTTGGTATGAATATATGGCAATGTGGATGGGTCTTCGATGTATATGTTTCAAATGCTTTTACGTATATGACTTTTCCCAACCTAATAGATATGAAGTCCTGATGATTTGCATACAGGTAATGCTAAAGATAACCAAGAGAGGGTGCTATAAACCATGTTATTTCTTTTTTGGTTGTGACCTACTTTCTGTGCTACTTCAATATCTTTATATTCCATTAGCATTAGGTTCGTCAGATTATGCATAGTGGCACTTAGATGCTTGTGTGCATATTTATGTGTGAAATAATAATGCTGACCAATGAATATTAGTATAGCAAATTATGGAGAATGTTAACTTAAACCAAGATTATGTGATGCCAATGAATGGCGGCTTATCAACAATATTCCATATATTACATTGATCTCAAGCTTTTAGCTGCTGGTGTTAGTATGCAACTGTTGTAGTTCCTTTGGTTATTCGTACTTTCTCTAGACTATGAATGCATCTAGTAGATACCATGGGATATAATTTAGAGAGATTTAATGTAAATCTAATTTCTAAAGTGAAAACATGTCTTTCAAATATATGGCTTGATTATGCTCAGCTTAAAAGTGCCTTTTGTTTCATTTATGCATGCTTCTTATGCTATGAATTATTGTTTTCAAGTTGTATCAGAGCTGGACCATCCAAGAAGAATGATAGAACTACTTAAAAGTGTTGTCTGTCTTCTTCTAGCCATTGTCTGTGCTTTCCTAAATTAGCTAAAGTTTATATTACAGTCTTTTTGCTTAGATTTTATATTATAGTAGTTAAACTTTCAGTACATTTTTTTAAAAAAGAGTGCTGCAACTTGTTTTGATGATTACTGAAATTCTAAGAAAGCCTATAAAATATTAGATAAAACATAGCAAAACATTGTAAAACCTGTCATTGACTTAAAGCTTCTAAAACTTAAAAAGACACTTAATACTGTGAAGGTTGTAGCTTCCTATGTGTTAGTAATGCTTATCTTGCTTATGTATAGGAATGGGCTGCTGAGCATTGTTCTACACCGTTTCGTGCACTTGAATTGTGGGATTGCCCAAGCCATGTTGACATTGATAAGAGGATTGACATCTGGTCTCTAGGATGCACCCTTTATGCCATCATGTAAGTTCCATTATGTCTTCTGCATGAGAAATATTTAGTTGTGCATGTCCTTGATTCAGTTCACTTGATTTCTTATTAGCATTTTTGTTTTGTTATTATTATTTTCTGTAGTGCACTGATACTCCAATCGCTAATTTCTTTTGCTGCTCATCATTTATATGCTTATAGAAAATCATTCAACATAGTGCAAACCTGTTATATCATATTTAGCAGCAGTAAAGAGTACTCAAGACATGTCCAATTTAGTACTATATGTGAGTATATTCTCAGACATTAAAAGAACTACTTCTGAAAGAGATGCTGTTCCTTTGTGATACTCTTTTTTCGATGGATACATTTGCTTATAAGGAGTTTTATCTATCAAATTCATTGAAGTTTTTGTTTGCACAGCTCTAACATAAAGTTGCTAACTATGATGTTTACAGGATGATGGTGCTGAAGAAATGAAGGATGAAAACAAGATGGAGGATTAGTACTAGCTAAGAATCTTAAGTGCCTGCCATTCCTACCTCTCAACTCTAGGGTAGTAAGATTATTGTATAAGGGCCATTTCTTGTGTCCTTCATTGTTGGACCTCCATTTACCCGTAGTTTAATAGATTGGTTCCTGTGTATTATTTTTCCCCCTTTGAATGGATTCCTGCTTGTGTGTGCAAGAATGATTTAATCATTTACCAATTTCTATGCTTCTCGGCTATCTATTTAGTTGTTCGAAACCGTTAGTAAAACAACTTATTCTAACGGTTCTTATTAGGTTCTTATTAGTCAACCATTAGAATATAGTACCTATTCTAATGGTTCTTATTAGTGAACCGTTAGAATAGTTTACTATATTCTAACTGTTCACTAATAAGAAATTGATAAGAACCATTAGAATAGATGATTATATTCTAACAGTTCTTATTAGTGAACCATTAGAATATAATATCTATTCTAACGGTTCATCAATAAGAATTGTTAGAATAAGTACTATATTCTACCGGTTCATTAATAAGAACCATTAGAATAAGTACCTATTCTAATGGTTTGAAACCGTTAGAGTACTGTTAGATTTGTTCTATTGTGTCAATCACTAGCGGTATGAGAACCGTTAGTAGAGATGTTTTTTGAACTATTAGTATACAACATTTTTGTACTAGTGTCTCTTCTATGTCACCTTTGCTTTGACACATCTAGCCTCTCATCCCACCACACAGTCCTCGGCCTCCTCAACGAAACCACACCACCACATCAGTCAATCGAGCGATCTCTAGCCTCCACATTGCAATTACCCACCATGATGCCTCTAACCACACCTCCCCTACCCTATGTTCTTTGTTCTTAAATTTTATTTGGATTTTTTTTTGTCTTGAAAGTTGTTTCTTCAATCTATTTTCTATTTGCATAATTTCATATTTCATAGATTGGACTTCCAACTTGGAGATTGTTGCTGTCAGGTTTCATCTTTGGAAAAATTAGTTGCAATCAGGTAATATTACTATTATTTTTGCAGCTGTATGATTCTTGTCTATTTGTAATCAGGTAGTATTATTTAGATATGATATTTAGGGATTGTTGCTGTATTATTTAGATATGATATTTAGGGACTTCCAACTTGGAGATTGTTGCTCTATGATTCTTGTCTGTATGCAATCAGGTAGTATTATTTAGATATGATATTTGAGGATTCAAATTGTAACTCCAAATTTTTGTACCTCTGGCTATTGTACAATGATTTTAGTATATTTGGAGTAATATAGTATCAGCATAGTGATTTAGATATGTTAGATATGATATTTACGAATTCAATTGTAACACCAAATTTATATATTTTCTAGTCTTATACTTATCAAATTCTTGTTAATAGGCTCTTCTATTCCCATATTGTATAGGTAGATGAATGTTTAGGACTATTTTGACCAAAATAATAAAGTGCAAGGACTCAAGTGATCAACAACAAAGTGAATTCTATATTAGTTGGTGCACATGGTCCTAAGGAACAAGGGATTTGAACATGGATAATGTGCAAGCTAATAGTGTCTATATTTTGAGTAGTTTCCATCACTGATGATCTTTAAAGAGTTTTATATGTTAGGAAGGCTCTGGACAAAGCCAATCATTATACTCTAAAAGACATGCATGCCATTTAATTGATAGGTGTTATACAATATATCCATTAAACACAAAAATATTAGTCCTCTGTAATATTGAGTCATAACTATTTAACATTTTTTTTATCTATCTCTTTAGCTAGACATCAGTAAATTTTGTATAATTTTGGTATATAGATTTAAAATATATGGAAACACTCCTAGTTATGTGATTGTGTTTGTGCATTATATGCTCCTACAAAATCAGCAGATTAGATCCATTGTACTGTTGCTAAGGGTACGCTTCAAAGGTCATCTCGAAGTGTAATAGTTGGTGACACACCTCTTGGGCTGAGTGTTGTGAGGTGGTTGTGAACTATGTGTTAAAAAGAGATGCTCCATTGTTACATCAATATGGGAATGTTAGAAAAATGTCTGATGCGCTTGGACGATCAATTGCATGGCCACGTGAAAAAGTAATCTATTCTATCTAGTATAATAACTATTATTTACTTACTAATACCATCCAAGTAAACAAATTGTGAACTTTTACTTGTAGATCCAAGATGATACTACAATAGGTGATGGTTCATCTCGTGTTCTAAGTATATATAATTCTAACCTGTTATTTACCTGGTTAGTTACTATTTTTTTATTTGTCTTGTTTTGTTATTAATAAAATAATGCTTACAGGTGAAAGGGACAACAGAATTAGTTGAAACTAAGTAGAAATTTTAAATACTTTTATACAGGTGAGGTGTTATCAACACAAATCCACATGGTATTCATTTTCTAAATATTAAGTGTATGTTAATTGTGCCTTGAACTAGCAGCTCACTTTCATATGATTAATTTCTTTTATCAAGTGTATGCAAGTCATGTCACAACCAACACAATTTTCTCATTCGCATAAGCAACAACTTATACTTGTTATACAACAATCGACCAACCATCTTTTATTATAGTTGTCATATGTTCCATATGTTACTTAAAGCAAAAGTTATTGATTTGTATATATTTATCTCAAGGTTATTGTAATCGATACCTTTTCTTATGCAGGTGGTTAACAGTAAGGTGTTAAAAACATATGAAGCGACGAAGATATTTTACGTCATAAGAGGAGTTTGAAAGTAGAATATTTTATTTTTGATAGTTATAGTTGGAACAAAATATATAGAGTTAGGAATATTCTATATGGGCATACATTTGGTGTAAAGAATTCTTAAGTGATATTTTTCTTGCAATTATTTCAGAGGTACCATATTTATTTTGGTTGGTTTTGTCAGTTGAATAATTTGTGACTATTACGAATTTTGTCAATGGCTATATAAAGCAAAGAATTCAATATAATATATAATTATGCCATTTATCCATTTTTGATAATTTTGTTGCAAAATGTGGTGTGATTTCTGTTAGGATAATGCATATTATAGTTTTAATTGTAATATTGTTGCCTAATTACTAAAAAAATTTATATTTAAAATTAATTATTGACACAATTCCCAGCGGGAAATTTACTACAAATAATTCACATATTTAAATTTGAATCTCTAAATTCTCAATGACAAATCAGCTGATAATAATTTATTTCAAATAGTTGTACAGCTTGGAATAATGTATTACAAGTGGACATACAGGTGGGAAAAGTTCAAACTTTTCAAGCGACCTACAGCTGGGATACTCTTTGCCATTGGACCTACAGTTGAAAAACAATATTTCAAATAGTTATACAGCTTGGAATAATATATTAGAAGTGGACAAACATGTGGGAAAAGTTCAAACTTTCTAAGCGATCTACAGATGGGAATACTCTTTGCCACTGGACGTACAGCTTGGAAAAATATATTACAAGTGGACATACAGGTGGGAAAAGTTCAAACTTTCCAAGCGATCTACAGCTGGGAATACTCTTTACCATCGGACCTACAGCTGGGAAAAAATATTCCAAATAGTTATACAGCTCGGAATAATATATTACAAGTGGACATACAGGTGGGAAAAGTTTGAATTTTCCTAGCGACCTACAGCTAGGAATACTCTTTGCCACCGGACCTACAGCTGGGAAAAAATATTCCAAATAGCTATACAGCTTGGAATAATATATTACAAGTGGACATACAGGTGGGAAAAGTTCAAAATTTCCAAGTGACCTACAGCTGGGAATACTCTTTGTCACCGGACCTACAGCTGGGAAAAAAATATTCCAAATAGTTATACAGCTTGGAATAATATATTACAAGTGCAAATACAGGTGGGAAAAGTTTGAATTTTCCTAGCGACCTACAGCTGGGAATACTCTTTGCCACTGGACCTACAGCTGGGAAAAAATATTCCAAATAGTTATACAGCTTGGAATAATATATTACAAGTGGACATACAGGTGGGAAAAGTTCAAACTTTCCAAGTGGCCTACAGCTGGGAATAATCTTTGCCATTGGACCTACAGCTGGGAAAAAAATTACAGCTGGGAAAAACTTTTCGCAGCACCTTTTCACCCAGCTGTAGCAAACCTTATTCCCAGCAGCTAAAGTGCTAGCATTGAAGTGCTATCTTATAGTGATCGTGCCCGACAGGGTTGAGTGCGATTTGGAAAGTAATAAACCACAAGTGGACGGTTGAACATTGAGCACTTGAGGGTCGAATTCCACGAGGAACAAGCGTGTTCATCTTTCTAGCTTAATGGATTACTGATTAAGTCTGAACGAGTTTTGGGGTTGTTTTTTTATAACAAATTCTACTACTAAATCTATCAATCTAGGGTTTTCAAGCAGTAAATTGCAAGTATGAAATATGGATTTATAAAGCAGAAATTAAAACCAAGGGCTTCGGGATTTCCATTACCGTCCGGCGTAATTCTATCCAAGGTCTACGTATTGTGAGCTAATTTCCATTGTTTTCCAGGACAAATTAAGTTTCCAGTTCGGGGCGCTGGGTCAACAGCCAGAGGATCGCTTCCACTGTCACGTTTGGCGCGAGCCTCTCTCCTTTTCAGGGTCCCGCGTTAAAGCGCTAAGGAGTCAAGAACTCCCCTAAATTCTATCTAAGGATCAAATGTTACGTCTGTTGCCGAAACAAGAATTTTGTTTTTAGAGGAAGAAAACATTAGAAAATAACTTCAAAACTTGAGATCAAAACCAAGGAAGAATCATGCCTTCCAGATTATGTCATCCCTAACCCTAGAAGGGATCTACTCGCAAAAAGCCATAAGAATGCTGAAATAAATTAAAACTTACTTGATTGCTTGAGAATTGAGGTTACCATCCTTGTCGGCTTACAAAAGCAATAAAATAGAGAAGGGGGCTCTAATAAACAAAAATTAAACTAAGCCCTAATGGCTAGTATGTAAAAAAGCATGTCTAATTAAGCCAAAATCTTCTCTATTTGTAGTACATAAGTTTTAGAATTAACCAATTACAACTCAAGACTTATTTAAGAAGGAAATTGTCTCAGATTCGGACTTTAAACAGACTAACGGGTCTGTTTTGGATTCAATAATTGGGTTTCGGGTTGGATTCCTGTTTTTGTTTTTCAGATTTTCAGCATCTTCTTTCTCCACTTCATTTCCTATCCAAACGATGTCGAAATAACTCCAAATTTGGTACATTTGTTCCCTGAAACATGACAAACACACTCGTGAAAGAGGATTGCAAAAATGTTACAAAAAGTCACATTATATGATGTATCAAAAGAATTTTAAGCATCATTTTTGCACATTTTCAATACTAAGACTAGGGTAAAATTCTACCAAATTAAAACTTATCAAATTCCCCCAAGCTAGCATTTTGCTTGTCCTCTAGCAAAGAATGTGAATAATTTTTCCAAAAATTGAGATGCCTTGGTAAATTAGATTCTCTATAAACAATCTTTCGAAGATTCACAACACATCTATGCATATGAGGCAATTGATCTTAACAATTTAAATTTTCCAAATGCATATATTAAGATTATCAAATTTCAACCTTAGAAAAGAGAGAGCTTCATCAATTAAATTGTCTTAACAATCTTCTTTCATATAGGATTTAAAATAAACTATGCAAAGAAAATACTCGTTATGCTACGATTTATACAAAGTTGCTAAATTGCCCTCTTCTAAAGAAAAACACTTATTTTATTTCTTTTGTTATTTGTTTGTTTACGTCTTTTTTTGTTATCCTTCAACTTTTTCATGCTCTTGGCCAGAATGTTTTTACTGGATCATTCCGACACAGCGAGAGGAGACACAGTTGAAGATGCTTGCTTCAGTGCACTTACAGAAAGGCAGCTTTGTCGGTTCCCCGAGCCCCTGTAAGCAACCTCAATGCTCCATATACCTTCCCTTCACCAACTGGTCAATGATTCACCACCACCTCCCCCCAGTGGGTCGCAATACATTACACGAGATTAGACAAAGCCACAGCTTAAGCAACCGTTTTACTGAAAATATTAATTTTTTGTATGCATAAGTTAAGTAAATCTTCCCTTCCCCAGCTGGTCGACGATTCACCACCGGCTTCCCCCAGTGGGTCGATCATACTTACTTTTACACATTTTTTATTTTTAAAGAGAAGGACAATTAGCAATCTAGGCATAAAGAGTAACATAAGAGAGTTAATTCCAAAAAATGGTTCTTTTAGAAATCTTCAATTTGGAAGAAGTCGAGTAAAATTTAATGGATAAGTTCAAACTTTAATGGTCACTTTAAGATAAAAATTAAACATAGGCAATGAAAATCATTAAAAGATCTAAGTTCAAAGCATCATATGCAAAGATGTGATAGAATAATCATCTAATTGATTAAAGATCATCTTCAAAAGCAGGCATTCCAAGTGATAAATCTCTTTTTATTTTTCAGTTTATGATGGAATGTGGTGGAATGATGATTTGCTGAAGACTAAACAATTGGTGAAGTGAACATCCCCCAAGTTAAATCAGACTAGGCAAACGGTTAAGTGAACACCCCCGAGCTAAATCTGACATTGTCCTCAATGTATGGGGATAGATATAGATTACCTTTTGCGGTTGTGGTTCAGGTTGGTGGATGTTGTGGATGATGACGTGGTGGAAGAAGATGTTGTGGTCCACGTAGCTCCAATGGTGCAGTCCAATGCGTTGCAAGTGAAAACCTAAAAAAAATGAAAAAAATAAACATATAAAACGAAAGAAAAACTTACGCACTGTGTAGATCAACCATCGGAGTTTGGGTAACTGGGTTGCCTCCCGGCTAGCCCTGGTTTAACGTCCCGCTCTACAAAACGTCCTCGACCATTCAAAAATATATAGAATCAAAAGAATCGGCCGAGTTTAGTGTACTTACCTGGTCTCTCGCATTGTATAGCTTCATACGGTGCATGTTTACCTTGAAAGGGATGCCATTTTGCACTCAAAGTTCGATGGCACCATACGGAAAGACCTTTTTTATCGCGTATGGCCCAGTCCATTGCGATTTCAATTTCCCTGGGGACAATTTCAACCGAGAATTGAACAATAGAATCAAATCACCTGGTTGAAATTCACAGTTGTGGATCCGTTTGTCATGCCACTTTTTCGTGTTGTCTTTATAGATCAACACACTCTCATAGGAGTTGTTCTGAAGCTCTTCTAGCTCATGCAATTCAAGGATTCTCCTTCGCCCGCTTTTTCAAAATCCCAATTGAGTTCTTTTAACGCCCATAACGCCCTGTGTGACAGTTCAACGGGCAAATGGCATTTTTACCAAATACAAGTTTGTAAGGTGTCATACCTAGCAGAGTCTTCAATGCAGTGTGATATGCCCAAAGGACATCTGGAAGTTTTGGCGCCCAATCCGTATGAGACGGTGCCACCACCTTCTGCAAGATTGACTTGATTTCCCTGTTTGAGACTTCTACTTGTCTACTTGTTTCAGGGTGATATGCAAGAGCAACTTTATGAAGCACCCCATATTTCAAGAATATTTGTTAAGGGCATTTCATGTCTTTTACTTAAATTTCTCGAACATTAGCAAGGATCGCATTTTTGCACAAATTCAGATGCATCTTTAAATAAAGAAGGCCAAAACAAACCTGATTGTGATACCTTAACCACTGTTTTTGAAGCTCCGGCGTGTCCACCACATGGAGATGAATGATAATGTTCAAGAACGCTTTGGATCTCGTGGTCGGGCACGCATCTTTGAAATATGTTGTCAACTCCCTTTTTGAAAAGATTTGGATCATCCCAGTAGTAGAGTCAGATGTCATGGAGGAAGCACTTTCGTTGTCTACTTGTCAACCCTGGAGGAAATTCATGGTTAAATAAATAATTTGTAATATCAGCATACCATGGTTTTTGTTGAATCAAGTAAAGGTGCTCATTGGGTAAAGCGTCATTGATGTGAATGTTGGCGGTGTCGGTCAAGAGTCGTGAGAGATGATCGGCGACGACGTTCTTAGCACATTTCTTATCTTTAATGTCTAGATCAAATTCCTGCAGTAGTAAGATCCATCGTGCAAGCCGTGGCTTTGTTTCTGTCTTGGTCAAAAGATACTTAAGAGCAGTATGATCAGTATGCACAATTACTTTTGAACCAACCAAATATGGATGAAATTTATCTAGGGCATAAAGTACAGGAAGCAATTCTTTTTCGGTTGTAGTGTAATTATTTTGAGCATCATCCAAAGTTTTGCTTACGTAGTATATAGCATGTAAGACCTTATTTGTTCTTTGCCCTAGAACCGCGCCAATTGCATAATCACTAGCATCACACATCAATTCAAAAGGTTCTTTCCAATTTGGAGGTTATATGATGGGAGCAGTAGTTAATGCATGTTTCAGTTGATTAAAGGCATCAAGGCTTTTTTCATCAAAATCAAAAGGCACATCTTTACCAAGCAAATGAGTGAGAGGTTTAGCAATTTTGGAAAAATCCTTAATGTAACGACAATAAAAACCTGCATATCCCAAGAAGTTGTTTTTCAAGCTCCGGTGTGTCCACCACATGGAGATGAATGACAATGTTCAAAAACACTTAGGATCTTGTGGTCGGGCACGCATCATTGAAATATGTTGTCAACTCCCTTTTTGAAAAGATGCGGATCGTCCCAGTAGTAGCGTCGGATGTCGCGGAGGAAGTGCTTTCGTTGTCTACTTGTCAACCTTGGAGGAAATTCATGGTTAAATAAATAATTTGCAATATCAGCATACCATGGTTCTTGTTGAATCAAGTAAAGGTGCTCGTTGATTAAAGCGTCATTGATGTAAATGTTGGCGGTGTCAGTCAAGCGTCGCGAGAGATGATCGGTGACAACGTTCTTAGCACCTTTCTTATCTTTGATCTCCAAATCAAATTCCTGCAGCAATAAGATCCATCGTGCAAGCCGTGGCTTCGTTTCTCTCTTGGTCAAAATATACTTAAGAGCAGCATGATTAGTATGCACAATTACTTTTGAACCAATCAAATATGGATGGAATATATCTAGGGCATAGACTACAGCAAGTAATTCTTTTTCGGTTGTAGTGTAATTATTTTGCGCATCATCCAAAGTTTTGCTTATGTAGTATATAGCATGTAAGACCTTATTTGCTCTTTGCCATAGAACATCACCAATTGCAAAATCACTAGCATCACACATCAATTCAAAAGGCTCTTTCCAATTTGGAGGTTGTATGATGGGAGCACTAGTTAATGCATGTTTTAGTTGATTAAAGGCATCAACACATTTTTCATCAAAATCAAAAGGCACATCTTTACCAAGCAAATGAGTGAGAGGTTTAGCAGTTTTGGAAAAATCCTTAATGAAATGTCGATAAAAACCTGCATGTCCCAAGAAGTTGCGTATGCCCTTCACGTTGGTTGGTGGTGGAAGACTTGCCATGACTACAATTTTTGCCTTGTTGACTTCAATCCCTTGTTCAGAAATTACGTGGCCAAGCACCACGCCTTCTTGAAACATGAATTGGCCCTTTTCCCAGTTTAGCACAAGGTTGACTTCTTCACACCTGCTTAAGACTCGAGAAAGATTTTGGAGACAAGTATCGAAAAAGGAACCTTAAACGCTAAAATCATCCACAAAAACTTCCATTATTTCTTCGATTAAATCTGAAAAGATAGCCATCATACATCGTTGAAAGGTTGCAGGCGCATTACATAATCCAAACGGCATGCGCCTATAGGCAAAAGTACCAAAGGGACATGTAAACGTTGTCTTATCTTGATCATAAAGGATTGATTGGGATATTAAAAAACCCCAAATACCCATCAAGAAAACAAAAGTATGCATGTTTTGCTAATCTTTTCAACATTTGATCAATAAAAGTTAATGGAAAGTGATCCTTCCTAGTGACGCTATTTAATTTACAATAATCAATGCACATGCGACATCCAGTAGCAAGTCTAGTAGGGATCAATTCATTATTAGTATTGTTGACCACAGTCATACCTCCTTTCTTTGGAACCACATGAACAGGGCTAACCCAATTACTATCAAAAATAGGATAAATGATACCTGTACCTAATAGTTTAGATATTTCAGCTTTTACAGTTTCCTTCAAGTTTGGGTCTAATCTACGTTGATGCTCAACAGAGGTTTTAGTTTCATCAACTAGAGAGATCCTATGCATGCAAATTTTAGGGCTAATCCTTTTGATATAATCAATAGAATAACCAAGAGCATTGCGATGCACACCGAGTAAAGAAATCAATTTTTGTAGTTGCGAGTTGGTGAAGTTTGCATTAAGAATGACAGGTTGCATCAAATCATCATCCAAAAACATATATTTCAGCAAGGAAGGAAGAGTTATGAGCATAGGTTTACTTACCTTTTCCTTACCTGTGACGTTGGAATCCGAGATGTCCTCTTTGGATGGTTCTTTTGTTGGTTCATCTTTGTTTTGTTCATTTTCTTTGCTGCTGTCCATTTTTTCATTTTCAAATAGTTCATCCGTTCCTTCTCCAGAAGTGAGTAGAAGTGGTGAATCCTCTTCCAAGACTTCTAGAGCATCCACGCTGCAAATTTTCTCTTCATACATAGGGCAGTCAACAAGTTTAAACATTTTAAATAAAATTTTCTCTTCCCCTATGCGAAAAGTAATTCCTCCCTCATGAACATCAATGAGGGCACCTGCTGTCCGGAGCATTGGTCTTCCCAAAATAATAGGTATAGCAATATCTTCATCCATATCAAGAAGGACAAAGTTAACTGGAAGATAAAATTTATCGACTTGAAGAGGCACGTCTTCCAGGATTCCTTCCGGATGCTTTACCGAACAATCGGCAAGTTGTAGAACCATGCGTGTAGGCTTAATCTCACCCATTCTCAAACATTTTGCGATGGTAAGAGGCATCACACTAATGCTTGCGCCAAGGTCGCAAAGAGCTCGATTGATATGTACTGTACCTATGTTACAAGGGATGGAGAAGATCCCTTAATCCCGTAGCTTTGCCGGCATCCTATTCTGAATTAAAGCACTACAATTCTTGGTCAAAGCAACAGTTTGAAATTCACTCAAATCCCTCTTTTTAGTAAGTATATCTTTCAAGAATTTTTCATAAGAAGGCATTTGAGTTACTAAATCAGTGAAAGGCACATTGACACTGAGCTTTTTGAAGATTTCAACAAATTTTTCAAAGTATTTATCGAGTTTTGGTTTTACGTACCTTCCCGGAAAAGGTGGAGTTGGATTGACACTGAGTTTCTCCACTTTCCTTTTCTTGTGGTTCGGCTTCCTTATCGTCATCCTTTGCCAGTGGTAATGGTATTTCCTCGATTTCGCTTGCCGGCGCAGGTTCGGTTGGTGATGTTCGTTCCGATAGCTTTGATAACTCCTTAAGATCACTACATTAGAAACAAGAGGTTTAGAACAAGCTATGGAATTAATTTGTTTAGAATTGGTGAGGATTGATAAGTTGAGAAGGTAGAGGGTTATCGTTTTTCGGTGTAGGATTCACCAATTGTGCTATTTGAGTCTCGAGCATGCGGACGTGAGTCGATATGGAGTCTATCTTTTGGCTAATAGACGTCTTCTCTTTCTCTTGATTTGCTAGAAAGTTCTTTAGCATGCGCTCCATGTTCGACTTCTCGGGTTGTCGTTGGTTTGGCGGTCGATAAGGTTGCTGATTTTTTGGTTGAAACGGCGGGCCTTTGAGCTTGATATTGAGGATTTTGTTGCTGTAGTTGCTGCTGTCCATAACTTTGTTGTTGGCGTTGAGGTTGCTGATTTTGTCCTGACCATGCAAAGTTTTGGCTGTTACAACATCCAGGCTTATATGAGTTAGGAAAAGCATTACCTTAACATTGTTGCATACCCTGAAAAGCATTTGCCTGCTCCATAGATGGATTAAATTGGCATTCATGGCCATAGTGACCTTGTATGCCGCAAAGCTCACATATAGGTGTAATCGCATTAACAGATGAAGTAGTAAAAGATCCAAGAATAACCAATTTATCGGTCAAGAGTGCTACCTACTAGGCTAATTGCAACATTACACTTACCTCCATGTTGTTGGTCGTGGCTTATTGAGCAGCTCGTTCGGTTCCCCATTGAGTGTAGTTTTGAGTGATTCCTTCGATGATGTCGTATGCTTCATCTACACTTTTGTTCATTAGTGCGCCGCCAGCTGTGGCATCTATGGCCATCCATGCATTGTAGTTCAATCCGCTATAAAATGTTTGAGCTACAATCCACTTTTCTAGTCCATTGTAGACTTTTGCGCAGCAAATCCTTGTACCGTTCCCAAGTGTCATAAAGTGATTCACCTACCTGTTGAGAAAAATATGCAATCTGGTTGTCAATATGAATAGTTTTAGTAGGAGAGAAAAACTTACCAAGAATGGCTCGTGAGAGTTCGTCCCAAGTAGTGATCGACACAGGAGGAATAGTATATAACCATGCCCTCACCTTCTCACAAAGCGAGTTAGGAAATAGCCTCAAAAAAAGTGCATCCTGTGTTACGCCATGAATCTTGAAAGTGTCACAATGCTCAAGAAACATATATAGATGTAAAGATGGATCTTCAGTGGAACAACCGTTGAACTGATTTTGTTGGACCAAATTTAAAAGTGCAGGTTTAATTCCAAAATTATTTGATTCAATCGGTGGTCTAACAATACCTGATTGCAACCCCATGGTGAGTGGGATTGCATAATGCTTGAGTCTCTTTTGGTTCTCCATTGTTGGTTTTTGTTTGGTGTCTTCAAAAAGTTGCGAGTTTTCCATCGATCTTACCTGTCTTGCCTCGTACTGAAGTTGGCACGCGGTTTTGACAAGTTCATCCGAGTTATCCAGGTTTGCACTACTATCCCTGAAAGGTTAGTGGTGCAAAGAAAAGAAGAAAAAGAAAAATAGAAGCAAGATTGAGAAGTGAGATTGACTTATATCAGCGAAAATTATTCTAAAAAGATGAATTACCATTATTCCCCGGCAACGGCGCCAAAAACTTGATTGCGCCCGAGAGGGTCGAGTGCGATTTGCGAAGTAATAAACCACAAGTGGACAGTTGAATGTTGAGCACTTGAGGTTCGAATTCCACAAGGAATAAGCGTATTCGTCTCTCTAGCTTAATGGATCACTGATTAAGTGTAAACGAGTTTTGGGATTGTTTTTCTATCACTAATTCTACTACTAAAGCTATCAATCTAGAGTTTTAAAGCTGTAAATTGCAGGTATGAAATCTGGATTTATATAGCAAGAATTAAAACCTAGCGCTTCGGGAATTCCATAACCATCCGGTGTAATTCTATCCAAGGTCTGAGGATTGTGAGTTAATTTCCATTGTTTTCCAAGACAAAATAAATTTCCAATTCAGGGTGCTGGGTCAACAGTCAGAGGATCGCTTCCACTGTCACGTTTGGCAAGAGCCTCTCTCCTGTTTAGGGTCCTGCGTCAAAGCACTAAGGACTCAAGAACTCCCCTAAATTCTAGCTAAGGCTCAACTGTTATATCTGTTGCCGAAACGAGAATTTAGAGTTTAGAGGAAGAAAATATTAGAAAATTTTAACTTCGAAACTTGAGATCAAAACCAAGGAAGAATTACACCTTCCGGATTAGGTCATCCCTAAACCTAGAAGAGATCTGTTGTTGTATTGCGAATACCCCGGCAGGTTTTGTGGATGATCCTAGCGAAGAAAATGCGACGCGGGTTGACCGGGTGACCAGTCCTCCCCCGCCGGACAAACACAAGTCCCCGGGCGAAGAAAAGGCGGCGCCCGGGGCAGGCACTGGGGGGCCATGTCCCCGGGCAAATGGCGGCGCCTGGGACGGGCACCGGAGGCCTTGTCCCCGGGATAGGCACTGGAGGCCTTGTCCCCGGGTGAAAGGCGGCACCCGGGATAGGCACCGGAGGCCATGTCCCCGGGCAAATGTGACGCAACTTACCTGGACTTAATCTCGCAGAGATTTCCCCCAACAAGATCTATTCACACAAATCCATAAGAATGCAGAAATGATAATAAGAAATAAATAAAAACTTACTTGATTGCTTGAGAATTGAAGTTGCCATCCTTGCCGACTTAGAAAAGCAATAAAATAGAGAAGGGGGCTCTATTGAACTAAGCTATAATTGCTAGTATGTAAAAAACCTTGTCTAATTGAGCCAAAAGCTTCTCTATTTATAGTACATAAGTCCTAAAATTAACCAATTACAGCCCAAGACTTATTTAGGAAGGAAATTGTCTCAGATTCGGACTTTAAACCGACTAACGGGTCTGTTTTGGATTCGGAAATTAGGCTTCGGGTTGGATTCTTGTTTTATTTTCAGATTTTCATATCTTCTTTGTCCACTTCGTTTCCTATCCAACGATGTCAAAATAACTCCAAATTAGGTACGTTTGTTCCCTGGAACATGGCGAACACACTCGTGAAAGTGGATTGTAAAAATGTTACAAAAAGTCAAATAAAATGTCGTATTAAAGGAATTTTAAGCATCATTTTTGCACATTTTCAATACTAAGCCTAGGGTAAAATTCTATCAAATTAAGACTTATCAGAGCGCATTTTTGCACTTTGTTGCAAGGGCTTAGAGGTAGTAGAAGTTTGGCAAAGGGTGAAGTTCAACTTTGCGTTGGCAACAGAGCAAGAGTTGTTGGTTTAGCCATTGGGACTTTTATATTGACTTTACCTTCAGGATTAATTTTGGAGCTTAATAATTGTTATTATGTTCCTGCCATAATCAAAAACATCATTTGTACATCATGTTTGGACAAGAAAGGTTTTGAATTCAGAATAAAGAACAATTGTTGTTCATTTTATCTGAATGATATGCTTTATGGATCAGCCCAATTGACGTATGGGCTTTATATTTTAAATCTTGAAGTGCCTGCATACAACATAGATACCAAAAGGCTCAAAATAAATGATTTGAATCCAACCTTCATATGGCATTGTCGTTTAGGTCATATAAATGAGAAACACATCATGAAGCTTTATGAATATGGACTTCTAGACTCATCTGATTTTGAATCATATGACACATGTGAATCTTGTTTACTTGGAAAAATGACAACAACACCTTTTACCGGTTCAGGTAAAAGAGCAAGTTATTCATTGGCCCTTGTACATTCTGATGTACGTGGACCATTAAGCACTTTGGCCTGAGGTGGATTCCAATACTTCATAACTATCACTGATGATTTTAGTAGATATGGTTATATCTACTTAATGAGGCATAAGTCTGAAACTTTTGAAAAGTTCAAAGAATATCATAATGAAGTACAAAATCATCTTGGCAATAAAATTAAATTCCTACGATCAGATCGTGGAGGAGAATATTTGAGCCAAGAATTTAGCAATCATTTGAAGCAATGTGGAATTGTTCCACAGCTAACACCGCCAGGGACACCTGTATGGAATGATGTGTCTGAACGACAGAATCGAACCTTGTTGGACATGGTTCGATCAATGATGAGCTAAGTCGATCTTCCATTATCTTTTTGGGGATATGCTCTAGAAACTGCTGCATTCAACTTAAATAGGGCTCCATCAAAAGCGGTAGAGAAGGCACCATATGAGATATGGTCTAGGAAGTGACCTAGTTTGTCTGTTCCCAAGATTTGCGGTTGTGAGGCATACGTGAAACGTTTGACTGAAAAGCTCACACCCAAATCAGACAAGTGCTTCTTCATGGGGTATCCCAAGGAAACGAAGGGATATTACTTCTATAAGAAGGATGAGAACAAAGTGTTTGTTGCTTGTAATGGTGTATTTCTTGAGAAAGAGTTTCTCACAAAAGATATTAGTGGGAGTACAGTGTGACTTGAAGAAATTCAAGAACCACTGCAAAATGTTTCAGCTCCCACTAAGTTTCAAGAAGAACCACAAACTATTCAAGAAATAGTTGTGGGACCACCAGCCCCGTGTAGGTCCAAAAGGGTCCATAATGTACCTGAGAGGTACATGTTCCTTACCACGGAACGACAAGATATATTATTTTTAGACAATGATGAACCCAAGACTTATGAGGAAGCAAAGATGAGCCCAGACTCTGTGAAATGGCTTCACACCATGAGATCCAAAATAGACTCCATGTATACTCATCAAGTTTGGAACTTGATTGATTTACCCGATGGTGTAAAACCCATTGAGTTTAAATGGGTCTTTAAGAAAAAGATTGACACGAATGGAAATGTTCACACTCATAAAGCACGATTGGTTGCGAAAGGTTTCAGAAAAATTCAAGGAATTGATTATGATGAAACTTTCTCACCGGTCGCTATGCCAAAGTCAATTCAGATCATCCTAGCAATTGCTGCCTACTATGATTATGAGATATGGCAAATGGATGTCAAAACAGCTTCCCTCAATGGAAATCTAAGTGAGGATGTGTACATGACACAGCCCGAATGTTTTATTCATCCACAAAATGCTAGGAAAGTATGCAAGCATCTCGGAGTTGGAATATTCGTTTTGATGAGAAGTCAAACAATTTGGTTTCATAAAAAATGAAGATGAACCTTGTGTTTACAATAAGGTTATGTAACACCCTGAGTTTAGAGGTAAAAACTCTCTTTTTCATGAACATCATGCATGCATGTATCTGTAGTAGTAGCCAGATCAGTATCTATCTCAAACCTTGAAATCTTCAAATCTATCGAATGAACCCAAATCAAGATCAGATTACTCAAATATGATCTATCAGTTACTCTGAGAATAAAATCCTTCAGAAGCCAGATTCAATTCCATCTCTAACTCCCAGATCTATCCATCCCTTCCTGTTTTCAAAAATAGGCTTCTAATTAATATCCTAATTACCCTAAATACTCTGAACTCAGATTTAGCCAAATCTTGACCTAATTCAGACCAGATTATTGTTGGACTATGATCATGGGTATACCAATATCTTAATCCAGAAAGTTGGCAGCCAAATTATATCATCTAACCCTTTTTCACAAATCAGTCCAAATTATATCGCAAATTAGTCCTTTATCTGATATCTCGAAACCCAAAAAGGCTAAAATCTTCAAATCAATCCCAAATTCAAATCTGTTTCAGGGACCACCTCCCAAATGATATTTAATACAATTTTCCCTTCTGTCCAGATTCTAAATCTCATCCTAGAGGCCAGAATTCGAAATCGACTAAAACTCATATTTGATTTACCCTAAATACCCTATTTTCGGTTTATATCGAAAATCATCAAATCATGCCAGATTTTACCAAATTTCATGCTAGATGAATGTAAGGTATAAGTTTATACTCATCTATAAAATCAGATTGCAAACTAACTATCTCCAAGTCAGAAATTACAATTCAGTCCAAAGCCAATTTTCAGATTTTGCAATCCAGTCCAATTGGTTGTTTTCGACCAACAACTACTAGCCGCCATGGACCAGGGCTCAGCTTCTTCGACCGGAGCAGCTGTTCACGACCAGAGCAACCATTTGAGACCAGATCACCAGCCCTTCGACATCGACCACTGCCTGCAGTACATAGTTTTGATCAGCGTTGCTGCGACCGCGACCAGAGCACTATGTCGTCGTGATCATCGCCGCCGACCTTCGTAGTGCTCATGTTCACCTGAGTTTGCATGGGTGCACGTGTCTGCACCTCAGTCATCGCCGTGGAAGTCAATGTCCAGCGCAACAGAGGCCCGCGCGCGCAAGCGGGAAAGTTGAACCTGCATGCGTGCGTGTGCCATTGTCGCTGTTGCTGCAACTTGAAGCTTCACCGGCACAAGTTCCACGGCCTCCAGCGTAGAAAGGTTCATCCCGCGCCTTTAAATACCCGCCCAAATTGACTTTGTCTTCACCATTGCACTTCACAGCTATTTTAGCCATTACATCCACCTTTTCTTCGTTTTCTTCATCTCCGGCGAAGCGCCGAGAAGGAGCAAGCCGCCAAGCCATTTCACTGTATCAACCTCTAAATTGAAGTGACCAGTACGTGTCTCCTATTTACCTTATCATATTACAGCATTTAATCGAGCCCCAGTGAATTCTATCACCGGCGATTGCCGTAATTAGCAAACGCCCTGTTCCAGCAATTGCATCTATTCCAGTTCAAATTAGCTTTCGCTGTAGTGGAAGAAATTGATCAGTGAAGTATTCCCAACAAGCCTGTGCATCAAGATTTCGAAATTAAGCCCGAATTGGAGTTTCCCCCTTCTCACGCGCCACCGGTGACTGGCTCACGTCGCCAGGCCGCACCACCATTCCTCTGGCCGAATTGACGTTACCAGAAGCTTCACAGCGAGCAATTGAGCTTTATGGCTGTGTATCGATTTCGCCCAATTTAGCCCTTCTTCTTCTCCGGCCGCGGTGCTGTTTTCCTCGCCGACGTCGCCTTAGGCCAATTCCCTTCATCCACACTATCTGAAGCTGCCCAGGAACTCAACTGTGCCTTCAAATTGGAGCCAGATTCACTACATCACCCTGTTGCCATTGAAGCCGTCTTCTTCTCCGGCGCAGCTCGTCGCCGTTCACCGCTGTGCCATCTCCAGTCGAGCCCAATGCATCAAACAGTACCACTTGGCCCTAGCTAGCTCCAGCAACGCCAGGTTTGAGCAGCACAGCACCAGATTGCAGCTTAGGTGTTTTACCCTTCGTTGCCGTGCCGCTAGTGTGTCGCCCGGTCGCCGCCCGCCACCGCCGTTGATGCCACCTTGTCTAACATCTTCGCCTTGATCTCCTGAATAGTTTCCTCTACTAGCTCAATCCCTGAATCTGTACAGAATTGCCAGTTATTGCTATGCCAAGATCTTGTCCAGTGGCTTCACTGTGCCGTGTCTCCATCGTGTTCTTTGCCGGTTTTGACAACTTTTCGGCCATCTCCTGCCCTAGATCCTGTTGAGTAAATTGTTCCTGTTATCAAAGCCTACCTCCCAGACAAAGTGGTGCATCAATTGGAGCCCTAGATCAAAAGTTATGGCAAGCCCGAGTTTCTGGCCATGTCAGTCCAATGCCAGTCTATGCCAGCCAATTGCATTAGACCTTTTCACTTCCTTCCATATGTGCATTTTGAGCGTGACTTTGTCCCTTAGACTCCTGATGTTGTGATCTACATTTTCTTCTTCTATCACAACTTGAATTGAGCCCTCTATCAACCATTGATCATTTGTCAACGCCTTGAACCGAATGTCAACCTAAAGACATTCGTCGTTTTTGAGTAAACCAACCGCGGACTTGATGTCCATATTGCAGCCTTGAAGCCCTAAGAATTTCTAACATCATTCTTAGCTCAGATTATATAAATTCTTGGGTTTTGACCCAGATCAGCTTGCAACCTCAGTCCGTTTCATCAACATCAAGATCTTTTCGCTTAAAAGCATGTTGCATATCGGTTTTAAAGTATTTAAAATAGTTTGTAATCTTTGTGTGCTTTTTTGATTGGAGAGTAGATCAAGAGCCCGAGTTCGAAGACTTCGTCGCAGACCCGACATCAACTGCTGTTTCTTACGACGCGGAAGGCAAGTCATAGTCTTGATCATCTTGAACCTATATTTTATGAATTTCTTTGATATGACCTTGAATATAAATAGTATTGCATGTGAGAATGGATGAATTGTGAATTGGCAGTACTAAGCTGGATGCTTGTTAAAAGTGGAATGATCAAATAGTGAACCATGAACTATTATATATGTATTTATATATATTCTTGAAATAAAACCCCTAGCCATGACCAGAATTTTGGTATGGATGGCTGTAGCACTGGAGGTGCTTAACTGCAAAGGATAGCAAGCACGGAAGGTGCATGGTTCTAGATAGTCTGGTCACTGGCATATAAGGACTAGAACCTTGTGTTGTGCTTCTAGTGGCATGAAACACGTGCCAACCGCAAGCATAGTATGGGACAGGCCTGAACAAGTACTTATGCGGATCGCACATGAAACCCCTGCATGAGATGGGAAGTGATGCATGATTTTACACGGACTACGGCTCCCACACATATCACTGAATGTGATTGCACGCTAACCTAGTAATGGGAAGACGCATTCCGGGTGGGGGTTTGGGTACAACCCACCACAACTGTGGTTCGCGAGAGATCCACAGGGTCAGGGGTGACTTATGAGTGAAACATAACAAAAGTTCGTGCTATCTCCACCTTGCCACTCACAGTATGAAATGAGCCAGGGGTCCAATCATTTTGCTAGGAACGACATGAAAGTGGAATATCTTGCGGGTAAATTGGTACCTCTCTGCAGAGTTAAAAACGTATTCGAATACTCCGAGCTCCCGGGTTTATAGGAGTTTTCTAACACCCTAGTTTCGGGGGTGAAAAGTTTTGCATAAAAACCCTGCATGCATGTATCTCTGTAGTAGTAGCCAGATCAGCTGAACTCTAATCTCTCCCAAACCCTAAAAATCTCCAAATCTATTCTCTAGATCCAGATCAAGATCTGACCATCCAGATTTAACCTACCAATTACCCTGAGGATAAAAGCCTTCAGGAGCCAGATCAAATTCTGACCCTAACTCCCAGTACCTAAGTCTCTCTCTGTTTTCGAAAACAGGAAAATTCAGATTTACCCTAAGTACCCCAGTTTCCAGATGATTGAGTTATCTTGATTTAACCCTATTCAGACTCAAGTAACCCCTGGAATATGTTCCTAGGTTCATCCTCAACTCACTCCAAAAGTTTGGAGCCAGATTAATTCATCTAAACACTTTTCGCAGTTTAGTCCAAATTTTACTGCGAATAAGTCCTTTTCTGTTTACCTGGAAGCCTGAAAAGGCTAAAATCCACGAATCAATTCCAACTCCAGAATTTCTTCAGGAAACACCTTCCAAATACTATTTGATACAGATCTCCCTTTTGATCAGACTTCAAAATCTCTCTCCAATCACCAGAATTCGAGATCGACAAAATCTAGATTTAGTTTACCCTAATTTTACCCTATTTTCGAAAATAGGTGAAATCCCTCAAATCTTATCAAACTTTCTCCAAATTTGAGCTAAATGAGTACTAATAGAAATGTTATACTCAGCCATGAAATCAATCCTCAAATTAACCATCTCTAAGACAGAAATTGCAAATCAGTCCAATTTCAAATAAGAATCCTTGCAATTTGGTCCCTGGTTCGACCGGAGACACTGTGCACGACCAGCAGCTGTGCACGACCGCGACCACCGCGCTGCCACGCCAGGACCTTCGTCGCCGGTGAAGCCCCGTGGTCGCCACCCCTGCCACCGCGTTCCTGCCACGTGTGCGCACGTCGTTCGCCACCGTGGAGCCACCGCGGCCGCACCAGCATCTCCAATTTTGCCCGCGCACGCACGCCATCGCTGCAGCCACTGCAGAAGCTCTGTGCCACGTTGTAAGCATGCCGGGGGAGCCCGTCAGTTCACCGTTTCATCACCCGGGACAGCGCACGCCAGCCTGCAAAGCCGGCACGGCCGCTGGAGCGCGTCACCTCACTGCTGTCCCGCCCGGCCAGTCAATTCGCCGTCGATTCACAGCTCCAAGTCTCCAGGCACTTTCAACCGTTGCTGCTCACTTCGCCTATTTAAGCTTGCTCTGGCCATCTCCTTCCACCACACACACGCCAGAACCACACAAGTCTCTAACCTTGTCATCCTCTTCGTCTTCTTCGGCGAGCTCGAGAAGAGGCTCACGGTGCCAAGCCTCTACACTGCTTCCTCCTCGATTCCAGCTACTTCAGTAAGCTCCTCTTACCTCCCTCATCATACTCGAGCATGTAATTGACTTCAAACCTCTCCAGTCGCCGGCAATTTCCTTTTCTCTCCAGCAGCTCCGACGAGCAATTAAACTCTAACCAGAGTGAATTAGCTCTTGAGCCTGTGATCAATCTTGATTAGTGAACTTATCTAAGCATCTCTAAGCAACCAGAATCGAAGAATTTGCTAAAATATGAAAATCCCCAACTTTGTACCTTGCATGTGAACTGGGGCTCGCTGTTAAGCTTCTCTGGTGTTTCCCCAGCCAATCTAGCTTCACACCTAGCTTACTTATGCCCCAGAGACCATCCTCAAGCAAGGAATTAAGTTTATTTGCCCTAAAACAGAAATGCCCAATTTTGGTGTCTTCTTCCCTTGCTCCGGTCGCCGGATTTTGTTCCCGGCCGTTTCAACCCCAACCACCTTGTCTAGTAGATGTGCCTCGACCCCATGAGTATTTTTGCCTTCTAGCTCGACACCTGGATCGGCCCAGATGAAGAGGTATCGCCATGCCAAAGTTTTGTCCAGAAACTGTTGAGAATAGCTCGGCCACCGTGTTCTTCGCCGGTTTTCATCACTTTCCGGCCATCTCCTACCCTAGGTCCTGTTGAGACATTTGTTCCTGTTGCAAATGCCTAACCACCAGACAAAGTGGTTAATCATTTGGAGCCCTGAGTCAAAAGATATGGCTAACCCTAGTTCTGGCCGTGTCAAGCCTATGCTAGGCTATGTCAGCCAGTGGCATTAGCCCTGTTCACCCACCTCTGTTCATGTAAAACAGAAATTTCATTGTCAAATAGCTGCCTCACTACCTTGTGCACCATATTCTTGAATCAAAACCTACTTTGGCCACTGGAAACTGTTCAAACCATGTCAATGCCATTCTAGAGCACTGTCAGCCTATGTCAGCCAGTGGCATTGAGCCTTTTCACCCACTTCCAGCCATGAACTTTGGAAATAACTTTGTCCCTTAGACTCCTGATGTTGTGATCTACACTTTTCTCTACTGTCACAACTTGAGTTGAGCCCTCTATCACCCATCGACCTTATGTCGATGCCTTGACCCGAATGCCAACCTAAAGACATTCGCTGTTTTTGGGCGGACCAGTCACCACCTTGATATTACCCTGATATTTTGGAGCCTTGTAAACCTTAACAGCTAATTTTAACCCTGGTTTCCATAGTTAAACTCAAATCGCTTTCAAACCTTGTATCACCAGAGTATTTTCTCCTTGCATCTTTGCATGTAGTGGATTAGTAAGAATAGGATTGATTGTAATGCCTGTTTGCTTGTTTGATCTTGTTCAGAGCAAGAGTCCGGGGTTGAAAATCTTGTCGCTGAACCATCATCGACTGCTGATACTTACGACGCGGAAGGCAAGTCATACTTTGATCATATTGAAACCCATATTTTATGAATTGCTATGCTATTCCATGAGTAGATATCTCATTAATATTGCATGTGTGGAGATCAATAATATTATGGCAGTGATAGATTGAATACTTGAGGAATGTGAACTTGATAAGATAGTAAGCCACGAACTAATAAAAGTATAAACATGTACATTTATATTCATGAAATAGAACCCCTAGCCGTGACCAGTATTTTGGTATGGAATGGTGGTAGCACTGGAGGTGCTTGGCTGCACTGAATGTGTAGGCACTGAAGGTGCATGGTTTGTGGTATGATCTGGTCACTGGCATGTAAGGACTAGAACCTTGTGTTATGCGTCTAGTGGCATGAAAAACGTACCAACCACTTACCTGGTATGGGACAGGCGCAATCTAGTAGCTTTCTTAGTATTATCAGTTCCCTGCATGGCTTGTCGATCCGGTTTCTCGCGTGGAAACTGGTGGGACGCAGTTCGTCCATCAGTGATGTGAGATCAGAAAAATTATGAGAGGATAAGGTGTAAAGAAGGAAGACGCCCTACGCCAGATTAAGTCGTGCGCGACTGTAATCAAAAGAGGTTATGTGTCCTGCGGGAACATAGACCCAGGCTAGGAAGTAAGGCAGTGGGGAGGACCCACAACGGTACTTGGGACGGTATTGTCCATTTACCGAGCAGGGATACTGTTAATACTAGACTGCAAAAACGTTGTGTGATCTCGGCCTTGTCACATGCGTATAAGTCGCATGGAGTTGGCCCGACTTGGAAGTCGAGTGAAAAAGTGGATTTAAAAAGAGGTACATCTCTGCAGAGTTTAAAAATGTATTCGAATACTTCGTGCTCCCGAGTTTTAGGAGTATGCCGCGGTGGATTAAATCCATGGGGTGTGACACAAGTACTGTTTTATAAACTAAAATTTGTTAGTTCAAGATTTCCCAAGTGGCATGTGTTGTCACGATAAGGGGCGTTACCGTGGGCTGTCATGTGTTGACGTGTCGCGGTAATACCATAATATAGAGGTTATATAATAATTATGAGGCATGTGGGTTATGCCCTAAGTTATGAAATACTGTTATGAGTATAAGATTGAAAGGCTTGAATAAAAATAATGTGATATGAGGATATATCGCCTTGGATATGGGATATATGTATCACCATCAATATGATTTAATTACTGCCATGGGTATGATCGGGATTTGAATAAGAAAAGAGAAAGAAATGTATTTTGAAAAACCTTTCGCTCTTTCCCCAATAGCATAGGTTCATGTTATATATATATATGTATCTCTACCTTCCCTATGACTTGCTGAGTACGTAAGTACTCACCCTTGCAACAACTCATCAATAGATGGAGCGTTCTACGACCTTGGAGGATACCCTGAAGATGCTGCCGACCCAGGAGATGATGAGCAGTTTCCTTCGGAGCCCTGATGTGGTGCTGTCTTGCTGTCAACCTCTGTTTCCTGTGGATTGCTTTTGGGCCTAGCTTCCGCCGACTAGATGTGTTATTTTGTTAGACCCTTGTGCCTTGTAAGGCACTGTACCTCGTTTTGTACTAAGGCCTGATGACCATACAATTATGACTATTGTACTATTTTGCTGCTGCAATGTAATCCTGTGATTGACTCATCCTGGGAAGTCAAGTGGTTTATGGGACCAGCTGCATCGAGCTGGGCCCCTCACAGGTGATGTCACAGTCGTGGCAGACGCGACAAGTTTGCTACGGTGGATTAAATCCACGGGGTGTGGCACAAGTATGTTTTCGAAATAAAATTTGATAAGTTAAGATTACCCAAATGACATGTGTTGTCATGATAAGGGGTGCTACCGTGGACTGTCGTGTGCCGACGTGTCGCGGTAGTGCTATAATTTAGTGAACATGAACAGCGATGCTATGTTATGAAAAGTGCTGCCATGAGATGAGATGAGATATGAAAGAAAAGATTATTTTATAAACATCCATAATTCTTGACTAGTCTAGGTTCATAACAATACTACTATATGTATCTACTCTTACTTATGACTTGCTGAGTACGTAAGTACTCACCCTTGCAACCTACAAATCAGTAGATGGAGCGTTCCATGATCGAGATGAAGGCGTGGAGGACTTCTTGGATCCAGATGAAGGAGAGCCAGTTCCGCCAGATCCCTGATATGTTGTTCTGCCATCAACTTCTCACTGTGGGAGGGTCACCTATCTTCTGCTGTGTAGATGTTATTTTGCTAAACCATGTATGCCGCGAAGGTATTGTAATCTCTTTATGTATTATTAAGGCCAGCAAGCCACACTGCTTAAATACTTTGTAAGTTTTTCTGCTGCAATGTGAATATACTCTTGTGCTTGACTTATCCTGGGAAGTCAAAGGTATGGTTATATGGGACTAGCTGCAGCAAGCTAGGTCTCCACAGGAGTAGTCGTAGTCCCAGTTTCGAGACGCGACAAAAGCTTGGTATCAGAGCAGCATGAGAACTTGACTGTAGGACGACACCTTTAGAAATTGGCTATGCCAGGAAGACGTAATTTATTTAGAAACTATTTGTTGAAAACTTTATTTTGAGAAAAATAATGTGTTTTGTAGCTCCTAAAAACCCTTATTTCAAAATCTTGTTGGTTTTCTAAAAAGAATCAGTAAGATAGCAAAAGCGTGTTTTGCTTAGCTGGGAGTGGTATAGATAGAGCTGGTGGATGCTCTTGATAGCCTTGTGATTCGTTGTTGCTTATGCAATGGTTAACTTGTATATTATGGCTAGTAGCGTAAGTATTTCATACACTAAAGTAGTTTGCATTATTTTCTGCACTACTGTCTTATTTGGCCCTAGTTAGTTAGATCGGTCAGAACCCTTTTCAGAGCCACCATGGTTGATACAAGAAGGAGATCCCGAAGCAGCGGAGAAGGTAGAGAACAAACTCCACAGGAAGAAGATCCTATGGCAAGAGACCCTTTGTTTCAGCAAGGATCTCAGAGTTCCAATCCTCCCCAGAATGAGCAACCCAGTTTGTAGGAAAACTTTTAGTCTATGGAGAAGGAAAATATAGATGGAGAGAGTCGGAAGCGAAGGATGTCCCAACAAGTGCGACCACAACTGAATTCAACCAGAAGGAGAGTCCCTACCGCCGCTAGTTTTCAATCATCATACCAGACTCCCAGACCAATAACAATGTTGTGTCCCAACTGCAAAGGAAACCACCTTCAGAAGAACTGTCCTCGTGCGAGTGTCCCATGTTTTCATTGCGAATAGCGTGGGCATCGCAAAGAATTCTGTCCCTGGATTCAACTCCGTATTTCCATAGCCAGATGTCAGGCAGGGACGCAGTCAGTTGCACCCAGAACATCACCACTATAGAACCCTAAGGGAAACATACAAAGAAGAGGAGCCATGACTACCAGAGGTAGAGGAAACCATCTCCAAAAGGACTGCCCTCACATGAACATTCATTGTTTCCACTGCGGGCAACATGGACATCGTAGAGAACTTTGTCCTTGGATTCGACTTCCATCATCCATCGCCAGGTTACAGGCAAGAACACAATCAACAGCACCCAGAGTACCGATGTCACAACCACAGAAGTTTAGAGGAACTCCACCAGGAAGAGGAGGAAGCATGGCCAACAGAGGAAGAGGAAGAGGTAGAACACCAATGGCAACTCCAGGAGGAAAGCTAAACTACACCTCCATCCAAGAAGCGAGAAACGCCACCGACATTCTTCTCGGTAGATTTCTAATCCAGTCTGCATCTGCCTTAATATTGTTTGATCCTGGTGCTACAAACTCCTTTATGTCAAAAGCATTTGCATCTGAGATTGAAATGCATATAGCACCATTAGAGTACCCCATGATTATACAAACTCCAGGGGCTAGACTATCTGTCTACTCAATCTGCCCGAATATAACCTTTAGAATAGAAGGGGTAGAATTCGCGGCAAATCTGCTAGTTTTAGAACTGCAAGGTCTAGACATTATATTGGGTATGGATTGGTTGTCCCAACATAAAGGTCTAGTAGACGGTGAAGAGAAAACCCTAAGCCTTGTCAGTAGTCAAGGGGAGAAAGTTTTATTGTATGCAGAAAGATCATCAACCAAGGAACCGCTAGGATCAATTCAAGCATTGCAAAAGATATGCCTGGAACAAGTACCTATAGTACAGCTATATTCTGATGTATTTCCAGAAGAACTTCCAGGAATGCCACCCGATAGAGACATAGAGTTCTCTATTCAGCTTAAACCAGGAGCAGCGCCCAAAGCAAAACGACCCTACTGGATGTCAGTTTCTGAATTAGAAGAGCTCAAGAGTCAATTGGAAGACTTAGAAAATAAAGGATTCATCAGACCCAGTGCTTCGCCATGGGGAGCCCAGGTATTATTTGTAAGGAAGAAGGACGGAACCTTACGAATGTGTGTAGATTATCGAGCTCTAAATGAAGTTACCATAAAGAACAAGTATCCATTACCAAGAACTGACGACTTGTTTGATCAACTTTGAGGAGCTAAAGTATTCTCCAAGATAGACTCAAAGTCTGGATACCATCAACTGAAGATCAAGAAGGAAGATATATCGAAGACTGCTTTCACTACCAGATACAGGCTATATGAGTTTATAGTGGTACCATTTGGTTCAACCAATGCCCCAGTAGCCTTCATGAATGTCATGAATAGCACATTTATGGATTTCCTTGACGAGTTTTTCATAGTATTCATAGATGACATTCTGATATATTCCAGGAGCACAGTTTACATCCAAGTTTTGGGATAGACTGCATGAAACCCTAGGAACTCAGTGGGATTTCAACACTACATATCACCCGCAGACAGGAGGACAAACAGAAAGAGTAAACCAAATTCTAGAAGATCTCTTAAGAGCTTGTATACTAGATTATTTCGCCCTCTGTAACATCCTGAGTTTAGGGCTAAAAACTTCATTTTCATGAACATCATGCAAGCATGTATCTGTTGCAGTAGCAAGATCAGTAAGATTCTAATCTATCATAAGCTCTAAGATTTCCTAATCTATCCTGTAGACCTAAATCAAGATCAGATTTCTTAGATGTGATCTATCAGTTACTCTGAACATAAAAGCCTTCAGAAGCCAGATTCAATTCCATCTCTAACTCTCTGATCCTGCAATTCTTTTCTGTTTTCGAAAACAGGATTCTAATTAATATCCTCATTATCGTAAATACTCTGAACTCAGATTTATCCAAATCTTGACCTAATTCAGACCAGATTATTCTTGGACTATGATCATGGGTATGCCAATACCTTAATCCAGAAAGTTGGCAGCCAAATTATATCATCCAAGCCTTTTTCACATATCAGTCCAAATTGTATCGCAAATTAGTCCTTTATCTGATATCTGGAAACCCAAAAAGGCTAAAATCTTCAAATTAACTTCAAATTCAAATTTGTTTCAGGGAACACCTCCCAAATGCTAATTAATACAAAATCTTCTTTTATCAGAATACCCAAATCTTTCTCCAATTACCTTGAATTCAAAATCGACAAAACTCAGATCTTAATTTACCCTAAAGTACCCTATTATCAATTTATATCAAGAACCATCAAATCATGCCAAATTTTATCAAATTTCTTGCTGGATGAGTATAAGGTATAAGTTTATACTCATCTATGAAATCAGATTGCAAATTAACTATCTCTAAGTCAGAAATTACAATTCAATCCAAAGCCAATTTTCAAATTTTGCAATCCAGTCCAATTGGCTGTTTTCGACCAACAACCACCAGCCGCCATCGACCACACTTGCAGTCCACGACCAAGGATCAGCTTCTTCGACCTCACCTACCGTTTGCGACCAGAGCAGTAGCAGTTTGCGACCAGAACTCGCATCCCCTTCGATCTCGACCGCAGCGCAGTGATCATTTCGATCAGCATTGCTGCGACGGCGACCAGAGCGCTGTGTCGTCGTGATCGTCGCCGCCGACCTTCGTAGTGCTCATGTTCACCTGAGTTTGCATGGGTGCACGTGTCTACACCTCGGTCATCGCCGTGGCAGTCCTTGTCCAGCACAACAGCAGCTTGCGCGCCAGAGAGAAGCTTCGTTTGCTCACCGTTGCTTCAACACGAAGTCTCCACCGGCGCAAGCAAGCAGTGAGCTTCGCTTCACCTTGCCCTTAAATAGCAGTCCCAAGCAGCTCCCTTATCACCAGCACTGCTCTCTAGAACTTCTCAAGCAATTAAACCATATTTCTTCACTATTGTCGTCTTCTCCGGCGAGTACAGAAGGAGGCTCACAGTGACAGCTTGAAAGGGATCTAGGATAACGAGTAGAGGGGGGGTGAATAGGCGATTTTGACAATTTAACAACTAATCGAGCAATTATAAATACATAGGATGATTGAGCTTTAAGGCTTTAAGGTTGTGTATCGATTTCGCCCAATTTAGCCCTTCTTCTTCTCCGACCGCAGTGTTGTTTTCCTCGCCGCCGTCGCCATAGGCTGATTCCCTTCATCCACACTATCTGAAGCTACCCAAGAACTCAACGGTGCCTTCAAATTGGAGCTTGATTCACTACATCACCTTGTTGCCGTTGAAGCCGTCTTCTTCTCCGGTGCAGCTCGTCGCCGTTCACCGCCGTGCCATCTCCAATCGAGCCCAATGCATCAAACAGTACCACATGGCCCTAGCTATCTCCAGCAACACCAGGTTTCAACAGCGCAGCACCAGATTGCAATTTAGGTGTTTTACCCTTTGTTGTCGTGCCGCCAGTGTGTCACCCGATCGCCGCCGGCCACCGCCGTCGATGCCTTCTTGTCTAGCATCTTTGCCTTGATCCCCTGAACACTTTCCTCTACTAGCTCGATCCCTGAATCTGCACAGAATTTCCAGTTATTGCTATGCCAAGATCTTGTCCAGTGACTTCACTCTGCCATGTCGCCACCACACTTCTTCATCGATTTTCATCGCCATCCAGCCATCTTCAATATTGGAACCTGTTGAACTATTTGTTCCTGTTATCTTAGCCTACCTCCCAGACAAAATGGTGCATCAATTGGAGCCCTAGATCACAAGTTATGGCAAGCCCTAGTTTTTGGCCATGTCAGCCCATTGCCAATCTATGTCAGCCAATGGCATCAGCTCAATTTGACTACTTCTGGTTATGAAAACTGAAAACAACTTTGTCTATCAAGTTTATAGAACCATGCTCTACATTTCCTTCAACTATCACATCTTGAGATAAGTCCTTTAGCTTTCTCTGAAGCTATGTCAGGCCATGAACTGAAAGTTGATCCGTTGACATTCACTGTTTTTGGGTAAACCAGCCACGGACTTGATGTCCATATTGCATCCTTGAAGTCCTAAGAATTTCTAACAGCATTCTTAGCTCAGATTCTATAAATTCCAGGGTTTTAACCCAGATCAGCTTGCAATCTCAGTCTATTTCATCAACATCAAGATCTTTTCTCTTAAAAGCATGTTGCATATAGATTTTAAAGTATTTAAAATAGTTTGTAATCTTTGTTTGCTTGTTTGATTGGAGAGTAGATCAAGAGCCCGAGTTCGAAGACTTCGTCGCAGACTCGATATCGACTGCTGTTTCTTACGACGCGGAAGGCAAGTCATAGTTTTGATCATCTTGAACCTATATTTTATGAATTGCTATGATATGACCTTGAATATAAATAGTATTGCATGTGAGAATGGATGAATTGTGAATTGGCAGAACTAAGCTGGTTGCTTGTTAAAAGTGGAATGATCAATTAGTGAGCCATGAACTATTATATATGTATTTATATATATTCATGAAATAAAAACCCTAGCCGTGACTAGAATTTTGGTATGGATGGCTGTAGCACTGGAGGTGCTTAACTGCAAAGGATAGCAGGCATGGAAGGTGCATGGTTGTCGATGGTCTGGTCACTGGCATATAAGGACTAAAACCTTGTGTTGTGCGTCTATTGGCGTGAAACACGTGCTAACCGCAAGCCTGGTATGGGATAGGCCTGAACAAGTACTTATGCGGATCGCACATGAAACCCCTGCATGAGATGCGCTGTGATGCACAATTTACACGGAGTACGGCTCCCACACATATCACTGAAAGTGATCTTGCACGCTGACCCAATAATGGGAATATGCATAGGGGTGGGGGTTTGGATACAACCAGCCACAATTGTGGTTCACGAGAGATCCACAGGGTCGAGGTGAATTGTGAGTGAAACATAATAAAAGTTCTTGTTATCTCCACCTTTCCACTCACACATGGTTGTGAGGAAGGGTATAATCATATTGATAGGATGGGCTTGAAAGTGGAATACCTTGCGGGTAGATTGGTACCTCTCTGTAGAGTTAAAAATGACGAGGATTGACACCCGGGTCACTTCTAATAAACTTTTGGTTCAAGACAGGTTCGAACCAGACATGTATTTGGTTCGATGCGAACTCAAGCTATTTCTGAGGGGCATCACCATGAGGTCGCAAGCTTTACGCGATCAGGTCGCGGGTTTCGTGCGATCAGGCCGACAACTGTGTGCGGTCAGAAGTTCGTATGCCATACGCGGACTGGACTGAATATCTGGGATGTTGCGCGGTCAGCCCATATTCCGTGGTTAGAACATGCTCAACCAAGGTGCTTGGAGCTTGTTCGGTTATCTTCATACCAGGATATTCCAGACATCCCGGAGATTCCTCCATGTTGAAGACCAACCATCAGAGGTTATTATATGCGGTTATTCACGATTAACACGTGTTAATAACCTCCGTGGAAGTTAATAGCGGTTCTTCAACAACTGCATCTAACCGTTTGATACAGTTTCTTTCATATGGCACCCTTTCGACCAATATAAAAAGGTGGCAAAATACATCAAACGGGGGATCCAAGACATTTTTCGGAAGAACCAGACTCAAAAGAATAATCAAGATACAAGATATCTCGATCATTCAAACAGCCAAGTCTACGGCTTAGATTAAACAACACTTACGAGTCTCCTATAGCTTCTCCTTGTACACCCTTACAGGAAAAATCCTCGCCTGTGAGGACTTTTTCCTCCATTTGTAAACCTTTTACCACACTTAGTGAAATCTCAACAGGACGTAGGGCTATTACTCCCACCATCGAGGGCCCGAACCTGTCTAAACTCTCTGTGCTCCTGTTCACCATTGTTCAGCATACCTTCCCGGAGGGTCATCTTGAAAGATCTCACAATTACAAATTCTGCATAAGTTCGGCTGAGGACCCTGAGTCCGAATCGTCGACAGCTGGCGCCCACCGTGGGGCCTTTCTCAAGGCGTCCTAATTGAAATTCGGAGGTTCGCCGAAACATGGCTGGAGCATATGATTCCGAGAATGATTTCGATCTCGAGGATTATGCCCATATACCAATGCCTTCTCCAAGCGATCCTGTTCCGATGGAAGAGGTCGAAGGCCAGAATCTTCCACAGGTTGAATCATCTCCCCAAGTCATGTTAATCGACCAGGAGGTAACTGGCACAAGGTCAGAACCCGCAGAGGTTCTTAATGTGTTAGGTGATGAATCCGGCCCGTCATATACGATCCCGCTGAGGGAAAATATGATGGTGACCCTGAAGTTAGCCCAGGAAGGTTCTGATAACCTCCACCGTCTCTTTGATTTCGAGTCCGACTCGGAACAAACCGAGATGTTCTCCCCATCGGCGACCTCTCTCCCTAGGCAGTTTGCTGCGTTGTCGGAAGAAACTCCCGATCAACAGGCTGCCAGGGAAGAACAAGATCGCAAACAGAAGGAGGAGCAAGATCTCGAGCAACAGAACAACGAACTACGCAGAACTGCCCTAGAGGCTCTTCAAGATGCGCAGGCTCGTTACGATGCTGCCCCGAGTTCTTCTCGACGGTCGCGTGGTCGTAGACGTGACCAGACTCCTTACTTACCACCGGAGCATTTCCCAGTGGACGAAGAAACAATAACACCTGGTGCCCCTAGGAAAAGTACCCATGGTCGACTGCGATCTATCGCGGAAGTCATGCGCAATTTTCCTCCTACGGTCACGGATGCGCAGAGACCGGCCTTTTTCAGGATCCTGGAGGAAAGACTGGACGAGGTCGCATCCGAGGCGACCCCAACAGCCTCTTCCCGCTCAGTGACACATTCCCGTGAACGAGATGGTCCTCATTTTGGCTCTGGCCGGCGGAGTTACCCGCCGCCTGTACCGTCCCGACAGGACAAATACCGGCGAATGCAGGACTCTCGTAGTAGGGATCGAGTTCCCGTTCACTCTCGTTTGGGACCACGAGTAACCTCGCCATTACGTGAGTTTGCTCGAAACCCAACCGAAAGTCGCAGGACGGTTCACGGTCCTTACGTTGGTTGCAAAGCTTTCTCGCCTGGCCTACGAGCAGTCGTTTGGCCCGATAAGTTTCGACCAGGGGCCATTGAGAGGTTTGATGGAACTCAGAACCCATCCGAGTTCCTTCAGATCTATATGACTGCCGTCCAAGCAGCAGGAGGCGATGACAAGGTCATGGCCAACTACCTGCCAACAGTCCTCGCAGGACCGGCTAGAACCTGGTTGTTTAATCAGCCTGAGGGTTCCATCTACAATTGGGAAATGCTATGCGATGCCATCCTCAGCAATTTCCAAAACTGTTACCAAAAGCCGGGTAAGGAGGACGACCTGCATAGACTGCGGCAAACTTCGACCGAAACACTTCGGCAGTTTGTCAAGAGGTTTGTCGGGGTAAGAAATACTATCCCGAACATATCTGATGGCTCCGTAATCAGGGCATTTAAGCATGCCGTTCGATACCGGAGATTCACTGAAGACTTGCTTATCCACCCTCCTTGATCAGGGGCCGATCTGTTCGATATGGCTGATCGATACTCCGATGCAGCCGAGGCAGTCGAATGGAACCGAATGGTTGACAAGGGGGACCTACCGCCCCAACCAGGCTTCAAGGACGCCAGGAAAGAAGATTCAAGCAAAAAGCCGGAGTCTTCACCGGGTGGGAAGTCAAAAAAGTCGAAGAGGAACCGCTCTGGACAGTACCGTGAGGTCGCAGTCGCGGAGAAACCACCTTCGACCAAAGGTAATAAGTCTTCTTTTAAAAGTAAAACTGCTTCTGGTGGCCGGGATTCCGACCAGCCAGAAAAATCAACTAATCCGCAGGAGGGCAAGAGGTGGTGTCCACTCCACAACTCCGCAGGCCACGACCTCAAAAACTGCAGGAGTTGGTTGAAACAGCTGGATGATTTCTACCAAGGAGCTGGGCCAATGCCAACCTTACCGCCTAAAGAGCAGGCGTGCGGGATTAGGGATGTCGACGGAGACGAAGAAATGGCTTACTAGGTACCTCAAAATCATGTTAATGTCATTTTCGGAGGTTCCTCCTCTTTCGTTTCCAAAAGGCAGTTTAAAACCTTTTGCCGAGAGGTTAACCAAACGGAGACATCCCTTGGCGAACCTCAATATCCCCGTTGGTCGGATATGCCTTTGACGTTCGATCGCGCTGACTGTCCTGTGGGGCTAACTCGACCATTGAGGCTACCTCTGGTTATTACCCCAATGATCAGTAACGCGAGAGTCGAAAGGGTCCTGATTGATGGGGGAAGTTCCCTTGATCTTTTATTGGTCAAGACACTCGACGAGATGCAAATTCCTCGTTCGAAGATCAAGCCCATAATCCATCCGTTTTATGGGATAATCCCAGGCCCCTCCATGATGCCATTGGGACAAGTGGTCCTCCCGGTCACTCTGGGAGAACCAGATAACTTCCGAACAGAATTGGTTACTTTCGATGTAATCGATTGTGATTCAGCTTATAATGCAATCTTTGGCAGGCCGACTCTTGCTAAGTTCATGATGGCAACGCACTATGCTTATCAGTGCGGGAAATTGCCTGGCCCCAAAGGTGTCATTTCGGTTCGAGGTAGTCGCAACGTGGTGCTCACGTGCGACCGGCTATCTTTGGAGATGGTCGATCAACTTCCCCTCCGGGACGCTCAGGTCGCCACCGTTGCCACCGATGCGATCAGGGCTGCTCCTCGACCAGATGAGAAACTCAAACAAGTTCCTTTGTACCCAGATGACCCATCCAAGACAATTCGGGTTGGGTCAGCCCTGGATGACAAATAGGAACTCGACCTCGTTGCTTTCCTCCGGGATAACGCAGACGTGTTTGCGTGGAAACCGTCCGACATGCCCGGTGTCCCAAGGGAAGTAATTGAGCACAGGTTAGCAATTCGACCTGGACAACGACCAATAAAGCAAAAGCTCAAGCGTTTTGCCACCGACCGACAGGAAGCCATCCGAGAAGAGTTAGACAAACTCTTACAAGCCGGGTTTATCCGCGAAGTGAATCACCCGGACTGGCTCGCCAATCCGGTCATGGTCCGCAAGTCAAATGGCAAGTGGCGCATGTGCGTCGACTACACTAGCCTCAACAGTGCCTGTCCGAAGGATGACTTTCCCCTTCCCCGCATCGACCAGCTGGTTGACTCCACTGCGGGTTGCGAACTGATGAGTTTTCTGGATGCCTACTCAGGATATCATCAAATTAGCATGGCAGAAGACGATGAAGAGAAAACTGCCTTCATCACCCCGTTCGGCACATACTGCTACGTCAGAATGTCGTTCGGTCTCAGGAACGCAGGTTTCACGTACCAGCGCTTGATGCAAAAGACCTTTCTTTCCCAGATAGGGCGTAATCTCGAAGCATATGTAGACGACTTGGTTGTAAAGAGCACCAAAAGATTGTCTCATTTGGACGATCTTGCTGAAACCTTCTGTAACTTGAATCGCTTTGGAATAAAATTGAACCCGGAGAAATGTTCTTCGGGGTTTCTTCAGGGAAGCTTCTTGGTTTCCTTGTGTGTTCCAGGGGCATTGAGGTTAATCCTGAGAAAATCAGAGCTATTGAACAAATGAGGTCGCCCTCGACCATGAAGGATGTTCAACGCCTGGCTGGTCGCATGGCGGCTTTAAGTCGCTTTATATCGCGATTAGGCGAAAGGGGACTACCTTTCTTTAAAGCCTTGTGGAAACATCATAACTTCACGTGGTCCGACGAGGCCGAAAAAGCGTTTCAGGAGGTAAAAACATATCTGTCCAGTCCGCCAGTATTGGTGTCTCCTGAAAAGGAAGAACCATTACTTCTGTATTTGGCGGCCACCCCACACGCGGTCAGCGCTGTTCTGATCGCGGAAAGGGAAGGAGTACACAGACCCGTCTACTATGTGAGCGAAGTACTTCATGGTCCTAAGGAGCGCTACCCTGAGGTCCAGAAGATACTTTACGCGCTACTGATGGCTTCCCGTAAGCTACGACATTACTTTCAAGCACACAAGATCACAGTACCCTCCTCTTTTCCTTTAGGGGATATTGTCCGAAATCCAGAAAAATCTGGTCGAATCGCCAAATGGGCGGTCGAATTCGGTGCCTTCGAGATCCATTTCACCCCTCGCACGGCGGTTAAGTCTCAGGTTTTGGCCGACTTTGTGGTCGAATGGACCAACCCTGAGCCACCCGTGCAGTTGGCAGAGGAACTGGAGTGCCCCGATTATTGGACAATGTACTTTGACGGCTCCCGTAGTTTTCAACACTCGGGGGCTGGAATAGTCTTAGTTACACCCCAGGGCGAACAGCTTAAGTATGTCATTCAACTACACTTTGTTGCAACCAACAACGCAGCAGAGTATGAAGGTCTTCTTGCAGGGCTCCGGGCAGCAAAATTCCTCGGAGTCCGTCGATTAGTGGTGAGGGGGGACTCACAGCTAGTCGTAAACCAGGTAAACAAGGAGTACAGCACCTCCGATGAGACAATGGCTCATTACCTGGGGGAAGTGAGGAGATTGGAAAAACACTTCAGTCACTTCGAAGTCCAATACATCCCGCGAAAGGACAATATTCTCGCAGACCAATTATCCAAAATTGGATCCTCACGCTCATCCGCTCCGGCAGGAGTGTTCATTGAACACTTGGACCATCCTTCGATCATGACTTCTGTCGAGGATGATCCGGCAATAGCCTTCGTTGCCAACCTCGGTCAGGAACAAGATTGGACTCATCCATTGAGGGTCTATCTTGAACATGGGACCCTACCCGAGGACGAAACCAAAAGCGATCGGTTAATTCGAAAGGCGCGTCTGTACAAACTCATAGATGGGGTTATCTACAGAAAGGGTACTCAAGGAGTATTCATGCGCTGCATATCTCAGGAGGAAGGAAAATCCCTCTTGAAAGAAATACATGACGGTGTATGCGGTGCACACGCGTCATACCGAACACTGGTCGGAAAAGTTTTTCGACAGGGATTTTACTGGCCTTCGGCACTCGATGATGCCAAGCTTATGGTCAAGATGTGTCCACAGTGTCAATTTCATGCAAGACAGGTTCATCAACCTGCTTATGCATTGCAAACTATTCCTCTCGCATGGCCCTTCGCGATCTGGGGAATGGACATCGTCGGTCCTATGCCACAAGCGGTCAATGGGTACAAGTTTCTGTTCGTAGCCATTGACACGTTCACAAAGTGGATTGAGGCCGAACCAGTACAAAATATTACTGCATCAGCCGCACAAAAGTTCTTTCACAAGAACATTGTGGCACGATTTGGTGTTCCAAACCGTCTCATCACAGACAACGGTTCTCAGTTCGCTAGCGGTCTCTTCCTAGACTACTGCGATCAGATTGGGACCAAGGTGTGCTTTGCTTCTGTGGCACATCCACAAAGCAATGGTGCCGTAGAACGGGCCAATGGGCAAGTATTGCAAGGCATCAAAAAACGTGTTTTTGATCGCCTCAAGACCCGCTCGGGGGCTTGGGCAGACGAGCTTTATACTGTTCTATGGGCACTACGGACTACCTCTAGTCGAGCCACCGGTGAGACACCCTTCCATTTGGTCTATGGGGCCGAGGCTGTGTTGCCTATGGAAGTTAGTATTGGATCTGTTGGCACGAATCAATTCGAACAGGTCAACCAATCCGAACAGCGATCGCAAGATCTCATCCTCCTGGAAGAACGGCGTGATCGTGCCCTGATCAAGTCCGCGGTATACTTGCAGGCTCTACGCAAGTATCACAGTAAAAAGGTGCGACCACGTGATCTCAACGTTGGCGACTTGGTTTTACGAAAAATTCAAGACCAGTCTAACCGCAATAAATTCTCCCCAAAGTGGGAAGGACCATACACTGCCGTCTCAGTGCCGCGGCCAGGATCTGCGCGATTAGCCATGGAGGATGGTCGGATTTTGTCCAATACTTGGAACATCGATCAACTTCGCAAGTTTTACGTGTAAGTACCACACCCCTTTTCCTGTTCAATTAGCATCTTTTCATAAAAAGCATGTCTTGTTTTCATACAATGAGTGTTTTTCTTTAAGCCCAAATTATACAAATTCGACCTGGGGGCTGATCGCCGACGGTTAGGTTATTACAGCATTTTTCAACCGGATTCGCTGGTCGATCTCATGATCACTTCCAGATAAGTCACTCCTAAATAAGCCGTTTCTCAACGCACACGGGGCTATCTGGCTAGTCCTCAGTCATCTGGGTGGCTACCAGTTTGCAATAAGGTTAAAATGTTACTTTAATCTTGACCATCGGCTTGAAGCACATATCCCTGGTCATCATACTTATGTTTTCCCCTCTGCTTAAAATACTCAGGCTTCAGTATTCACAAAACAGAGGTGGGGGCTAGAGGGATATACTTATAGTATGAAACTTATGATGTGAATATGCACTTTCTTTTAAAAAAAAATAGTTTTACATACATGCAATTGTAATTACAATTGTTTGGTTACAAAATATAAGGATCATTCGATCCTCAGCTCAGCCAAGAGTTTGTCAACGAAGGGCTTGACTTCTTCTATAACGGCGTCAAGCAGTTCTTCACTCTCGACCTCAACCGGTCCCACTAGCGCGCTCAGATTCGCATCTGGGCCATGGTGAAGTCGAACCCGGCTGAGTATGGCAGAAGCGGCTGATCGGACTCTCGTCCTGATTATCTCTTCATGGCGCCGTATATCTCCAGGGAGATATTCAAGCAGTGATTCTGCTTGAGTTGTGAGCAGTGATGACGAATCGCTGACACTTGGGTCGTCCTTCTTCAACTCTACCACATTGGTATTCAAAAGGTTGGCCACGGCCTTCAGTTTTTCGAAGACCAGTAGGCTCAACTCTTTGACCGCTCGGTCGGTGTGGTTGATCGAGGACTCGAGAATCATCTTGTCCTGGCCGAGCTGTATAATGCGACCTGTTTGCGCTGTACAGAGAAAAGAGGTTATTAACAAGGCATGGCTTTAAGTCTTCTCAAGTTGAGAATCGACTTACCAGCATTCTCAGACTGAAGTTTATTGATTTCAGTCCGTAGTTTCTTGAATTCTGCAACTGAGTTCAGCCTCATCTTGGGTAACTCTTTCTTCAAGAATGTAACCTCTCTGCAGCAAAATCAAGTCAGTTACAGATAAAGCCTACTTATATTAACAGAAGAGTGACGATCCTCACTTGCGCAAGCCGTCACGATCTTTTTGAACAGCCGCCATGCTAGCCATTGTAGCATGCGACTGGCTCGTCACCCATGACAAGCCCTGTGATACAAAGCAAGAGAGTTAAATATACTCTAAAGGCGGTTCAAGCGCCGAAACAGGGGTGATCATACCTTCATAAACTTGTTTAAAGCGGCATCATCCATGCTAGCAGGAATCCTTGCTAGCGCACCGGAAGTGCCTGATACCGGCCTAGACCGTCTCGCAATAGAACGAGGACGATGCAGTAGGCGAGTATTCTAGTCGTTCTTTCCACAAGGACTAGAGAAAACAAATCGTGTAAAACTAAATTAAATCAATGGCAAAAGAAAATAAATCAGACGAAAGAAAAGAAGATGTCGGAAGAAATAAAGAGAAAGAGAGGTGATTTCCTCGACAAGTGACTAGTGTTCATCCTAAGCTCATGTTTCGTAATACAAGCAATAGAAGGAAATCGTGTATTGGTAGCGCGCGAGGCAGCGCTAACAACCATCAGCGATCACAATCTATGGCGAGTATCGACGAATCACAAGTGCAAAGCAAACGCCAATCATCTTCTCATCCGAAACCACAACAGCAAACCTAAGCAAACAACACCAGACCGAACCGGGGTTTCATTGATAAACATTTGTAATAAACACCTCAGAAACATTGGAAAATCAATTCAGCATGAACCAGCTCAATGATTGCACACAAAAGAGATAGATGAAGCTATTCGGATTTCGCAGTATAAAAGAACAGCAATCGCATGATATTTCTCAACTTCGCATCTAGACAAGTAAACAATGACTAAGCACAGGCATTTGAATCAACAGGGTACTAAAACCAGCAAAAATCAGCCATGAACTCAGAGAAGAAATGACTTTGGCACAGTCCAGAATTCAGTTCCAATTCACTGCAGTTTAAAGTTCATCTATGCGATACAACAGTGACAAAAATACAATACAGGCAGTTTATGAGGAGCAGCAGCAGGACAGACAGTTAATCGATATCAAGCTCGAGTTGCAGCTCAAATCCATTCAGTCCTTCATACCAGTTGGGCTAAGTTTTCAAGCAACAGAATTAGCAAGTTTGATCCATCCAATTCAAATTATCCTAAAACTGAAATCTGATTCAGAAATTGAGGAGCTCTATTCAATAATTACAGACACACAGCAATTCATACATGCATACCATCATCAATTCAGTTTGAAATTCGAAGAACAGGAGACAGGGAATGAGAATGCACACTAATTGCTTGTTGTTGAGATGTTCTAGTTGCTGGTGCGGATGACCGAACCCGATGAAGCTGCTGGTTGTCGTGGTCGTTGAGGCGGTTTGTTCCTGGTTGCTGGAGAAGTGGAGCAGAGGCTGATGAAGCTACAGCCCAGACCGTGGGGAGAAAATCGTCTGTGTGCCGTGGTTTAGATGGCGATGAAGGGGATGAGCTAGAGGTTGCAGGGGCGGAGCCAGCGGATCGGGACGACGTGCGGATCTAGGAGAGGGAGGAGAAAGAGGCGACGAGAGGGAGGAGACACCGCCGGCGTATGGAGGCGCGCCGAGGAGACCGGGGAGGAGGCGTTGATGCCGACGCACGAAGGGGACCGGCGAGCTCGGCGGCGGCCCTGTAGAAGGAGGCGGCGCTGTTTTGGGGCGGCGTTGGCATCTTGGAGTGGAGCGGCGAGGAAGGAGGCGCTGATGCCGGCGCACAAAGGGGACCGGTGGCGCCATGGAGATCCGGTAGTGGCGGCGCGAATAAGAGGCGGCACCGGCTCGGGTTGGTGGAGGAGCGGCCTGGCGCCGGAGCACAAAGATGGTGGGATCCGGCAGGATCGGCGGTGGTGGTGCCGCGCGGCGGCTGTGGTGGAGCAGATTGGCGGCGCCGTGGAGCAGTAGGGGAGGCGCCGGCACGGAGATGGTGGGGTCACGGGATCGGGAGCGTGGTGGCGCTGTGGCGGCTCTGGGCAGCGACGGTGCAAGATGGCGCAGCCGCGCGATCGGGTGGCGGCAGCGCGGGCTGCTCAAGCCGTGGAGGTGAGGATCGCCGGCGTGCGGCGTGGTGGCCGGGAGGCGCACGGCGACGTGGGAGCGAGAGCTTTGAGGGCGGCTATGGCGGCGCAGGAGCCAGATCTGGCGCGAGGTGCAGTAAGCAAAATGACAGGAGGAAGCAAAAGAGGAAAAAGAAGAAGGGAAGGCAGAGAAGAGGTTCGCCGTGGAAGAAAACAGGGAGAAAAGTGAATGGAGCACCGCCGGCGTATGGCCCGGCCACTGGCGGCGAGGTGGAGGGAGGTGTGGAAGAGTGATTCGGGGAAGAAGAAGAAAGGAGTAAAAAACTAAATGCCGGGCTCGAAAATCCTCAGATGGCCGGCGGCTGGACAAAAAAGGAAGAAGGTCCTTTTGCAGAAAAGCCCTCGAGGTTTTGGAGATTTAGAACTGAGACCTCGTGGCTAGGGTTTGGGATTCCGGGCCCCCGGAGACTCCGATTTCGGTGCAGTCAGGTCCTACGCGTTCGCGAGAACGCGCACTTCCATCAGGAATCGTCTGATGGCCGGATTAAGTCGAGGACGCGTGTCCACTAGCCGAAAATCCATCCAATCCTCGTCGACCTGCGATAAAAATTGGAAAAACGAGTAATCCGGTCGATTTGGCAATTAATCTGGAATAATCTAGGTATATATGCCGAGGTATATGACTAATATGTGCAAAAGCATGGGGAAAATGTACACAAAAATGAGACAAATCGAGTAAATATCAGTGCCTGCGACAGGGATAGTTGGGGGAAGTGCCGTCTGAACACCACCCCCAGAGGCCACTGGTTGTGACCCGGTCCCTGTACTTGTTTCACCTCCCGCGGTCCGGACGAGTTCCTGAACCACGGGAGCAGAGCGCTCTTCATTAGAGGCTCCCTCATCAGCCCTAATTTCAACCTCCCCAGTGGCGGTTGAAGGGTTAGGCGCTGTCTTCTTTTGCCTAACAAGAAGAATGGGTCAGGCAGCTTTCATCTAAGATTACTGTTAAGTAAGAGTTCTTACCTTATTTGAAATCCCATTCGTTCCTGGGACTTCTGGGAAAATTCCCCTTGCAAAGGAGAGCCGTCTGCGGTTCTCGCCTTCCTTATAGTAAACAAGGCAGCACCTCCCTGGAAATGTTCTGTTACGAGCACATTCCTAGGAAAAAAGATGAAAACACATAGAAAGGTTTTTACCTGAGCCACCGGGCTAACTGGTGGGGCTGCATCCGAAGGCCTTGGCGATTCCAGAGTTGCTAGAACCGTCACAGCCGGCTTTTGTTCATCTACCTCCTCCTCTGTCCGCAGAGGAGGAGGATTTTCCTCCCTGGAACCCCCAGTGGTCCCAGGGGGAAGCTCTCCTCCCTGTATGTACATTAACTTGTCAAATGTGCAGAAAGAGTCATAGAAGGAACGGTCGAAAAGATTCCTTACCTTGGTCGTCCCTTCGACTAGGGAAGCAGAGATAATTGACCCTGAAACCTCGGGGGCTTCAGGAATTGGAAGGTCACCTGCAGGGGACTCTTCGGTGGTTGCAGGGTCGGCCACGGCCACCTCTTCGGTAGCTGTGGTCCCTACGGGGCAGCTTGAGGCGTCACCAGCAGGGGACTCCCCGGTCCTCCTCCTCTTGATGACTAGAGGCACATCATCGTCCTCTTCCTCCTCGCTCCCCTCTCCCTGAACGACAAAGAAGTGATTCCATGTCGCGCCTGAAAAGGTAGAAGGAATGCGATATCTTACCGCAGTCTTTCTTGCGGGATGAGGAATGCTTCGTGAAGACCCCTCCCCAGGGTTCAGCTTGGTCTTCTTGGGGGCAGGACTCTTTTTCCTGGGTCTCTGAGAGACCTTCTTCACATTCTTCGCCGTCGGTTTCCCCAGAGAGCCGACATTTTCGCTTGGGAACGTCGCATCAGCAAACTTCCCTAGGAGCTGGTTCACAGTCCATTACAATGGATTAGCGCTGGACACACACAAGACCCGCAGAACCGAAGCCGGACCAGGAAATTACCTTTCGGCACTCTTGTCTGAGATCATCGCCGGCATGAATCAAACTCTGCGGGCGAGGTGATCCCTTAGGGCCCTCTACATCGGCATTTTAGGCCCTAAGGAGGGAATTAGTTCGCCTCTCAATTTCGGCTGAAGACAAAACTGTTCCCAAATTCAAGTCAGAAAACATAAATTTCAGAAATGACAAAGCACAGTGCTAAAAGGTTGAGTACCTTCATTGTAGTCCAGGGTTCCATCCGCCATGGACTTGATTTCCCAAGCAGGATGAGCCCTTTCGCGCAGGGGGCTCACGCGGTTCTTCACAAAGTCTCAGATGACATCCCTCGCTGTCAATCCTTGACCCACCAAGTGAAGAATCACCTCGACGTGCTTCAGGTGCTCCACGCCCAGCATCGGGGGAGCATCCAACTCGCTTGACTTCTCTGGTCGCGAGTTCTCAAACCATAAACTACTCTCGGACGGCGGAGAGCAGTAAAACCACCTCTGGTGCCACCCGTGCACCGAATCCCGCAGAGGTGGGGAGGGATATTCCTTCTTGTCCCTCAGCCGGAAGTAGATGCATCCGGCGGCATTGGTGCTCTTCGACCATGCCGAGAAGTGGAACCGTCGGAAGAGGTCCACGCTAGGATATACTCCGACGAAGGCCTCGCAAAGATGCTGAAACACCGCCAGGATCAGCATCGCATTTGGGTGGAGGTTGATCAGTTCCCACCCATAATGTTCGAGGATGTCCTTTAGGAACCGACTCTCAGGGAATCGGAACCCGCAGCGCAGATACTCCTCGAAGATTACCAACTCGCCCTCTCGGACGGTTGGAGTTTCTTGGTCCTTCTCCGCAGGCCGCCAATTGATCAGCAGCTGCGATGGAAGGATCTCCTCTTTCTCAAACGCCACCAGAGTCTCCTCAGAATGGTGGTTGGATCTACTCCAAGATGCCATTTTTTGAGGAAGATCGGTCAAAAAAGTCGATGATTTTGTGGAAGATGAAGGCAAGAAGATGAGGGTTTTGTGCGGCGGGAACTCTAAGAGTTTTTTGCGGCTGAATAGCTTCCTCAAGAAGCTACCTACTGCTTTTATAGACTCGAGGAGTCACGCCTCTGTGAGTAACATTCCACTCAAGCGTCCTCTTAAATATTTTATTCATTTCCCATAATGGATATTCTCTGATAAACCCTTTAAAGCGTTTCGGGTATCGGATCTGAAATAAAAAGACTTCTTTATTTCGGAAGCTGAAAGGGCTAAAACTCGAGAAGTCTGCTAAGGCTTTTTGAGGGTTATTTACCTTTCTTTTTACTTGAACATTTTTGTAAAAAATACCATGTAACTCAAATTTTGACGTACGGATATATTCTAACTGGGTTATGGTTTGGTTAAAACCATGTTATTTAACTTCGTTTCTGATCGAAGTAATGGTCTAACCGAACGTTCGACTCTAGTCGCAATTCAATTCTAACCGCGGCCTTAAGTCTGATCGCGGCATCAGGGCAGGTCACGGTGATCTTTTAAAGCGCGATTCTAATCGCAGAACTGAAATTTCCTGTGTATGAATGGTCGCGAACTAAGCTTTTGGCCATAATTTCACACAGAAGGTATGAAGAATGTTCATATGAATAAAAGAAACTTTATTTATTACATTCTTTACATACAAAAGGGATACGGTCGATAAAAGCATCGACCTGTTCCGAAAGAAGTTTACAAAGTTCCCCAAGGGACATGTTGTTGACAGTAGAATTTACACTGGCAACCCCCAGGGAACTAGCAACTACCCTAAGTCTATCTATATCGTCCCTAACAACAGACGCACTATTGTCCCTAATCAAGTCAGAGAGTTCTCGCTGTTGCTGAGCGAAGTCCCTCTCTCGACGGAAATGGTGCGCCTCTTCTCGGGATCGATCAAGACATTCTGCTAAACGCAGAATCTTCGAGGCCATCTCCTCGGTCTTCTTCTCCAGGGCATTCTTCTCTTCCAGAAGGGTCTGTCCGGAAGGAAGAGATGGAGCAGCAGAAGGCTGATCGCTGGAGCCTCCTACCTCCTGCATTTTGCAAAAGTTAGTCATATTAACTAAAATTATCAGCAAAAAGGGAGAAGAATTGTTTTGTTACCTGTCCAGGTGCATAACCCGTTAATACACCCATCTTGGGAGGAAGATCATCATATGGTGGAAGAGCAACCTTCCCATCAGAAGATTGCTTCGCCAACCCAATATGGCGATCATTTGATCAAGGGATAGTCACCGCTTGCCGACCAGGATGTTGATCACCCAAAAGAATGGGAGAATTGAATGTGATGGGATCTTTCTCTAAGGATAAAGGCCTAACTTGCCGAGAGGCATGAACGGGAAGGGTCAAAGGCACTAAAGGAAGAAAGAAACTTGCTACATTCTTCACCTTTGTTCCACTGGAAGATCCTTCGTCAACCTTGGGTTTCTTCCTTAAAGGGGACAAGACTTCAATCGTTTGAGGCCTTTGTTCGACAATTTCCCCTTCATCACTCTCAATCTCGATGATTTCATGATCTGCCATTGGGAGGAGTATGTGAAAAGGAAGGAGGCAGGATAACAAGAAAAGGACTTTAGGCGTGGAGGGAAATTATGAAGCTTTACAAATCCAAGAACCTGGTATTTATAGCCGCCTGGGTGACGGTTTGCATTCCAGGCGCCTCGGGTTTCGTCAAAGCATTTACAATTTTACCTCGAGATAAAAACAATTCTACGGCGCTATCATTGCCCGTCACGTAATGTCAGAACCCATCTTGGGAAACCAACCGTTTTCACTTAGTGTGCCACTAAGTGGAAAAATTGAAGAGTCGGGTTAAAGATCCAATGCATGGTTTTAAAATTCGAAATAAACATGTCTCTTCGTTTTCTTCGAATTTGGGGGCTAGCTGACGAGGATTGACACCCGGGTCACTTCTAATAAACTTTTGGTTCAAGACAGGTTCGAACCAGACATGTATTTGGTTCGATGCGAACTCAAGCTATTTCTGAGGGGCATCACCATGAGGTCGCAAGCTTTACGCGATCAGGTCGCGGGTTTCGTGCGATCAGGCCGACAACTGTGTGCGGTCAGAAGTTCGTATGCCATACGCGGACTGGACTGAATATCTGGGATGTTGCGCGGTCAGCCCATATTCTGTGGTCAGAACATTCTCAACCAAGGTGCTTGGAGCTTGTTCGGTTATCTTCATACCAGGATATTCCAGACATCCCGGAGATTCCTCCATGTTGAAGACCAACCATCAGAGGTTATTATATGCGGTTATTCACGATTAACACGTGTTAATAACCTCCGTGGAAGTTAATAGCGGTTCTTCAACAACTGCATCTAACCGTTTGATACAGTTTCTTTCATATGGCACCCTTTCGACCAATATAAAAAGGTGGCAAAATACATCAAACGGGGGATCCAAGACATTTTTCGGAAGAACCAGACTCAAAAGAATAATCAAGATACAAGATATCTCGATCATTCAAACAGCCAAGTCTACGGCTTAGATTAAACAACACTTACGAGTCTCCTATAGCTTCTCCTTGTACACCCTTACAGGAAAAATCCTCGCCTGTGAGGACTTTTTCCTCCATTTGTAAACCTTTTACCACACTTAGTGAAATCTCAACAGGACGTAGGGCTATTACTCCCACCATCGAGGGCCCGAACCTGTCTAAACTCTCTGTGCTCCTATTCACCATTGTTCAACATACCTTCCGGGAGGGTCATCTTGAAAGGTCTCACAATTACAAATTCTGCATAAGTTCGGCTGAGGACCCTGAGTCTGAATCGTCGACAAAAAATGTATTCGAATAGTTCGAGCTCCCGGGTTTATAGAAGTCTGCTGCGGTGGATTAAATCCATGGGGTGTGATGCAAGTATGTTTTCTAAATAAAATTTGATAAGTCAAGATTACCCAAATGACATGTGTTGTCATAATAAGGGGTGCTGCCATGGGTTGTCGTGTGTCAACGTGTCACGCTAGTGCTATAATTTTGTGAACATGAATAGCGATGCTATGTTATGAAAAGTGCTGCCATGAGATGAGATGTGAAAGAAAAGATTATTTTACAAACATCCATAATTCTTGACTAGTCTAGGTTCATAACAACACTACTATATGTATCTACTCATACCTATGACTTGCTGAGTACGTAAGTACTCACCCTTGCAACCTACAAATCAGTAGATGGAGTGTTCCATGTTCGAGATGAAGGCGTGGAGAACTTTGTGGATCCAGAAGGAGAAGAGTCAATTCCGTCAAAGACCTGATATGTGTTGTTCTGCCATCAACTTCTTACTGTGGAAGGGACACCCATCATCCACTGTGTAGAAGTTTTTATTTTGGTTTAACTAAACCTTGTATGCCGCGAAGGTATTGTAATCTTTTATGTAATATTAAGGCCAGCAGGCCACACTGCTTAAATATTATGAAAGTTTTTCTGCTGCAATGTGAATATACTCCTGTGCTTGACTTATACTGGGAAGTCAAAGGTATGCATATATGGGACTACCTACACCAAGCTAGGTCTCCACGGGAGTAGTCGTAGTCCCAGTTTCGGGGCGCGACAAAATTGTGGTATCAGAGCAGAATGAGAACTTGATTGTAGGACGACACCTTTAGGAGTTGGCTCGCTAGGAACTCGTAATTTATTTAAGAACTATCACTTTGAAACTTTATTTCGGTAAAAATAAGCTTGAAGCTTCTAAAATTTTTATTTCAAAGTCTTGATTTTTCTAAAATTCGGTAAGGTAGCGAGAGAGTGCGTTCTGTTGTCTCAGAGTGTCTTTGGGGTTTAGCTGGGGAATAGTGTAGAAAGAGCTGTCCAATGTTCTAGATGAGTGATTTTGTATGAGTATGACTTATGGATTTTGTATGAGTGGGTGATTTTTGCCGTATGATCGATGTGATGTTTTGAATACCTTATAACTTTTATGACTTTTGTGATATTGTGATACTTCATGTTATATTGAGATGTGCTTTATGCTATTTTTCACATGACATTTGAGATGTTGTTTAACTCTGATATCGTTTGTGGAATGAACTGACATATCCACTTGTTTACATGCTTATATACATGCTTGAACTCCACCAAAAGGGAAAAATTCTCATATTCATCTATTTAGGGGGAGTGTGTTTTTCCCTACTATGCTCATTGAAAAATCTTTTTAATGCTCAAAATTCAATCATCTACTCTTAATGTTGTCATCAATTACCAAAAAGGAGGAGATTGTAGCTTCTAGGCCTTTAAAGAGTGTTTTGGTAATTAATGACAATTACAAATGTTGAACTAATGATACCTATTAAGTTGTGTCAAGAACAAAATCAAAAGACAGGATAATGAAAGGCAAAGAAAGAGCTACATTATCAAGAAAGGACATTGAGCAAAGAGGCAAAGGTACGGAATAGAGCCTTTTTCCTTTTACTGGTCTAAGGTGATTAGAGAAGAATTTTGACCAGATTATAGGATAGTAGCCGTACTATTAAGAGGAGCATGTGGTGCATCACTAAATAATTCATCTGTGTGCCACAAGTCATAAAAATAACTTGCATTGCATACTAGAAGGTTATATCTTTTGAAAATGCTTTTATCCGTTCAAAACAGCCAAGTTCAGTCTCTAGTCGGTCTGACCGAACGTTGGTCCGGTTTGACTGAGTGTTGTTTTGGACTGACCGACAGTTGTGATGAAGTGTGTTTATTTTGTAAAAGGTCAGTCTGTCCGTAGTTAAACCTTGAGTCAGACTCCTGGAGCTTCATGATCATATTTTTTATGAAAATTAGGGTGCTTGTCGGTCTGACCGATTGTTGGGTTTCCAGATATCAGATAAAGGACTAATTTGCGATACAATTTGGACTGATATGTGAAAAAGGCTTGGATGATATAATTTGGCTGCCAACTTTCTGGGTTAAGGTATTGGCATACCCATGATCATAGTCAAAGAATAATCTGGTCTGAATTAGGTCAAGATTTGGATAAATCTAAGTTCAGAGTATTTAGGGTAATTAGGATATTAATTAGAATCCTGTTTTCAAAAATAGAAAAGAATTGTAGGATCGGAGAGTTAGAGATGGAATTGAATCTAGCTTCTGAAGGCTTTTATGTTCAGAGTAACTGATAGATCACATTTGAGAAATCTAATCTTGATTTAGGTCTACAGGATAGATTTGGAAATTTTAGAGCTTATGACAGATTAGAGTCTTACTGATCTTGCTACTACTACAGATACATGCATGCATGATGTTCATGAAAAGGAAGTTTTTACCCCTAAACTCAGTGTGTTACAGATCAGATGTGATCTATCAGTTACTCTGAACATAAAAGCCTTCAGAAGCCAGATTCAATTCCATCTCTAACTCTCCGATCTTGCAATTCTTTTCTGTTTTTGAAAACAGGATTCTAATTAATATCCTAATTACCCTAAATGCTTTGAACACAAATTTATCCAAATTTTGACCTAATTCAGACCGGATTATTCTTGGACTATGATCATGGGTATGCCAATACCTTCATCCAGAAAGTTGGCGGCCAAATTATATCATCCAAGCCTTTTTCACATATCAGTCCAAATTGTATCGCAAATTAGTCCTTTATCTGATATCTGGAAACCCCAAAAGGCTAAAATCTTCAAATTAACTTCAAATTCAAATCTGTTTCAGGGAACACCTCCCAAATGCTAATTAATACAAAATCTTCTTTTATCAGAATACCCAAATCTTTCTCCAATTACCTTGAATTCAAAATCGACAAAACTCAGATCTTAATTTACCCTAAAGTACCCTATTATCAGTTTATATCAAGAACCATCAAATCATGCCAGATTTTATCAAATTTCTTGCTGGATGAGTATAAGGTATTAGTTTATACTCATCTATGAAATCAGATTGCAAATTAACTATCTCTAAGTAAGAAATTACAATTCAGTCCAAAGCCAAGTTTCATATTTTGCAATCCAATCCAATTGACTGTTTTCGACCAACAACCACCAGCCGCCATCGACCACACTTGCAGTTCACGACCAAGGATCAGCTTCTTCGACCTCACCTATTGTTTGCGACTAGAGCAGCAGCAGTTTGCGACTAGAACTCGCAACCCCTTCGATCTCGACCGCAGCACAGTGATCATTTCGATCAGCGTTACTGCGACCGCGACCAGAGAACTATGTCATCGTGATCGTCGCCGCCGACCTTCGCAGTGCTCATGTTCACCTGAGTATGCATGATTGCACATGTCTACACCTCAGTCATCATCGTGGCAATCCTTGTCCAGCACAACAGTAGCTTGCGCGCCAGAGAGAAGCTTCACCTCCTCGCCGTTGCTTCAGCCTGAAGGTTCACCGGCACAAGTTCCCCAGCGTAGCAAGCTTCTAATCGTGCCTATAAAAGCTACCCCATTCTCAGCTTTACTTTTAACACACCAGAATCAGCGAAATCTCTAACCTCGCCGTCTTCGTCGTCTTCTCCGGTGAGCTCAGCACGAAGGCTCACGGTGCCAGCTTCAACCACTGCACCATTTGCCAAATTGACACCATCAGTGAGTATCTCTCATCTCCCTTATCATGTGATAGTATCCAATTGAGCTCTGGTGATCTCTAACGCCGGCGATCACTGAAATCCTCTAATGCCCCGTTCTAGCAATAACATCTAAATTACCCGAATTTGCTTTCGTGATAATAGGACAAAATGATCAGTGAACTAATCTTAGTAAGCCTGTGCATCAAGATTTCAAAATTAAGCTCGAATTGGAGTTTCCCCTTTCTCGCCCGCCACTGGTGATCGGCTCACATCGCCAAGCCACACCACCATTCCTCCGGCCGAATTGACATTACCAGAAGCTTCATCTGACCTCCCTACTGCTCTCACAGCGAGCAATTGAGCTTTAAGGCTGTGTATCGATTTCGCCCAATTTAGCCCTTCTTCTTCTCCGGCCGCGATGTTGTTTTCCTCGCCGATGTCGCCTTAGGCTGATTCCCTTCATCCACACTATCTGAAGCTGCCTAGGAACTCAACTGTGCCTTCAAATTGGAGTTTGAATTATTACATCGCTCTGTTGCCGTTGAAGCCATCTTCTTCTCCGGCGTAGCTCGTCGCCATTCGCTGCCGTGCCATCTCCAGTCGAACCCAATGCATCAAACAGTACCACATGGCCCTAGCTAGCTCCAGCAATGCCAGGTTTCAGCAGTACAACACCAGATTGCAACTTACGTGTTTTACCCTTCGCTGCCATGCCGCCAACGTGTCGCCCGGTCGCCGCCGGCCACCGCCGTTGATGCCACCTTGTCTAGCATCTTCGCCTTGATCTTCTGAACACTTTCCTCTACTAGCTCGATCCCTAAATCTGCACAGAATTGCCAGTTGTTGCTATGCCAAGATCTTGTCCAGTGGCTTCACTGTGCCGTGCCGGCACCACACTTCTTCGTCGATTTTCATCACCATCCGGCCATCTTCAACCTTGGAACCTATTGAATCATTTGTTACTATTATCAAAGCCTACCTCCCAGACAAAGTACTGCATCAATTGGAGCCCTAGATCAAGAGATATGGCAAGCCCTCGTTTTTGGTCATGTCAGTCCAATGCCAGTCTATGCCAGCCAGTGGCATTAGCCCTTTTCACTTCCTTCCAGATGTGCATTTTGAGCATGACTATGCCCCTTAGATTCCTGATGTTGTGATCTACATTTTATTCTTCTGTCACAACTTGAGATAAGCTCTCTAGCTTTCCTTGAAACTATATCAGAGCCTTGAACCGAATGTCAATCCGTTGACATTCGCTTCTTTGAGTAAACTAGCCGTGGACTTGATGTCCATATTGCAGCCTTGAAGCCCTAGGAATTTCTAACACCACCCTTAGCTCAGATTCTATAAATTCCACGATTTTGACCCAGATCAGCTTGCAATCTCAGTTCGTTTCATCAACGCCAAGATCATTTCTCTTAAAAGCATGTTGCATATAGATTTTAAAGTATTTAAAATAGTTTGTGATCTTTGTGTACTTGTTTGATTGGAGAGTAGATCAAGAGCCTAAGTTCGAAGACTTCGTCGTAGACTCGACATCGACTGCTGTTTCTTACGACGTGGAAGGAAAGTCATAATCTTGATCATCTTGAACCTATATTTTATGAATTGCCACTAGTACAGAAATGCAGTCTTCTATCGGTAAAAAACACCCTTCTACTATCGGTTTTTGTACCGATAGAGATAGACACGATAGAACAAGACTGGACATTTTCTATCGGTAAATAACCGACAGAAGAAGTTCACTATTCTATCGGCATATTATGAATCTACCGATAGAAAACCCGTCGTAGTCTTACGTCCAGCGGCAGGGAAAGTACCATTATTCTAACGGTTAATTACAAGATTACCGACAGAAAAAATCATAATATTCTATCGGCATATTAGGAGTGTACCGATAGAAAACTCGTCGTTAACGGTTGGAAAAGTACCACTATTCTAACGGTTAATTACAAGTTTACCGACAGAAAAAAGCATAATATTCTATCGGTATATTTGGAGTGTACCGATAGAAAACTCGTCGTCAGCGGTTGGAAAAGTACCACTATTCTAACGGCTAATTATAAGTTTACCGATAGGAAAAATCATACTATTCTATCGGCATCTTACAAGTTTACCGATAGAAAACTCGTCGCTAGCGGATTGAAAAGTACCACTATTCTAACGGTTAACTACAAGATTACTGACAGAAAAAATCATAATATTCTATCGGCATATTAGGAGTGTACCGATAGAAAACTCGTCGTCAGCGGTTGGAAAAGTACCACTATTCTAACGGTTAATTACAATATTACCGACAGAAAAAATCTTAGTACTCTATCGGATATGTATGAGTTCACCGGCAGGAAAGGTCACACTCTTCTAACGGTTAAGTTTGATTGTACCGATAGAAAAAAGTACAGTAGTCTCTCGGTTGTTGATGAATTTACCGATAGAGCAATCACATATACAGTACTTTATTTGCATTCACAATACAGTACATTCACATATACAGTACAGATGCAATACAGTATAGATTGGATACACAATACAGTACAGATGCAAGGTAAATTCACAGAACAAATTGACACATTAGGTAGTTATTCACATTTATTCACATATGTATGGACAAATACAGATTGCAATCCAATGTGGACATTTATTCACATATATATATATTTATTCACATGTATATGAACAGTCTATGCAGAGTACACAAAAAGGAGAAAATTGTCATGCTGGATGGTTGGGCGCTACTTCCTCCATGACATATTGTGCCCAGATTTGTCGAAGATATATAATCTTTGCATTTTCATATTGGTATTTCGACATGGCGATCTGCAAGCATGTGTGCATACTGAGTAACTAACTTCGATCCTAATTTAGAACGTGACACCTATTTTTGAAATTTGAGTTAGCTATCGATGCTTACCTGGGGGAATCGGGAAAAGTTTGTCCGCACTAGGTCGTACATGTAGCGCAGCACATAAAACCCGCATTCCCACGATTGCGGCTGCTGATGGCACTGAGATAATTGCATATGCGAAGACATGTTAGCTATATATTGTTTCCATAAACTAATTAAGCATAAACAAAAAGTCTCGTGAGTACCTCATATTCTTTCCAAGCTAGTACGGAGCCCTGCGGTGCGGCATGCCTCCCTCCAGCGGACACATATTTATCAAAAGCCCTGCATTTCAGTTAGTATTGCCAGTTAATGTATTATCATTAGCTAGTGAGGTCAAAATATAAATCAAACATATAAGTTACTTACGCCTCCATATTCCCCTTGAGCACATATTCCATCGATAATCTGTCACGCATCGAATCGAGGTAGTACACCTCGTTCCTCGGCGGACAGATCACGATGAGGATCCAGTGGCCCTGCATTGTACGTAAAAGAGGACCGCTAGCTCAAAGTACATCTCAGGTGTAACATACAAGATTGAGTTAAATTAGTACGAAATGCACTAACCTTTGGTGGTACGGCACCATAATGAAGTCCCTGTCCTGCTGCGCCATCAGCGCGCTGGATATGTACTGCTCAGCGTGCACGGCGTCCTGCTCTAGCATCGTGAGGCTTATTTTCTCTGGGTCGAGGAAACCCACCTTGTCACACGCAGCCTCCGATGCTAGCCTGTACATGCACCTGCATGCGAAGGACGAGATTAATATTAATTTCACAGAAAGTTACTCAGTATTCAAATGAACTGCAACATTAATGCAGAGTTAGCAAACAGAGTTAGAAAACAGCAATACATAGCATCAGCAAACTCACAGGACTCCAGTCCGTATGATGAACATATCGAGCTCCCGCCAGTTGTAGAGGTCGAACAGATCCTCGTGTGCCACGGATATAGTCCCGGGCTCACGGTGGAACTGCCCAGGCCTGTAGGGAACTAAGAAGTTCAGGCTGCGCCGAGCTCGATGTAGGTACCACTCGTGGAGGTCTCTGGTTGATCGATCCAATTTCCGCAAAGATGCCTCCGACAGGAGTGGGAGCGCGTTCGTGAACGTCCGCGGCAGTCCCTGTCGCCCTTTGCCCTTGCCTTTGCCGCCCTTGCCTTTGCCGCCCTTGCCTTTTGCCGGGGACTGAGCGCGTACCTTCGAAGGCAAGGGCGAGGTGATGGCGGCTTTCTTCCGAGGTGAAGGCGTGGATGCGCTGGGTGGGGTCGAGGCCGTATTTGATGTGTCCAGGTTCGCACGAGATCAGCCCTCATGCCCCGCGGCAGGCCACTTCAAAAAAGGATGGAGGGAAATACATCTCGAGCTGACAAAGAGTTGTAACCACGTCGCGTTGCAAAGCGTCCAGTCCATCGGGATCAATTACCTACGAGGACACAGTTGCGCCAAATATTCATATCAGAAAAATCTTCTAATTAAGCTCCACAAATGGAGGTAGTGAACTTATAGTACGAGTGCACGTACTTACCTTGCAAGATATTGCGTTGAAGAAATAACATAGGTTTGTGATTGTCTCTCTGACTTTAACTGGGAGAATGCCTCTGATAGCAATGGGAAGCATCTGTGACATCAAGACATGACAGTCGTGGGACTTCATGCCAACCAGTCTTAGGTCCTTCATAGACACAAGTTTTTTCAAGTTCGCGGAGTACCCACATGGAACTTTAACACCGTGCAGGCACCGACAGAGTTCTGTTTTTTCGCTCTTGGACAACGTGTAGCAGGCCGGGGGGAGATATGTACGCTTTCCATTCTCTAAAGGTGCAAGCTCAGTCCTTATCCCCATTTCCACCATGTCACGACGAGCTTTCACACCATCCTTTGTCTTTCCCGGAATGTTCAACAACAAACCAATCAAACTGTCACAGACATTTTTCTCTACATGCATGACGTCAATGCAATGTCGAACTTGTAAGTGCTCCCAGTACGGTAGATCCCAGAGAATCGATCTCTTCTTCCAAACATTTTTTTCTCGAGGTTTAGAATGCTTACCGAACTCAACTTTGATGTCGTTCACGCGTGAGTAAATCTCCTTACCGGTCAGAAACACTGGAGCTGATCCCTTCTCAGGCTTCCCGTTAAATGATTTCCTCTTCTTACGGTACGTGTGATGCACCGGAAGAAACCTGCGGTGACCCATGTACACTGTTTTCCGGCAGTTTCGCAGCCACATGCTCTCAGTTTCATCTAGGCAAATAGGGCAAGCCTTGGCTCCTTTCGTACTATACCCCGACAAATTGCCGTAGGCAGGAAAATCATTTATGGTGCAAAATATCAGGGCCCACAAGATGAAATTCTCTTTCTTGTATGCATCCCACACCTGCACACCCTCGCTCCACAATTTCTGTAAGTCCTCGATTAAAGGCGCTAGAAACACGTCAATATCATTTCCGGGTTGTCTGGGTCCTGAGATTAGTAACGCCATCATGATGTGCTTGCGCTTCATGCATAACCAAGGAGGAAGATTGTAGATGCATAAAAGAACCGGCCAAGTGCTGTGCCGGCTGCTCATATTACCATGTGGGTTCATACCATCTGTACTCAGCCCGAACCTTACATTCCTAAGTTCGCCGCCGAACTCAGCAAATGTTCTGTTGATGTTTCTCCATTGAATAGAATCAGCTGGGTGTTTCAGTTTTCCGTCTTGTTTCCGGGCTTCAGCATGCCAACGCAAGTGCTTCGCGACTTTCGGATTTGCAAACGGCCGCTTCAATCTAGGTATCACAGGCAAGTACCACACAGTTTTTGCCGGGGGCCCTTTCCTTACCTCGTGACGTTCACTGTCAATCCGGTCCCTACGCGTATACCTCGATGCGCCGCATCTTGGACAAACATGCAAACTGGAGTACTCGTTACGGTACAACACACAATCATTTGGGCATGCGTGTATTCTTTCGATTTCCATTCCCAACGGACACAACAGTTTTTTGGCTTGGTAAGTAGATCTTGGCAACTCATTTCCCTCTGGAAGCATGTCCGCTAGAAGATCTAATACTGCCGTGAAACTCTTATCACTCCAACCGTTTCCTGCCTTCAAGTTATATAATCTCAGCACAGAAGACAGTTTTGTAAATGTTGCACATCCAGGGAACAGAGGCTTCTCAGAGTCAGCAATCAGTTTCTCAAATTCACAGAAGTCATTTTCGTTGTAATCTTCCTCTACATCACGTAACATCTCATCTAGATTGTCATCATCATCATCTACGTGCACATCGGAATGAACATTACCAAAATTGGGATGATCATCGATATTATTGCAATCCACATCCGAGTCGTGCTGATTGGTAGTAGTGGTGCTTGTTTCCTCAAGATCTTCGCCATGCCATATCCAACGGGTGTATCGCGCGTTAAAACCATGACGAATCAAATGACTCTTAATTTGATCAGAGTTGCTAAACCTCTTCAAGTTCATACAATCTGTACAAGGACAGAGCATATTTTTCTCTCCCTTCCTCTCCTTTTGTTGCTCAGCAAATTTAATAAACTCATTCACACCATCCAAATATTCAAGAGTAGTACGTTTTATTCCATACATCCAATATTTCCTGTCCATCTACAATTAACAAAATTTAACGAGTACGCCATGCATGAAACCTGCCCGATTAAGTTATGTATATGTACATGTACAGCCTCTTACAACAGATACATGTGTTGAACCCTAGCCTGACGAAATTAACACTAATTAACCTAGCTAACTACACAATACAAGCTAGTTAGCTCCTAAAACATGACGCATTTCCAGCTACCAAGCTCCCAAGCTTAGAGCTACAAACTTGGAACTACACAATACAGCTAGCTTGCAAGTAGAGAGGAAGGGAGATCTAGAGGGAGAGAGAGATAAGTGTCGACGATTAAGCATACCTTAAAGAGAGGGGCGCAATCAACTTCCCTCCAGCCTGCGCTGATCACCCTAGCAGTGTAGCTGGAACTTTCGTCACAAACAGAGGGACACAGAGTGCAACAGAACAAATTAAAGAGCAGCTTAGCAATGGTCGAGTGGGGTTTTCCTTATAATGGACATTTTTCTAACGGTAAATACATGAAATAACCGTCAGACTAACTTAGGTAATTTGCCGCTCACATATTCTATCGGTAAAAACACACACATACCGTTAGAGAATATACATTACTGAGCAAATATATGTGTTTTCCTATCGGTAAATATGTGTACTTACCGTTAGATCATGCATGACACAGCACGCACATGAGTTTTTCTATCGGTATATATGTGTACTTACCGTTAGATGATGCATGACACTCGAGCATTAGTTTTTGTATCGGTAAATATGTGCATTTACCGTTAGACTATGCATGACTGAGCAAATATATGTATTTTTCTATCGGTAAATATGTGTACTTACCGTTAGAATATGCATGACTGAACAAATATATGTATTTTTCTATCGGTAAATATGTGCATTTACCGTTAGAATATGCATGACTAAACAAATATATGTGCTTCCTATCGGTAAATATGTGTATTTACCGTTAGAATATGCATGACTGAGCAAATATATGTATTTTTCTATCGGTAAATATGTGCATTTACCGTTAGAATATGCATGACTGAACAAATATATGTGCTTCCTATCGGTAAATATGTGTATTTACCGTTAGAATATGCATGACTGAACAAATATATGTGTTTTCCTATCGGTAAATATGTGTACTTACCGTTAGAGGAGGTACTGTTACCAAACTGGGACAAACATGCACATGCCATTTCTCACATTCAAGGAATCATATCAATGTAACATCAAACAGATCTTACATCAAACGGATCTTAACTAGAAGATAAAGCAATATATTTCAAGAAATGCTAATTTGTGGATTAACTAGGAGACACAAAAATACTTTTCGTAGGTAGTTGGGACTTCATCTTGCCAAAGAAATTACAGATGCCAGTTCACAAATTCAGGTACAAACATACACATGCCAGTTCACCAATACAAATTCAGGTACAAACATACACATGCCAGTTCACAAATTGAAGTGCATGTCTGAAACAGCAGTACAAATACACACCTACCTACCAATACAATTAAATACACAAATGCTCCCTGCACATTCAAGTTCATGTCCCAATTAGCAATACATGATACACAAATATACAACAATATACAAATACAACAATTCACACATTCGATGTATATTACAAAAGCCACGTCTGAAATTAACAACAGATCACGACGAGGACCCAGTGGCCCATACATGCATTTTACATAAAAGGGAACCTTTGCAGGTTGCCACAATGCAACTACCGACTACAAGTTACACCTGATACATCACAAATCCATTCATCCAAAACAGCAAATGTCTGAACCACATTGGACTTAACCATAGGAGTTCAGTTCGAAGACGCCCGAGGAGCTAGAACTGCCGTCGACATACATTTGTACGTATTGGTGATTTCCTCGGACTCAAACTCGATCAACTCAACTCAACTCAACTCAACTCCATTAACAAAAAGAACCTACCTTCCAAGATGTTGTTCTGTGTAGTGATGGTGTAGAATGGCTATGCAAATAACAACAATTCTTCTTCTCCAAGCAGGTAAGCATCTGGCCACAAGCTGGTGCATGCAAAAACATGTAAGATGCTTTCTATAGGTCCTGATTTGAGAAACACGCCGGGCTTAAGCATCTTCTCGACCGAGCCAACCAAGATCTCGCCCTTCACGTCCTTCCAGCTCTCGACGGTGATCTTCACCATTTCTTTCGCCAACAAGCCAACGTAGGCAGCGTACTGCGATGAAGAACCGTGAAATACGTTGCCCCTCACGAGCATCATCCAAGGACCTGAACAGATCATAATCATATTGAAAAGAAGACACATCAAAATGAAGGATACAAAAAAAGCAGAATTATTGCCATAATCGGATTAGAATAATCTAACAATATTGCAGAAATTTTACGTACCTTCCTTGGGATGCCGACGTCTAGAGGGCGTCGATGGAGGTGCGGAGGTGCAGCGGTCCCCTGTAGAGGTGCGCCGGCCGTCCATGGAGCTTACGGGTTAGGACTACGAGCCCCAGATGAACTGTGAGAATGAAAGAGACATACCCGTGTATTTATACAATTATATATTTTCTATCGGTAAGAAAACAGAATACCGTTAGTAATAAAAACATCTGTAGAAGCCGAATGGTTCTATCGGCACAATAAATATTACCGATAGGAATTTTTGTACAAACTCTATCGGTGTGTACGTACATTACCGATAGAATATTACTAGTTGTAGAAGGCCAACAGTTCTAAGATATTTTGTGCAATATTCTACCAGTATAAACATTCATTACCGATAGAATAAAACTATTAGAAGACGAACAGTTCTAAGCAATTTTCTATATATTCTAACGGTAAAAGAATCCATTACCGATAGAATAAAAATATTTGTAGAAGGTCAACTATTCTATCGGCGAACTACATATTGCCGATAGGAATTTTTAATATACTCTGTCGGTATATTCATACAGTAGCGATAGAATAAGTCTAGTTGTTGAAGTCGACCAGTCCTATCGGCGCACAACATTCTTCCGTCAGTACTTATGCATCTCTTCTAACGGCAAATATGTTCATCACCGCTAGAGTAAATCATACTATTTATTCTATCGGTAAGTTTCTTAGAAACCGATAGGGAAAATACATCCATCGGGCTTTTATGACCGCGAGGCACATTTTCTATCGGTTTTGTGCTGTTTCGCTAATAACCGATAGAAGATAGGGGTTAGTAGACTGCATTTCTGTACTAGTGTGCTATGATATGACCTTGAATATAAATAGTATTGCATGTGAGAATGGATGAATTGTGAATTGGCAGTACTAAGCTAGATGCTTGTTAAAAGTGGAATGCTCAAATAGTGAAACATGAACTATTATATATGTATTTATATATATTCATGAAATAAAACCCTAGCTGTGACCAGAATTTTGGTATGGATGGCTGTAGCACTGGAGGTGCTTAACTGCAAAGGATAGCAGGCACGGAAGGTGCATGGTTGTGGATAGTCTGGTCACTGGCATATAAGGACTAGAACCTTGTGTTGTGCGTCTAGTGGCATGAAACACGTGCTAACCGCAAGCCTGGTATGGGACAGGCCTGAACAACTACTTATGCAGATCGCACATGAAACCCCTGCATGAGATGGGAAGTGATGCACGATTTTACATGGAGTACGGCTCCCACACATATCACTGAATGTGATTGCACGCTGACCCAGAATGGGAAGAGGCATTCGGGGTGGGGGTTTGGGTACAACCCACCACAACTGTGGTTCGCGAGAGATCCACAGGGTCAGGGGTGAATTGTGAGGGAAACATAACAAAAGTTCTTGTTATCCCCACCTTGCCACTCATAGTATGAAGTGAGCCAGGGGTCCAATCATTTTGATAGGAAGGGCATGAAAGTGGAATATCTTGTGGGTAAATTGGTACCTCTCTGCAGAGTTAAAAACGTATTAGAATACTCCGAGCTCCCTGGTTTATAGGAGTTTGCTGCGGTGGATTAAATCCACGGGGTGCACCACAAATATGTTTTCTAAATAAAATTTGATAAGTCAAGATTACCCAAATGACATGTGTTGTCATGATAAGGGGTGCTGCCATGGGCTGTCGTTTGTCGACGTGTCGCGGTAGTGCTATAATTTAGAGAACATGAATAGCGATGCAATGTTATGAAAAGTGCTGCCATGAGATGAGATGAGATATGAAAGAAAAGATTTTTACAAACATCCATAATTCTTGACTAGTCTAGGTTCATAACAATACTACTATATGTATCTGCTCTTACCTATGACTTGCTAAGTACGTAAGTAGTCACCCTTGCAACCTACAAATCAGTAGATGGAGCGTTCCATGATCGAGATGAAGGCGTGGAGGACTTCTTGTATCCAGATGAAGGAGAGCCAGTTCCGCCAGATCCCGGATGTGTTGTTCTGCCATCAACTTCTCACTGTGGGAGGGTCACCTATCTTCTGCTGTGCAGATGTTATTTTGCTAAACCATGTATGCCGCGAAGGTATTGTAATCTCTTTATGTAATATTAAGGCCAGCAAGCCACACTGCTTAAATACTTTGTATGTTTTTTTGCTGCAATATGAATATACTCCTGTGCTTGACATATCCTGGGAAGTCAAAGGTATGAATATATGGGACTAGCTGCAGCAAGCTAGGTCTCCACGGGAGTAGTCATAGTCCCAGTTTTGGGACGCGACAGGTTAGTGGGGGTGCAGATGCATTTCTGGTTTTGTATGTAGATGACATACTATTGATCAGAAATGAGATTCCTATGCTTGAATCTGTCAAGTCTTATTTGAGAAATAGTTTCTCTATGGAAGACTTGGGAGAGGTAGCATACATACTGGGTATTAAGACCTATAGAGATAGATCTAAACGGCTAATTGGATTAAGCCAAAGCATATACATTGACAAGGTGTTGAATCAGTTCAACATGCAAGACTCCAAGCGAAGCTTCTTACCTATGTCGCATGGCATTAGTCTTAGCAAGAGTCCATGTCCTATGACATCTGATGAGTAATACCGAATGAGTAAGATTCCATACGCTTCAGCTATTGGTTCTATCATGTATGCCATGCTTTGTGCATGCCCATATGTTTCTTATGCTCTAAGTTCTACGAGCTGATTGGTGAGGATTGTTACCTGAGCTAGTTCGAAATAATGCACATTTGGTTCAAGATGGATTCAAACCAGATGAGTGTTTGAAGGTCCGCTATTATGGTCTCAGACGACCTGAGAAGTGCGGACACAAGAATAGCTTATGGTCGCAGGCTTTGCGATCATGAGATCGCAGACGTTACGCGGTCAGGAGGTCGCAGACAATGCGCGGTCAGAAGGTCATTGACTATCCTCGACCAGAGTAACTCGGCATTGCTTAGCTCTACAACAGGCATATCCCTAGGATCGTGATGATTCCTCCATGTATGAAGAAAAGTGCCAGGAGGTTAAAATGTGCAATTATCCCTTGATTGCAGATGTTAAACCTGCGTGGGAGTTAAGTGCGGTTACCAAAAATGCGCTTCTACAACTGTTCAAAATCGTCGTGCATTGGCACCCTTCTGATCGGTATAAAGGAGAGATCGGAGACAAAGACAGATCAACTGATCCGGGAGGATCTTCAAGTCCTGATCGCATATGACTCCGCGACCTTAACCATGTTCGGAAAGGTTTTGCGACCATGGATGGGTCCACGACCATGGATTGGTTCATGACCATGGAAAGGAATTTGTTCCCTGTTCGGAATTGTAATCCGATCCGAATATATATAACTAAGCTTCTCTGTTTAGGATTAGTTAGTTAGTTATATGAGTCTAATATGTTTAGGTTATTGTGTCTGATATATACTCATACGATTGAACTATAAATACCTTGTAATAGGATTAGTTTAGATCATCGAAAATTCATCGAATACAATCAAAAAGTCATAGAACTTATTTGAGTTTTAGACACTTATAGTCCTTCGACATAGGCAAATATGTCTAACGTTCGACGTGTAAAGCTCTCTTTGAAATAAAGAGTTATGCAATTACTTTGGGTTTTGTTTTCGATCAACCTTTGGGTTTCGGTATTTCAGAGTAAGATCCCGTTATTCCGTATATTAGAATCTGGGTGAGCCTAGTGTGAAAACCAAGGCTAGGTCTCAAACGGATCAAGTTGGTATCAGAGCAACTTTCCTATCCTATGGATGGTGAAGACTCGTCAGGGTTACAAAACTTTCGGCGAAACTCCAGGCGATCAATTGACGGTTCCTATAGCTGCGTCTTCGACAATGTCTGACGATACCTCCGTTCAAGCTAACCTAGCTGAACAAATGGCTAAACTCTCCACCGACATGGAAACTGTGCTTGCTTGGATTAAGCAGCAGGCCATGATTGTACCTCCTGAAGTAGGGATGGTTATGGGTGTGAAGACTTGCGCAGGGCAGACGAAGATGAAGACGAAGGCGACCACAAAACCGACGACCTCGCCAACACCTCCTTAGCTGTCGGATCTTTTAAGGTCGACGCTAAGATTGATATACCCATATATGATGTGGTGATCGATGCTAAGAAGTTGGATTCTTGGATCGATCAACTTGAGACTTACTTTGACCTGAAATGGTTCAATATCGCTCAAAAGGTGAAGTTCGCACCTTTGAAGATGAAGGACCACTCCAAGACTTGGTGGAAGGCCCTTGTCGCCAGTGGTGAACCTGACGACCTTGCGTGGGGTCAATCAAACGACTTCTGCGACAAGAATTCTATCCGATGGGTTACCTTGAGGACAGATGGGAGCGTTGGCACAGATTGTAGCAACGGCGCGACTAGACCGTCCAAGACTATACTACGGAATTCCAGAGACAAGCAATGGTCATCGGCATATCACTGTCTGATCCTTAGGTATTTCGGAAATACACATCTGGACTTCAAAAAATGATCGGTACTGAGCTAAGTCTGTTCGGCGTCCAAGACATCGTGACCGCAAGCACAACAGCTATGGTGATCGAGAAGAAGAACAAATCCCACAGCGACAAAAGCACGATGGAATGTGTGACCTTGACAAAGAAAAAGCCGAGTCCGAAGAAGAACGATTCAAAATCGGGCACAGGTGCCTTTTGTAAACATTGTCAAGTTGCGGGACATACCAAGGACAAATGCTACAAGCTTCATCCTGAACTTCGACCAAAGAAAAATGGACTAGGGAAAAGAACAGCCACGGCTACTATGACTTCATCCGACGAAGAAGTTGTTCGAGTGAATTCGGTTAATGAGGTGGATACGACCTTGTCTCTGATGGCAATGCCAAAGGAGAAGGGTTTGGATCCACCGAACGACCATCACCCAATGGAGGACTTGTTCACCATCAACATCCAGGTGAAGCCCAAAGTGATCGCAGCGATATTCGATCCTGGAAGTCAGAAGAATCTAGTCTCCGCTGGACTGGTTCGGTGACTTGGTTTGGATACAACCACACACCCGTGACCATATCCGCTGGGTTGGTTTACATCCAATGTGAACCAATAGATTACGAGTCAGTGTGTGTTGTAGTTTGCGATCTCTGCACGATATATTGATGAGGTGCAATGCGATGTTGTCCCTATCGATTTCTGTCAGGTGATCTTTGGGAGTCCATATCTATATGATCGAGACGCTTACTTCCATCGGCGAGCGCAAGAGTATGACCTCACCAAAGACGGAGTTAAGTTCGTAACCGGTAGAGACATCCACGTCAACACTTCGAACTTGATTACCGCAAATCAGGCCAAACGAATTGTTAATGCATGTCACAAATATGTGCTTGTCATGATTCGACCCATTAGTCAAGGTGAGGGTACTCGACCAGCATTGTCGTTGGCGTGCTGAGAGGGTTCTGGACATTTGTCGGGACTGCTAGAGGAATACAGTGATATGTTCAAGAGTATCCAAGGTCGTCCGCCGAAACGTCTAGTCGAGCACAAAATTCAGCTTGTGTCCGATGCGAAACTGCCCAATCTGAGTATGTATCACAACTCAATATTGCAGAATGAAGAGATCAAGAGACAACTTGGTGAGTTGCTAAACGATGGTGCCATTCAACCGAGTAGTTCACCTTGTGGATCTCCTGTGGTGTCAGTGCAAAAGAAAGATGGGACTTGGCGTATGTTCATCGACTACCGAGCACTAAACAAGATCACCATCAAAAACCGGTACCCCCTTCCTCATATTGATGACCTGCTAGACCAATTGAAGCATGTCGTTGTCTTCTCCAAATTGGATCTTAAGTCAAGATATCATCAAGTCAGCATTCGAGAGGAGCATACGTGGAAGACCGCGTTCAAAACACGACAAGGTTTGTTCCAATGGTTGGTCATGCCGTTTGGTCTTTGCAACGCCCCGGCTACCATCATGCGTCTTATGAATGACGTATTGAGACAGTTCATCGATGACTTTGTGATCGTTTACCTCGACGACATACTGGTTTATAGTCGTTCGTGGGATAAACACCTCATTCACACTAGTATAGAAATGCAGTCTACTAACCCCTATATTCTATCGGTTATTAGCGCTTTAGTAGAAAACTGATAGAAAATGTGCCTCGCGGCCAAAAAAGGCCAACGGGTGAAATTTTCCTATCGGTTTGTAAGAAAATTACCAATAGAAGAAGCAATATGATTTACTCTAGCGGTGATGAACATATTTTCCGTTAGAAGAGATGCATAAGTACTGACGGGAGAATGTTGTGCGCCGCTAGGACTGGTCAACTTCTTCAACTAGACTTATTCTATCGGTAATTTATTAGTATACCGACAGAATATCTCAAAAATTCCTATCAGCAATATGTAGTGTGCCGATAGAACCGTTCTCCTTCTACAAATATTTTTATTCTATCGGTAATGTATTCTTTTACCGTTAGACTATATCAAAAATTGCTTAGAACTGTTCGTCTTCAAATAGTTTATTCTATCGGTAATGAATGTTTATACCGTTAGAATATAGCAAAAATATTTTAGAACTGTTCGCCTTCTACAACTAGTATTATTCTATCGGCAATGTACGTATATACCAACAGAGTGTGGACAAAAATTCCTATCGGTAATTAATGTTTATACCGTTAGAATATAGAAAAAATATTTTAGAACTGTTCGCCTTCTACAATTAGTATTATTCTATCGGCAATGTACGTATATACCGACAGAGTGTGGACAAAAATTCCTATCGGTAATTTGTATTATGCCGATAGAGCCATTCGACTTCTACAGATGTTTTTTTTCTATCGGTAATTGATTATTACCGTTAGAATATATATAAAATGATTAACGGTATGCGGTGTTTGTACCGATAGAATTTATCTAGTACTATAAATACAGGGGTATGTCTCTTCATTCTCACAGTTCATCTGGGGCTCGTAGTCCTAACCCGTAAGCTCCATGGACAGCTGGCGCACCTCTACAGGCGACCGCTGCACCTCCGCACCTCCATCGACGCCCTCTAGACTTCCGCATCCCAAGCAAGGTACGTAAATCATTCTAATCCGATTATGGCAATTATTCTGCTTTTTTTGTATCCTTCATTTTGATGTGTCTTCTTTTCAATATGATTATGATCTTTGCAGGTCCTTGGATGATGCTCATGAGGGGCAATGTATTTCACGGTTCTTCATCACAGTACGTTGCCTACGTTGGCTTGTTGGCGAAAGAAACGGTGAAGATCACCGTCGAGAGCTAGAAGGACGTGAAATGCGAGATCTTGGTTGGCTCGGTCGAGAAGATCCTTAAGCTCTGCGTGTTTCTCAAATCAGGACCTATAGAAAGCATCTTACATTTTTTTGCATGCACCAGCTTGTGGCCAGATGCTTACCTGCTTGGAGAAGAACAATTGTTGTTATTTGCACAGCCATTCTACACCATCACTACACAGAACAACATCTTGGAAGGTCGGTTCTTTTTGTTAATGGAGTTGAGTTGAGTTGAGTTGATCGAGTTTGAGTCCGAGGAAATCACCAATACGTACAAATGTAAGTCGACGGTAGTTCCAGCTCCTCGGGCGTCTTCGAACTGAACTCCTATGGTTAAGTCCAATGTGGTTCAGACATTTGTTGTTTTGGATGAATGGATTTGTTATGTATCAGGTCTAACTTGTAGTCGCTAGTTGCATTGTCGCAACCTGCAAAGGTTCTCTTTTATGTAAAATGTACGAGCCACTGGGTCCTCGTCGTGATCTGTTGTTAATTTCAGACGTGGCTTTTCTAATATACATCGAATGTGTGAATTGTTGTATTTCTATATTGTTGTATATTTGTGTATCATGTATTGCTAATTGGGACATGAACTTGAATGTGTAGGGAGTATTTGTGTATTTAATTGTATTGGTTGGTAGGTGTGTATTTGTACTGCTGTTTCAGACATGTACCTGAATTTGTATTGGTGAACTGGCATGTGTATGTTTGTACCTGAATTTGTGAACTGGCATGTGTAATTTCTTTGGCAAGATGAAGTCCCGAGTACCTAAGAAAAGTATTTTTGTGTCTCCAAGTTAATCCACAAATTAGCATTTCTTGAAATATTGCTTTATCTTGTAGTTAAGATCTGTTTGATGTTACATTGGTATGATTCCTTGGATGTGAGAACTGGTGTCATGTGCGTTACAAGTACCTCCTCTAACGGTAAATACACATATTTACCGATAGGAAACACGTATATTTGCTCAGTCATGCATCATCTAACAGTAAATACACAAATCTACCGATAGAAAAACTCATGTTCGTGTGTCATGCATCATCTAACGGTTAATACACATATTTACCGATAGAACAAAAACTGTGCTTGTTCAGTAATGTACATTCTCTAACGGTATATGTGTGTTTTTACCGATAGAATATGTGAGAGGCAAATTACCTTAGTTAGTATAACGGTTATTTCATGTATTTACCGTTAGAAAAAGCTCCATTATAAGGAAAACCCCACTCGACCATTGCTGAGCTGCTCTGTAATTTGTTCTGTTGCACTCTCTGTCCCTCTGTTTGTGATGAAAGTTCCACGCTCGCAAGCTGGAGGGAAGTTGATTGCGCCCCTCTCTTTAAGGTATGATTAATTGTCGACAGTTATCTCTCTCTCCCTCTAGATCTCCCTCCCTCTCTATTTGCAAGCTAGCTATATTGTGTAGTTCCAATTAAGTTTGTAGTTGTAAGCTTGGGAGCTAGGTAGCTGGAAATGCGTCATGTTTTAGGAGCTAACTAGCTTGTATTGTGTAGTTAGCTAGGTTAATTAGTGTTAATTTCGTCAGGCTAGGGTTCAACACATCTGTTGTAAGAGGCTGTACATTTACATATACATAACTTAATCGGGCAGGTTTCATGCATGCATGGCTGACTCGTTAAATTTTGTTAATTGTAGATGGACAGGAAATATTGGATGTATAGAACAAAACGTACTACTTTTGAATATTTGGATGGTGTGAATGAGTTTATTAAATTTGCTGAGCAACAAAAGGAGAGGAAGGGAGAGAAAAATATGCTCTGTCCTTGTACAAATTGTATGAACTTGAAGAGGTTTAGCAACTCTGATCAAATTAAGAGTCATTTGATTTGTCATGGTTTTAACGCGCGATACACCCATTGGATATGGCATGGCGAAGATCTTGAGGAAACAAGCACCACTACTACCAATCAGCAGGACTCGGATGTGGATTGCAATAATATCGATGATCATCCGAATTGTGATAATGTTCATTCCGATGTGCACGTAGATGATGATGATGATGATGACAATCTAGATGAGATGTTACGTGATGTAGAGGAAGATTACAACGAAAACGACTTCTGTGAATTTGAGAAACTGATTGCTGACTCTGAGAAGCCTCTATTCCCTGGATGTGCAACATTTACAAAACTGTCTTCTGTGCTGAGATTATATAACTTGAAGGCAGGCAACGGTTGGAGTGATAAGAGTTTCACGGCACTATTAGATCTTCTAGCGGACATGCTTCCAGAGGGAAATGAGTTGCCAAGATCTACTTACCAAGCTAAAAAACTGTTGTGTCCGTTGGGAATGGAAATCGAAAGAATACACGCATGCCCAAATGATTGTGTGTTGTACCGTAACGAGTACTCCAGTTTGCATGTTTGTCCAAGATGCGGCGCATCGAGGTATACGCGTAGGGACCGGATTGACAGTGAACGTCACGAGGTAAAGAAAGGATCTCCGGCGAAAACAGTGTGGTACTTGCCTGTGATACCTAGATTGAAGCGGCTGTTTGCAAATCCAAAAGTCGCGAAGCACTTGCGTTGGCATGCTGAAGCCCGGAAACAAGACGGAAAACTGAGACACCCAGCTGATTCTATTCAATTGAGAAACATCAACAGAACATTTGCTGAGTTCGGCGGCGAACTTAGGAATATAAGGTTCGGGCTGAGTGCAGATGGTATGAACCCACATGGTAATATGAGCAGTCGGCACAGCACTTGGCCGGTTCTTTTATGCATCTACAATCTTCCTCCTTGGTTATGCATGAAGCGCAAGTACATAATGATGGCGTTACTAATCTCAGGACCCAGACAACCCGGAAATGATATTGACGTGTTTCTAGCGCCTTTAATCGAGGACTTACATAAATTGTGGAGCGAGGGGGTGCAGGTGTGGGATGCATACAAGAAAGAGAATTTCATCTTGCGGGCCCTGATATTTTGCACCATAAATGATTTTTCGGCCTACGGCAATTTGTCGGGGTATAGTACAAAAGGAGCCAAGGCTTGCCCTATTTGCCTAGATGAAACTGAGAGCATGTGGATGCGAAACTGCCGGAAAACAGTGTACATGGGTCACCGCAGGTTTCTTCCGGTGCATCACATGTACCGTAAGAAGAGGAAATCATTTAACGGGAAGCATGAGAAGGGATCAACTCCAGTGTTTTTGACCGGTAAGGAGATTTACTCGCGCGTGAAGGACATCAAAGCTGAGTTCGGTAAGCATTCTAAACCTCGAGAAAAAAATGTTTGGAAGAAGAGATCGATTCTCTGGGATCTACCGTACTGGGAGCACTTACAAGTTCGACATTGCATTGACGTCATGCATGTAGAGAAAAATGTCTGTGACAGTTTGATTGGTTTGTTGTTGAACATTCCCGGAAAGACAAAGGATGGTGTGAAAGCTCGTCGTGAAATGGTGGAAATGGGGATAAGGTCTGAGCTTACACCTTTAGAGAATGGAAAGCGTACATACCTCCCTCCGGCCTGCTATAAGTTGTCGAAGAGCGAAAAAACAGAACTCTGTCGGTGCCTGCACGGTGTTAAAGTTCCATGTGGGTACTCCGCGAACTTGAAAAAACTTGTGTCCATGAAGGACCTAAGACTAGTTGGCACGAAGTCCCACGACTGTCATGTCCTGAAGTCACAAATGCTTCCCATTGCTATCAGAGGCATTCTCCCAGTTAAAGTCAGAAAGACAATCACAAACCTATGTTATTTCTTCAACGCAATATCTTGCAAGGTAAGTACGTGCACTCATACTATAAGTTCATTACCTCCATCTGTGGAGCTTAATTAGAAGATTTTTCTGATATGAATATTTGGCGCAACTGTGTCCTCGTAGGTAATTGATCCGGATGGATTGGACGCTTTGCAACGCGACGTGGTTACAACTCTTTGTCAGCTCGAGATGTATTTCCCTCCATCCTTTTTTGATGTTATGGTCCATCTGATTGTTCACCTTATCAGAGAAATTAAGTTTTGTGGACCCGTGTGCCTGTGCTACATGTATCCATTTGAGAGATTTATGGGTGTATCATGGAAGGTTATGCCGCTGAGGAGGTGATTGAATTTTGCACAGATTATATGGCCGGGGTTGACCCAATTGGCGTTCCTAGGTCCCGACACGAGGGTAGGCTTCAGGGAATCGGAACGATTGGATTAAAAGCTATCGTCCCCGCTCGTGATGTGTACGCAAAATCACATTTTTGGGTCTTACAACACATGACGGAGGTTGAGCCATACATACACGAGCACAAGGTAATGTTACGGTCACAGAATCCTTCGAAGTCAGACGTTTGGGTCAGCAGAGAACATAACAGGAAATTTGCTGAGTGGATCCAAGAAAGAGTCACGCGAGCTGCCGAGGGCTCCGTAAGTGAAACTGTGGCATGGTTGGCTAGAGGCCCAAGATTCACTGTAGGGACTTGGCAGGGGTACGACATCAATGGGTATTCATTTTACACAAGAGCTCAAGACGCCAAGAGTAGCACGCAATGAGCGGAGTGACACTGTTTACTATTTCCGAGGATGCCAGGTCAGTGAGGGCACTGAACTCATATTATGGTGCTATTGACGAAATATGGGAGCTCGATTACGGATTACTTAAGATTCCCCTGTTTCGATGCCAATGGGTCGAAATCCCTCGAGGTGTTCAAGTTGACAGTTACGGGTTCACTCTCGTCGATCTTGGTAGAGTCGGACACCAAGACGATCCATTCATACTTGCAAAGCAAGCCACACAGGTATTCTACATCGTTGACCCGGCCAATCCAAACTTGCATGTTGTCCTCCACAGCAAGAGACGTATTGTTGGGGTCGAAGATGTTGTCGACGAAGAGGAGTATAACCAATTCGATGAAATACCTCCATTTTTAGAGGACATTCAATCTATCGGTACTGAAGATATCGACGAAACAACATATCTGCGAGATGACCACGAAGAAGGATTATGGGTTGAGAACCATTGATGATTAATTTCTATTTCAGGGATAAATGCCAAGCAAACAGCCCACAAGTTCTGCAGCAAGGTGATGAACTTATCATTAATACATCAGGCAGTACATTTTTCTTTAGAACTTAATGATAAGCTAGTTCACAGCATTAGTATATCTCAATTTTACTCCACAGCATGAGTTCTAACATGTACAGTACCTTTATCCTGTAAATACTTAATTCTTCCCTTCAAATAGCACTTGCAAAAATATCATCGCAGCCTCTTGCTTCTTCAAATTAAGCTCTCCAAAAATCAATTTTTCTGACGGTATTTTGTTATTTCTACCGATACAAAAGGACATCCGCTACTTTAATGTGTCTCAGGCACTTCGAAAGTTTTGCTGCGAAAGGTGTACTTATTCTATCGGTATTATTATATTGTACCGTTAGAATAAATTCGTTAGTCTCACTGTATTTGTTGTCTGACGGTGTTTTTCTGTTTGTACCGATAGAACAATACTCTGGCGCTTTGAATTCTCAACCGTGTCGCCATGCGTTGCCTTGGAAATTCTATAAGTACCTCGCCATGCGTCGCGGTATTTTTTTGTTTTTCTAATCCTCGAACGCTTCGACTCCTCATCTTCCCTTTCACAATGGCAACCTCCATGGGATCGTCAGCCACGCCCTCCCCGGTAAGAACTCTAAATCTCCTGGGTTTACCCCTGTATTGTTAATCCATGTTCACTACATTCTTGACCTGTTGCTTTGCATAGGGAATGGGAGCCGTGGAAGACACTGGCAAAGTGAAGGCCGAACTGATGGCCCTCCAGGAGGAGCACAAGCTCCTTACGGACAAGCACACTCAGCTACGGCTTGACCTTGACGATCTCTTCCAGCGTATTTAGCGCATGAAGACGGATGGTGGCAATGCTAGGGCGAGGACGAGGCGTCTTCGCGAGGAGAAGAAAGCCGCGGATATGACCATCGCTGGCTGCGGTTTGACTATGAAGGATACCATAGCGAAGCTGAGGGAGGTCGCAGGCCTTCTCGACGCGGTAGTAGTTGATCCTAGGGACAACTTGTCGCTAGAGGAGTCCTGTGTCCTGGCTGCAAGTCAAACTGACTCTATTCTACATGCAGCCAGGGCTAAGACCACCCCTTGACCTAGCATTTTGGGTTTTAATTTTTTTTTAAGTGATAAAACAATAATGAATGAACAATTTCTTTTGATGTCAATTTTCCAATTTTCCAGCTATCTTCCCACTTTCTTTATCATTCTACAGCTTTCAAGCACAGTCTGTTTGATGTTAAATTGTGTTTACTTGTTCATTTTCTGACGGTATTTTGCTGTTTTTACCGATAGAAAAATGGAACACAATACTATAATCTCGTAAACTTAATTAAAAAAATTTTCTGGGGAAAATTGGTCTCACAGGAATTTATTGTTTATACCGATAGAAAAAAGGAATCCACTAATTCAAATATTTTTCCGGGAAATTTACTTTTTCTATTGGTATTATTTTGTTGTACCGATAGAAACGTACACAATTCTATCGGTATTATTTTTGGTGTACCGATAGAAAATGTCATACACTACTTTATTACTCGTACACGGCCCTTGAGTTTCCCTCCAGTCGAACAGTTCCAACCTAGAGCACTGCGTCTCTTCGAGAGCGAAGAAAACCACAACCTCCGCCGTGACCACTCACTTCCTCTCTCCCACACGACGATCGCCGGCTGGACACTGGTTCGCCACTGCCACCGGTTCTTATTTTCGTCCTTCACCGGCCGCTGCTGCGTTCTACACCCCCTCTCCATCACTAGCACTGATCGTCGTAAATACCCTAATTCGTCGTTCTATTTCCAGCATCTTTCTTATTTGATCCTAGTGTTTTGTACATACTAATTCTTCGAGTTTTGCAATTACACTAGGGTTCCCTATTGTGTTGGATTATGTACATTCCGCGGGCAATGTTGATTTAAATTAGGGTTGACATAATATGTTCCAGTGCTGTAATGAACCTATTTTGAGATTTTAACTTATCTATACTGCTGTATGTGTGATCAATTGTATGCAACTGCCATGTAATGCACATTATATGTTGGAGTTGTTCGTACACATATTCTATCGGTATCTCCTGTATTTGCCGATAGAAACAATTTGTCTGCTCTATCGGCAGCTCTTGTGTTTACCGATAGAAAATATTTCTGAACAACGTACTATTAAAACTTTGGATCTAGAAGGACATGAGGCATGCAATGTACGTACTAGTTTGGTTGGGAATTTTTACTCACTTGGTATGAATATATGGCAATGTGGATGGGTCTTCGATGTATATGTTTCAAATGCATATCTCTTGGTTATCTTTTGCATTACCTGTATGTCATATATGACTTTTCCCAAACTAATAGATGTGATGAAGTCCTGATGACTTGCATACAGGTAATGCAAAAGATAACCAAGAGAGGGTGCTATAGACCATATTATTCCTTTTTTCCTCTGTGACCTACTTTCTGTGCTACTTCAATATCTTTATATTCCATTAGCATTAGGTTTGTCAGATTATGCACAGTGGCACTTAGATGCTTGTGTGCATATTTATGTGTGAAATAATAATGCTGGCCCATGAATATTAGTATAGAAAATCATTGAGAATGTTATGTGATGACAGTGAGTAGTGGCTTATCAACAAAATTTATTCATGTATTTCTGAATAGTTCAAGAAGTAATTTATTCATGTATTTCTTTTAGTATTATTTTGTTCGGACATCCCTTTTGCAGCCCTAATTAGATTCCATTCCTGGGCTGAGTTATGGAACTCCAAGAAGAATTAATTGCCATATGTTGCCTGCTTCCTATATGCAAAATGTGTAGACGAAAACGCTGAGAAATAGAATCTTATCTTGTATTAATTGCATGGTAGCTTTTGTGTCTACCGATGGAAAAAATATTTAAGATAGGTCCTTTTTCTTTGTAAAATGATTTGGTTTGTGTTTCCATTAAATTTTTGATGGTTTGTTGATGGTTTTGTAGGGAAAGACATGTCGTCGTCTTCATCGGATGGTACCAGTGGTTCGACTAGGGCCAACCCCAACGTAACTGAAGATGCATCTGTTACATCCCGGCGCAAGAGGGTGGGACGAGGCGCGACGACGTTGGGCCGTTTGGCCAAACGCACGGATCTCTCTTGTGAGTTCAACCAATTTGGGAGGCCGGTTGGAAAGAATGCTGGGAAGTACGCGGCCTACGTTGGGCTGTTGGCGAAAGAAAGGGTGAAGATCACCATGCAGAGCTGGAAGGATGTGACGGCGGACGAGAGGGATAGGTTGTGGGCGGAAGTGAAGGTTAAATTAACTGAAATCGCTGAACTCTTTCGTAATCACGTTCTCTTGGCTTATACTAAAGTTTAACTAACTCGTGATTAATTGTATGCATTTTTTGAAAACAGGCTAAGTGGAACATCCCCGACGATACACCTAGGACGGCCTGCTTGAAGGACATGAACGGAACATGGAAAACCTTTAAGAGCTAGCTCGTCAATAACTTCCTCACTGCGGGGAAATCTCCCTGCGAGAAGTACCCCTTCATATCGGAGGAGGTATGGGAGGAATTCACCAAGCAGAAGGGGACTGAGGAGTTCAAGGCCCTTAGCGAGAAGAATAGGGTGATCCAGAAGAGGAACGACCACCCACATCGGCTCGGATCCCGGCGCTATGCGGGGAAGGAGGAGCAGTGGAAGAAGGAAGATGAGCAAAATCCTGTCATCGACACCCCTGAGTTGCCGCTCTCCGAGATCCGGGATGAGAGGTGCAAGCGATGGTGGAGGGGAAGGGGGTCCGTGTCATCCACTGGGTCTGTGCAGTTCGCAACCCCTGGGGACGTCGACGTTGTGAGGCGAATGGTAAGTTGGCTAACCTCGTAAACTATGTGCGCACAAGTGTATATAAGGCAATTTGTCTCACAAGGTACCTGTAAATGTAACAGATCTCTTTAGAGAAGGAGGTAGTGGAGGGATTCTTTACCCCATAGAGGGAGAACGACATCCTCACCTGGGCTCTAGGAAATAAGGAGCATCCCGGGCGGACACGGGCCGTGGGAGCCATTGTGTCGTGGAAGGCCAGTTTCGCAGATCCGGCTCCACCGAGGAAGAAGGCCCGCTCCTGGAAGGAAAAGGAAGCGGAGCTGTCCGATAAGATACGGGCTGAGGTACGGGCAGAGATACGGGCTGAGGTGCAGTCCGAGGTCGCACAAATGAGGGAAGAGTTTGCACGGTTGAGAGATGCATTGCTGAGCAAGAGTGCAGATGCGGAACCCCAGGGCGACGGTACCCCGCTGGGTCAGATAAGCAGTTGCGCTTCGAAGGTCCTCGCGGATCTAGTGGATCTACTTGAGGTACTGCAAGCCTTCATCTGTGCACTTAAGTTGATGCCACTCCCATTCTGTTAGAGTTGTTTCGCTAACCTATTTTAATATCTACAAATTTGCAGAAGCCGGAGGGTTGCATCCTACTGAATCACCTAGGCGACAGGCACGAAGTGGTTGGACACGGCTTCGTATATCCGTCTGGGCCTGATGTCCGGGTCCATTGCGTACCTCTGCGGTTGGGGTTTGCAAAGGTACAGGTGGACATGGCCATGCCGGGCTACAACGATTCTCCGTTGGCAATCCCAACAGAGGAACTGCAGACACTTGCTGAGGCAGTGGGCTCCTACGTACAGTGGCCCAAGAAGTGTCTTCTAATACAACCGGTAAATCCTACACATTTTAGATTACATCCTACTCAGTACACTCAACTTGCATAATCTAACATACGTGCTCATTAATTGAAGTGGCCTGCCGTTGGGCTACCAGGGGACTGCGCCCCCAGCTCGGGGCATGAGGCCCGATCTCGTGCGACCCTGGACACATCAAAGACTGCCTCGACCCCACCCAGCGCATCCACGCCTTCACCTCGAAAGAAAGCTGCCATCACCTCGCCCTTGCCTTCGAAGGTACGCACTCACTCCCCGGCAAAAGGCAAGGGCAAAGGCAAGGGAAAAGGGCGACAGGGACAGCCGGAGAGGTTCAAGAACGGGTTCCCACTCATGTAGGAGGCAGCTTTACGCAAATTGGATCGATCAACCAGAGACCTCCACGAGTGGTACCTACACCGAGCTCGGTGCAATCTAAACTTCTTAGTTCCCTACAGGCTTGGGCAGTTCCACCGTGAGCCCGGGAGTATATCCGTGGCACACGAGGATCTGTTCGACCTCTACAACTGGCGGGAGCTCGATATGTCCATCATACGAACTAGAGTCCTGTGAGTTTACTGATGCTATGTATTGCTGTTTTCTAACTCTGTTTGCTAACTCTGCATTGTTGTAGTTCATTTGAAATGTAGTAACTTTCTGTGCAATACTAATGTCGTCCTTTGCATGCAGGTGCATGTACAGGCTAGCATCGGAGGCTGCATGTGACAAGGTGGGTTTCCTTGACCCAGAGAAAATAAGCCTCACGATGCTAGAGCACGACGCCGCGCACGCTGAGCAGTACATATCCAAGGAGCTCATGGCGCAGCAGGACATGGAGTTCATTCTGGTGCCGTACCACCAAAGGTTAGTGCATTTCGTACTAATTTAACTCGATCTAGTATGTTACACCTGAGATATACTTTGAGCTAGCGGTCCTCTTTTACGTTCAATGCAGGGGCCACTAGATCCTCATCGTGATCTGTCCACCGAGGAACGAGGTGTACTACCTCGATTCGATGCGTGACAGATTATCGATCGAATATGTGGTCAAGGGGAATATGGAGGCGTAAGTAACTTATATGTTTGATTTAAATTTTCACCTCACTAGCTAATGATAATACATTAACTGGCAATATTAACTGAAATGCAGGGCTTTTGATAAATATGTGTCCGCTGGAGGGAGGCACGCCGCACCGCAAGGCTCCCTACTAGCTTGGAAAGAATATATATGAGGTACTAACGAGACTTTTTTTTTTATGCTTAATTAGTTTATGGAAACAATAGCTAACATGTTCTCGCATATGCAATTATCTCAGTGCCATCAGCAGCCGCAATCGTGGGAATGCGGGTTTTATGTGTTGCGCTACATGTACGACCTAGTGCAGACAAACTTTGCCCAATTCCCCCAGGTAAGCATCGATAGCTAACTCAAATTTGAAAATTGGGTGTCATGTTCTAAATTAGGAAGTTAGTTACTAAGTATTCACACATGCTTGCAGATCGCCATGTCGAAAGACTCATACGAAAATGCAAAGATTAGAGATCTTCGACAAATCTGGGCTCAATATGTCATGGAGGAAGTTGCGCCCAACCATCCGCCATGATAATTTTCTCTTTTTCGTGTATAGACTGTTTATATACATGTGAATAAATGTCCACATTGGATTGCAATTTGTATTTGTCCATATATATGTGAATAAATGTGAATAACTGTCTAATGTGTCAATCTGTTTTGTGAATTTACCCTTCTTTGCATCTGTACTGTATTGTGTATCCAATCTATAATGTATTGCATCTATACTGTATATGTGAATGTAAATAACGTACTATATATGTGAATGTTCTATCGGTAAACTCATCCACAACCGACATACTACCACCACTTTTCTATCGGTAAACTCATCCACAACCGAGAGACTACTACCACATTTTCTATCGGTAAACTTGAAATTAACCGTCAAATAGTATGATTTTTCCTGCCGGTGAACTCATCTACAACCGAGAGACTACTGTAGTTTTTTCTATCGGTAAACTTGAAATTAACCGTTAGAAGAGTATGATTTTTCCTGCCGGTGAACTCATACACAACCGAGAGAGTGCTAAGATTTTTTCTATCGGTTATCTCATTTCCAACCGAGAGAGTACTAAGCTTTTTTCTGTTGGTAAACTTGTAATTAACCGTTAGAATAGTGGTATTTTTCCCACCGCTATACGGCAGACTACGACGGTATTTCTATCGGTATACTCATAAGGTGCCGATAGAATAGTAAGATTTTTGCTGTCGGTAATCTTGTAATTAACCGTTAGAAGAGTGGTACTTTTCCCACTGCTAAACGTCAGACTACGACGGGTTTTCTATCGGTACATTCCTAATGTGCCGATAGAATTGTGAAGTTCTTCTGTCGGTTATTTACCAATAGAAAATGTTTTATACCAATGGAAGAAAGCTTTTCTGTACTAGTGTCATGTCGAAACGATGTCTGAACAGCTTCGGCAACATCGACTTTGCCTCAACCGTAAGAAGTGCGAGTTCGGCCAACAAACTCTACTTTACCTTAGATTCATGGTCGGCAACGGTACGTTACAAATTGACCTGGACAAGGTAAAAGTGATTCGCGAATGGCCACGACCGTGAACAGTTACGGACATGCGTAGTTTTGTGGGAGCATGCCAATATCTTCGGAAGTTTATCCGACACTTCTCAATTGTGGCTTCTCCATTGCTTGCATTAACCAGGATCGATCAAAAGTTTGAGTTGACAGGGAAATATGAGGACACGTTTCTCTTGCTGAAGAGGAAGATCAGCGAGGCGCATGTGTTAGCTTTGCCGAATCTCCAGAAACCATTCGAGCTAGAAACCAATGCCTCAGGTTATGCGATGGGCGCAATGCTCATGCAAGAAGGTCGACCAGTGGCATATCACTCTGAGTTATTCCAGGGAGCTCAGAAGAACTACCCGACTTATGACAAAGAGTTGTGTGCACTGCATCAGGCCATCAAACATTGGCGGTGTTATCTCTTGGGTAAAGAGACTGTTGTCCACACCGACCATCAACCATTGGTATATTTGCAAACTCAGTCCAAGCTACAGCAAGCTCGGCAGACGAAGTGGATGTCATATTTGCAGCAGTTTAATCTGGTGATTAAGTACAAGAAGGGCGTACACAACAAATTGGTGAACATATTGTCGCGACCACCAATTATGACCCTCTGTTTATCAGTGTTTGACGAGGAATGATACCCGAGCTAATTTAAATAAATACACGACTAGTTCAGGACAGATTCGAACCAGGTGAGTGTCTGTTGACGCGAATTCAAGCTACTCCGAGAAGCACAGACATGTGATCGTAGGCTTTACGCGATCAGAACATAGACAGTGTGCGGTCAGGAGTTTGTATGCGAATATGCGGATAGAGAGCTTCAGATAGTGCGCGGTCAGATGATTACAAGCAATGCGCGGTCAGACATCTTCGACCAGGAGACGCATGATTGCTTGGTCCCTACAACAGGGATATCCTGAGTATCCTGAACATTCTTCCACGTATGAAGAAAACCGTCAGGAGGTTAATACATGCGGTTATTCCTCAATAACACGTGTTAAACCTGCGTGGAGATTATGAGCAGTTACCAAAACTGCACCCGAGCAACTGATCGGTGCCGTTATGCCTTGGCACCCTATCGACCACTATAAGAGGGTAAGCCAATGCATCAGACGAGAGGGTCAGATGATCAGAGCATCGACGGATCTAGAGATCAACCGAAGATACTAGACTAAGTTAGTTAGCTTTCATAAGCTTCTCGAGTTCGATCTTGTATAAACCTACAGAAAAAATCTTCGCCTGTGAAGATCTTTTCCATAGTTTTGTAACACTTTTCTCCCACATATAGTGAAATCCTAATATGACGTAGGGCTATTACTCCCACCATCGAGGGCCCGAACCTGTATAAATCTCTCTGTGCTCTAGTTAACGTTGATTCATCATACCTTCCCAGAGGGACACCCTGAAAGGTCTCACAACCTACAAATTCTGCATAAGTTTGACTAAGGACCCCGAGTCCGAATCGTCGGCAGGTGGCGCCCACCGTGGGGCCTTTCTCAAGGCGTCCTAATTTTCATCTGGAGGTTCGCTGAATCATGGCTAGAGCATATGATTCCGAGAATGATTTCGATCTCGAGGATTATGACCACATTCCGGTGCCTTCTCCTAGCGATCCTATTCCTATGGAAGAAACCGGAGGCGAGGACATCCCAGGGGTCGATTCGATCGTTCAGGTCATGTCTATCGACCAGGAGGCGACTAATGCAGAATCAGAACCCACTGAGGTTCTTAATGCGTTAGAGGTTGAATCCGGTCCATCATATGACCCTACTAAGGGGAAGAATGATGTCGACCAGGAAATCAGCCCAGGGAGATTTGACCCTGATAATCTCCATCGTCTCTTCGATTTTGAGTCTGACTCAGAACAAACGGAGATGTTCTCTCCCTCAGTGACTTCCCTCCCTAGACAGTTCACTGCCTTATCGGAAGAAACACCTGATCAATGGGCTGCTAGGGAAGAACAGGAACAAAAACAGAAGGAAGATCAAGATCGTGAGCAACAAGACAACGAACTTCGCAGAACAGCCCTAAAGGCTCTTCAAGATACGCAGGCTCGTTATGATACTGCTCCAAGTTCTTCCCGGCGGTCAAGTGGTCGCAGACGCGACCAGACACCGTCTTTGCCCCCTAGCGTTTCCCGGCAGACGAAGAAACGGTAACACCTAGTGCCCCTAGGAAAAGTACGCATGGCCGGTTTTGATCTATCGCGGAGGTCATGCGCAATTTTCCTCCTACGGTCATGGATGCACATAAACCAGCCTTCACCAGAATCCTGGCAGAAAGGTTGGACGAGGTCGCATCGGAGGCGACTCCGACAGCTTCCTCTCGGTCAGTGACACACTCCCATAACCGAGAGCACCCTAACTCTGGTTCTGGCAAGCGGAGTCACCCACCACCTATACCATCTCGACAGGACAAGTCCAGATGGGCGCAGGATTCACGTGATAGGGATCAAATTCCTGTCCACTCTCATTTGGGGCCACGAGTGGCTCTCCATTGCGCGAGGTTGCCCATGATCAGATTGAGAGCCGCAGGACAATTCACGGTCCCTACGTTGGTTGTAAAGCTTTCTCGCCCGGCCTTCGTGCGGTCGTTTGGCCAGACAAGTTTAGACCAGGGGCCATAGTCTCAGAACCCATCCGAGTTCCTCCAAATCTACATTACTGCCATCCAAGCGGCAGGCGGGGATGACTGGGTCACGGCCAACTAGCTGCCAACAGTCCTCGAAGGACCGGCAATAACCTGGTTGTTTAACCAACCCGAAGGTTCAATCTATAACTGGGAAATGCTGTGCGATGCCATCCTCTGCAATTTCCAAAATTGTTATCAGAAGCCGGGTAAAGAGGACGACCTCCATCGATTACGGCGAACCTCGACCGAAACCCTTCGTCAATTTGTCAAGAGATTTTTCGGGGTGAGGAATACCATCCCAAACATATCTGATTGCTCCGTTATCAGGGCATTTAAACATGCCGTTCGGTATCAGAGATTCACTAAAGATTTACTCATCCATCCTCCTCGATCAGTAGCCGATCTCTTTGATATGGCTGATGGATATTCCGACGCAGCCGAAGCTGTCGAATGGAACCGGATGGTGGATAAAGGTAACCTACCGCCTCAACCAGGTCTCAAGGACGCTAGAAGAGAGGATTCAAGCAGGAAGCCGGAATCTTCATCAGGTGGGATTTCAAAGAAGTCGAAAAGAAGTCGGTCTGGACAATGCCGAGAGATCGCGGTGGCGGTCGCAGAGAAGCCTCCTTCGACCAAAGGTAACAAGCCATCGTTTAAAAATAAAACTGCTTCTGATGGTCGTAGTGTCGACCAGCCAGAAAAGTCGACTAACCTGCAGGAAGGCAAGAAATGGTGTCCGCTCCACAACTCCGCAGGCCACGACCTCAAGAACTACAGGAGTTGGTTGAAGCAGTTAGATGACTTCTACCAGGGGATTGGACCGATGCTGACCTTACCAACTAAGGAACAAGCATGCGGGCTAAGAGACGCCGACGGGGACGAAGAGATGTCTTACCAGGTACCTCGTAATCATGTTAATATTATTTTCGGAGGTTCCTCCTCTTTTATTTCCAAGAGGCAGTTTAAGGCCTTTTATCGAGAGGTTAACCAAATGGAGACCTCCCTTGGTGAACCTCAGTACCCCCGTTGGTCAGATACACCTTTGACGTTTGATCGCTCTGATTATCCTGCGGGGCTTATTCGACCATTGAGGCTTCCTCTGGTCATTACCCCAATTATCAGTAATGCGAGAGTCGAAAGGGTTCTGTTCGACGGAGGTAGCTCCTTGGACATCTTATTGGTCAAGGCGCTCGACGAGATACAAATTCCTCATTCAAAAATCAATCCCATAATCCATCCATTTTATGGGATAATTCCTGGTCCCTCCATGATGTCATTGGGACAGGTGGTCCTCCCAGTCACGCTGGGAGAACCAGATATCTTCCAAACAGAATTAGTTACTTTTGATGTAATTGATTGTGATTCGGCTTACAACGCGATCTTTGGCAGGCCAACTGATGCGCCAACGGATGCCGATCTTTTGGTGAGAGGGTACGTTTGGTTGGGTGGAACGTGACCTAGGCGAAGCGGCTACCATCCAGACAGGCGTGGACGCCGGCAATCGTCAAACCACGATCACAATTTGTTATCAACCATGACAAACACGGCTGACCTGACCACGAAGGTCGACTCCTGCGATGCAACCAAAGAAACACAACAAGAACAAGATAAAAGCAACTAAATTTGCTGGAATTAGACTAAGCTCACACAGTTTGGGGTTCCGAGCTCGTTCCTGATGATCTAGCCGATACAAAAGGAATCAAGGAAGTCTCACGCGCGCAGTGGATAACTAAACAAAACAAAACCTGAGCAAGAAGAAGGGTAGCGGCGGCCATAAATAGAGCGGTGGCCAGAGGAGGGGCGCTGGCCACGATGGTACCCACACACACGCAACCCTAGGAATACATGGGCTTTTGGCCCAAAGAAGAGGTGACGCAGCACCTGATAGTTTCTGTTCTGTGGTATATTTTGGCGATTTCCGTCGTTCCTGGCCAAATCTGTTAGTGGAACCAGAACCATTGGAAAGCTTAGGACATAAGCTTTCCGTGGAGTGGTGGATCGTCGAAAACGGACTTCGGATGCGAAAGTTACGGCCGTTTGAAGTTGGACTGCTACTAGACTGCCGAAACGGCCTTTTCTACGACTTGGGCTTCGACGGTGACTTGGGCTTGGAGTTGGACCTTCCTTGGGGCATTGAGGCTTATAGCATGAGGCTTTGGACTACTGATGAAGGCTTGAAAGGCACGCCTTGTGGATTGAGGCCTCTATGCGTCGAAGAAGTAAGGAAAGGAGCGGTGTTCGCAACTTTGTCAGCGATGTCCTCATCATCCTCCCCTTGTTGAATTGGAGTTGTCCTCGACTCCATCTCATGCTCCTGCAAAAGGTTAGTGGCAACAACAGGAGGCAAAGAAATAGATGCTTGGAATGAAGCCTTGCTAGTCAATGGATCATGCGAAGGAATTTGTGTAGTTAACAAAACAGCACCCTTCAATTTAATCTCATATTGTTTAACTCCAAGTTTGTTTGGTGGGTTGTGTTGTTGAGCTACACATTGATTTTCAGTTTTATGACACTCCTGTTTCTCTCTTTTGGCTCTCGCTTTATCAATGTTTAGCATCTCTGCAGGGGTCATAGGATCCAAAACAATTTTCTTACCCTTGACCATAAAACTATAGTGATTGGTCCGACCATGGTGAATGGCATCTCTATCATATAACCACGGCCTACCTAATAGCAGTGAATATGCATCCATAGGTACAACATCGCAGTCAACGTGATCATGGTAAGAACCAATGGAGAAGTGTACGCGGGCAATTTTAGTTACCTTGAGCTTGCCACATGAATTTAACCATTCAATCGAGTACGGGTGTGAATGTGAACTCGTGGTCAAGCCAAGCTTCTCGACCATGTCCACACTAGCGAGATTGTTGCAGCTACCTCCATCAATAATGACGTGCACAGCATGCTCTTTGACAACAAACCTTGTCTGAAAGATGTTGTGGCGTTGATTCTGTTCAGCACGCACAGATTGTGCACTTAGGACACGCGTGATAACAAGGGCCGGGTATTTCTCCACCAATGCAAAACTCAAGATCTCTTCTTGTGGTTCAGTGTTACCTGCATTGGTAGTTGCAACAAGGGCATATTCTTCTTCATCAATGTCACTAGCACTAGTATAGTCACCATCCTCTCTCACAAGGAGGGCACGCTGACTTGGACAATTACGTGACACATGCCCAAATCCCTTGCAACGATAACATTGTGTGTCGCGAGTACGTCCTGTGGAAGCAACAGAAGAAGCACCCTTCGCTGGTGCGGCTGCCTCGATAACACGTGAAGGAGTGGATGTAGTGGTAGCAGGCGGAGGCGCACGATCGGAAGCAGTGGATGGTGCCTTGGAATGCACCACCGGGGTCTGGGCTGAGGAAGAAGAGCCTCCAAAGTGTCCTCTTGTCTTGGGATGGCGTCCATGTACTTCCCTTTCGGCTTTACAGGCAAGATGAAACAAACGGGTGATAGTAGTGTAATCCTTATAATCAAGAATATCCTGTATCTCACGATTGATCCCTCCCAAGAACCTAGCCATCTTAGCATCATTATTTTCTGCTAAGCCACAACGCAACATGCCAGTTTGCAATTCTTGATAATATTCCTCTACAGATTTTTCACCTTGGTTAAAACATTGCAGCTTATTAAGTAAATCTTGAGCATAATAAGAAGGGAAAAATCTAGATCTCATAGCTCGTTTTAGTGCTTCCCAAGTTCTAGGTATATTTGGTTTTTTACAAGTTTCATGCCACCAAATGGATGCAAAATCAGTGAATTCACTAGTAGCAGCACTAACTTTCCTATCCTCAGAGAAATTAAAGCATGCAAATTTTTGATCTACAGATAATTCCCAACTCAGGTAAACATCAGGATCATATCAACCAGCAAAAGGAGGTATGGAAAACTTGACTTTAGCTAGTGGATCATCATTTACCTCTCTTGGATTTTGATTGGGATTTCTAGCCATACCTTGGCGGTTGTGTCGAAGACGACGATGGGCACGGTCATTGTGGACATTGAAACCAACATCTGCCTCAGTATCAGCAATGTAAGCATTCTCATACTCTTCGACCTTGTCTGCCCAGGAGTGGCAGTTATGCTGAACAAGAACCGCATTGGATGCGGCGTTGGCCGCAAGTCCAGCAGCATCAACAGGAGGCGCATGTCTTGGGGTAGCAGCGTGCAGTGCCCCCTCAAACTGATCCATTCTATTGACGAGGTTGGAGATGCTCTGCTCAATGCGCTCCATCCTTTGCTCACTGTCTTGGGCAAGCTTGGTGAGGTTTGTGCCGATGCTGTTCAGCGCATTATGATTGTCCTCCATGTACTTGTTGAATTCTGATCTTAAGATGCACTTGTCATCCCCTTCGGTATTAGATCCTGCCATTGTTAGTAGGAGACAAAGGAAAACACAGAATATATGTGCGTCCTACCAACTACTAGAATGTGGAGTGCTCACACGCTAATGCTTGTTCCAAGTTCTTACTCGTTCTTACCAGCCGCAACGAGGAAGGATTCAACCGGTGGCTGGTTCATAATAAGCCAATTGAGACGTGAGTTCAACGATTGCAAGGCCCTGTTCCTAGCTGGTTAGTAGAAGGTGGAGCTTGGATTGGCTATTATATGTGTAGCAACAATTCAAGATCAATAATGCAAGATTGAAAATTAGTCCAAAGTAATAGTCAATGTGCTGGAACTAGACTAGACTCAGACCTAGCTCAAGCAAGCAACTAGCAACACAAAGGATTAGAACCAAACGATGCACCACAAAAAATTCTCCTCTTTTGCTACACACTTTTTCTGCTCGAATTTTTTTATGGGCGGCTTTTTTTTTTGTGCACTTGCCTTTTTCTTACTTCTTTTGTTTTTATGAATAGTGCGGCTTTTGTTGCACTTTGCCTTTTTCTTTTGGGCTGCACAACTAGGACAGAAACGTTGTTTAGCAATTTTGGACTCCAAAAGCACCGAATCTGAAGCTCTACCTAACAGGAAATTTGTAGAGGATCTTTTTATCTTTCCAACTAGTACAAGAACATCAAAAACAGAGTTGGGAATCAAAAGATATGGCAATTTTACTGAAGCTGTCTCAGATAGAGCAATTTGAATCTGAGATGGACTAGAGTTTGAAGATTACACAACTAACTTTGCCCAAATTTTAGCGTGATAAAAACAGCCGAATTTGAAGATTACCCCAACTAACTTTTTGTGTGATTTCTCACAACAATTCCAGAAAGTATAAGTTTATCCCAATCCGAGTTTAGATTAAAGAGTTATGATGAAAATACCGAAACAGACGTATTAGATTCGCACTCTACACCGTCATCATTAACGGCCCAATATCTCATAGATGGAACTTCATCCCCAACAGTAAAGTTGTAGAGGATGATCTGATGTTTCCAGAAAGTATAAGAACATGAAAATCTGAGTTCGTATGAAGAAGATATGATGAAAACAACGAACTGGACAGCGGCAGATTCGAATTGGACGCGACGACGAGGAGATCGACGTGCAATTTGACTCCGCGACTAGATGCAAGACTAAAACTAGGCCAAGACTAAAACTAAAAACCAGCACTCGACAACGATGGACTAAAATTCAAAGATGCAAACTGACAAGAATGATGCAAGGCTAATGACAATGGTTTGGACAGCAGAAAATAAATCTTTTTGGAGGGCAATTTTCTGGACTCTAGGTTGAAATCAATCTACTAAACTAAGATAAATTCTCACCAGTCAACCGGAACCTCTGATACCAACTGATGCGCCAATGGATGCCAATCTTCTGGTGTGAGGGTACGTTTGGTTGGGTGGAACGTGACCTAGGCGAAGCGGCTACCAATCTAGACAGGCATGGACGCCTATAATCGTCAAACCACGATCACAATTTGTTATCAACCATGCCAAACACGGCTAACCTGACCACGAAGGTCGATTCCTGCGATGCAACCAAAGAAACACAGCAAGAACAAGATAAAAGCAACTAAATTTGCTGGAATTAGACTAAGCTCACACAGTTCCTTATGATCTATCCGATACAAAAGGAATCGAGGAAGTCTCACACGTGTAGTGGATAACTAAACAAAACAAAACCCGAGCAAGAAGAAGGGTAGTGGCGGCCACAAAGAGAGCGGTGGCCAGAGGAGGGGCGCTGGCCACGATGGTACCCACACACATGCAACCCTAGGAATACATGGGCTTTTGGCCCAAAGAAGAGGTGACGCAGCACCTGGTAGTTTCTGTTCTGTGGTGTATTTTAGTGATTTCCATCGTTCCTTGAAAAATCTGGCTGTGGGACCAGAACCATTCGAAAGCTTAGGAGATAAGCTTTCCGTGGAGTGGTGGATCGTCAAAAACGGACTTCGGACGCGAATGTTACGGCCGTTTGAAGTTGGACTACTATTGGACTACCGAAACGGGCTTTTTTGCGACTTGGGCTTCGACGGTGACTTGGGCTTGGAGTTGGACCTTCCTTGGGGCATTGAGGCTTCTGGCATGAGGCTTTGGACTATTGATGAAGGCTTGAAAGGCACGGCTTGTGGATTGAGGTCTCTATACGTGGAAGAAGTAGTAGGGGAAGGAGCGGCGGTCGCAACTTTGTCGGCGATGTCCTCATCACCAACTCTTGCTAAGTTCAAGATGGCAACGCACTATGCTTACCTGTGCGGCAAGTTGCCTGGCCCCAAAGGTGTCATCTCGATCCGAGGCAATCGCAACGTGGCATTGACGTGTGACTGGCTATCTTTGGAGATGGTGGACCAACTTCCCCTCCGAGACACTCAGGTCGCCACAGTCGCCGCTGACGCGATCAAGGCTGCTCCTCGACCTGATGAGAAACTCAAATTAGTTCCTTTGTACCCAGATGATCCATGCAGGACAATTCACGTCGGATCAGGCCTGGCCGACAAATAGGAACTCGAGCTCATTACTTTCCTCCGGGCTAACGCAGATGTGTTTGTGTGGAAACCATTTGACATGGCCGGTGTCCCAAGGGAGGTAATCGAGCACAGGTTAGCAATTTGGCCTGGACAGAGACCTATAAAGCAAAAGCTCAGGCGTTTTGCTATTGATCGGCAGGAAGCCATCCGAGAGGAGTTAGACAAACTCCTAAAGGCCGGGTTTATTTGCGAGGTCGATCACCCGGAATGGCTTGCAAATCCGGTCATGGTCAGCAAGTCAAATGGTAAGTGGCGCATGTGCGTCGACTACACCAGCCTCAATAGTGCCTGTCCGAAGGATGACTTCCCCTTCCCCGCATTGATCAACTGGTCGATTCTACTGCGGGTTGCGAACTGATGAGTTTCCTGGACGCTTACTTAGGATATCACCAAATTAGCATGATAGAAGAAGATGAAGAGAAGACTGCCTTCATCATCCTGTTCGTCAACTACTACTACGTCAGAATGCCATTCGGTCTCAAGAACGCAGGTTCCATGTACCAGCGCTTGATGCAAAAGACCTTTCTTTCCCAGATGGGGCGTAATTTGGAAGCTTACGTAGACGACTTGGTTGTAAAAAGCACCAAAAGATTGTCTCATTTAGATGATTTCGCTGAAACCTTCTGTAATTTAAATCGATTTGGAATAAAATTAAACCCGGAGAAATGTTCTTTCGGGGTTTCTTAAGGAAAACTTCTTGGTTTTCTTGTTTGTTCCAGAGGAATTGAAGTCAATCATGAAAAAAATAGGGCTATCAAACAGATGAGGTCTCCCTCGACCATCAAGGATGTTCGGTGCTTAGCAGGTCGCTAGGCGGCCTTAAGCCAGTTTATATCACGACTAGGCGAAAGGGGACTACCTTTCTTCAAACCCCTACGCAAACATCACAATTTGACATGGTCCGATGAGGCCGAAAAGGCATTTCAGGAGGTGAAAGCGTATTTATCCAGTCCACCAGTCTTGGTGTCTCCCGACAAAGGAGAACCATTACTTCTCTACTTGGCAGCCACGCCATACGCAGTCAGCACTGTCCTGATCGCGGATAGAGAAGGTATTCACAGACCAGTCTACTATGTAAGCGAAGTACTTCATGGCCCTAAGGAGCGATACCCTGAGGTCCAGAAGATACTTTATGCACTACTGATGGCTTCCCAAAAGCTATGAGATTACTTCCAAGCACACAAGATCACAGTACCCTCATCTTTTCCATTGGGGGATATTGTTCATAACCCGGAGAAATCTGGTCAGATTGCTAAATGGGTTGTCAAACTTGATGCTTTCGATATCCATTACACACCCCGCACCGCGGTTAAGTCTCAGGTACTGGCCGATTTTGTAGTCGAATGGACTAATCCTGAGCCACCCGCACAGGTGTCCGAGGAATTGGAATGCCCCGATTACTGGACATTGTACTTTGACGGCTCTCGCAGTTTTCAACACTCGAGGGCTGGAGTTGTCTTAGTTACAACTCAGGGCGAACAGCTAAAGTTTGTGTTTCAACTACACTTTCTTGCGACCAATAACGGAACAGAGTATGAAGGTCTTCTTGCAGGGCTTCGGGCAACAAAATTCCTCGAAGTCCGTCGATTAGTGGTGAGGGGAGACTCACAGCTGGTCGTAAACCAGGTAAACTAGCAATACAGCACCTCCGCTGAGACAATGGCTCATTACCTGGGGGAAGTGAGGAGGTTGGAAAACACTTCAGTCATTTCGAAGTCCAATACATCCCGCAAAAGGACAACATTCTCGCAGACCAATTATCCAAAATTGGGTCCCCACGCACATCCGCTCCGGCAGGAGTGTTCGTTGAACACTTGGAACATCCTTCGATTATGACTTATGTTGAAGATGATCCGATAACAGTCTGCGTTACCAACCTCGGACAGGAACAAGATTGGACTCATCCATTGAGGGTCTATCTTGAACATGGGACCTTGCCTGAGGATGAAATCGAAAGCGATCGGTTGATTCGAAAAGCGCGTCTGTACAAACTCATCGAAGGAGTTTTGTATAGAAAGGGTACTCAGGGAGTATTCATGCGTTGCATATCTCAAGAAGAAGGTAAAACCCTCTTGAGAGAAATTCAAGACGGTGTATGCGGTGCGCACGCGTCATATCGTATACTGGTCGGAAAAGCCTTCCGACAAGGATTCTACTGGCCTTCGGCACTCAATGATGCCAAGAACATGGTCAAAATGTGTCCATAGTGTCAGTTTCATGCGAGACAGGTTCACTAACCTGCCTGTGCGTTGAAAACCATTCCCCTTGCATGGCCTTTTGCAGTCTGGGGAATGGACATTGTCGGTCCTGTGCCACAAGCGGTCAATGGATACAAGTTTTTATTCGTAGCCATTAACACATTTACAAAGTGGATTGAAGCCGAGCCGGTACGCAATATTACCGCTGCTGCAGCACAAAAGTTCTTCCATAAGAACATTGTTGCTCGATTCGGTGTTCCAAATCATCTCATTACAGATAACTGTTCTCAGTTCACTAGTGGTCTTTTTCTAGATTGCTGCGATCAGATTGGAACCAAGGTGTGCTTTGCTTCTGTAGCTCACCCACAGAGCAATGGTGCCGTAGAACGTGCCAACGGCCAAATATTACAAGGCATCAAGAAACGTGTTCTCGATCGCCTTAAGACACACTCGGGGGCTTGGGCAGACAAGCTCTACACCGTTCTATGGGCACTACGAACTACCTCTAGTCGAGGCACCAGTGAGACTCCTTTCCATCTGGTATATGGGGCTGAGGCCATGTTACCTATGGAAATTATTATTGGATCTGTTCGGACAGGTCATTTTGAACAAGTTGATCAGAACAAACAACGATCGCAGGATCTCATCCTCCTAGAAGAAAAGAGTGATTGAGCTTTGAGCAAATCCGCGGTATACTTGCAATCTTTGCGCAAGCACCATAACAAAAGGGTGCGACCACATAGTCTTCACGTGGGTGATCTGGTTTTACGTAAAATACAAGACCAATATAGCCGCAACAATTCTCCCCGAAATGGGAAGGCCCTTATACTGTTGTTTCGGTGCTGCGACCAGGATCAGCTCGGTTGGCAATGGAGGATGGTCAGATCTTATCTAATACTTGGAACATCGATCAACTACTCAAGTTTTACGTGTAAGTATCCAATCCCTTTTCCTTTTCAATTAGCATGATTTAATAAAACAAGTGCTTTTGGTTGTTTCATACGTAAAGTATTTCCTTTTGTGCCCAAATTTTATGAGTTTGGCTCGGGGGCTGGTCGCCAATGGTTATATCGCCACAATGCCCTAATCAGATTCACTGGCCGATCTCGTGATGACTTCTAGACAAGACACCCCTCAATAAGCCATTTCTCAACGCACACGGGGCTTGCTGGCATGTCCTTGGTCATCAAAGTGGCTGCCGGTTTGCAACAAGGTTGGGCATTGTACCCAATATAATTGTTGGTCTGGTCGAATATCCCTGGTCATCGTTACACCCATATCTTTCCTGTGTTTCTAATACTAAGTCTTCAGTATTACAACCACAGGCGGGGGCTACGGGAATATGGTTGCAATATAAAACAAAATGAAGTGCTTTCTTTCAAAACAAAAAATGCATGCATTAGCATTCTATAAACTGTGTCTGTATAGGTATAAAGACTTACAAAATCCCAAGCTTATTCAAGAGTTTATCGACAAAAGGTTTAACTTCCTCCATGATAACCTCAAGTTGGTCTTCATTCTCGATCTCTGCCTCTCCTACCAATGGATTTAGATCCAGGTCTGGACCATGGTGAAGACGGAACCGGCAGAGGATGGTGGAGGCTGCTGATCGGACTCTCATTTCGATCGCCTCTTTTTGCCGCCTGGTATCTTCAGGAAGATACTCGAGAAGTGACTCCGCTTGGGTTGCGACCAATGTGGACCAGTCACTAAGGCTAAGGTCGTCCACTGCGGTTTCGACCACATTAGCTCTTAGAAGACCGGCCACCATCTTCAGTTTTTCGAAAATGTCTTGTTGAGCCCTATTGCAGGTTGAAAGGGACGTGCTTAAGTCTTTATTCTCCTTGCGAACAGAATCAACGGTCGCCTGGAGGTCCTTTTTCTCTTGACCGAGCTGGGTTATTTGATCGCCTTGTGCTGCGATAAGAAGGCCATTAGAAACAGTCCGTGCGACAAAATTAGTTCTCTCTGGTCAGAAGTTTACTTACAGGAGAGCTACGACCGCAGTTTTTTGAGTTCGGCCTCTAAGAATGAAATCGTGGTGGCGGCCCTAAACTCCTGGTTTTCTCGGTCAGCAAGGCTCTTCGTCAGATAGGAATTTTCCCTGTGACAAAAAAAGACATTTATCATGATAAGTTGATATTCAGGCAAATGGAAGAACATCTTCCTCATCGTTGCAGGCGATCCGTTTCCTCTTGTGCGGCCTCGAGGCTATCCGCCATAGCCATCGATCTGGTCGCCATACGAGTCAGTTCCTATGACATGGAGGGAGATCAGTTACAAAACCTGGATGTTCCTATGCAAATGCAGAGCTCAAAAACCATGAGGGATGTTCAACATACCTCAGCATATTCCTGGAATGACTTATTCTTCGGGACAATTGGAGGTCGAGATGATGGACTCACCTCATTCCCAGCAGGAGCAACAGATGAATTTCCCTGTTGAACCTCATTTCTTTCCGAGGTCGCAGATTTTAATAACTGCGATTGGGCCTCCATGTCCAACTCCTCCCCCACTGCCCGGATGACTTCCTGGACCGGAGTGATAGAGCTCTCCTCACCAGAGACCTTAGTAGCAGAGGCAACTTCGACCGTCGCCGAGGCTACTGGGGGGCTTGGTGCAAAATCTCTACACCTAAACAAGAGGAGAAACTATCAGGTTTACGGTTGATCGCCACAATCCAATCCTATTTTAATGGAAGGAGTTCTTGCCTTAATTGAAATCCCATCAGCTTTTGGGATTTTGAAGACTGTTCCCCGAGGAAAAGAGGACAGTCGTCGTTCGTCCTAATCTTCCTCTTCGTTAACAAGACCTTGTCTTTTTCTCCATGTGTGTACCAACCAGTAAGCACATACATGAGGAATGATGGAGACCTAATTGGTAAGAATTCTTACCGGGGTAACCTGCTCGATCAGCAGGGAAGCATCCAACGGTTCAGACATCTCGTGAACCGTTGATGATGGAATTTCATCCGCGGCCATGAGATTGGTGGTGATCGTGGTGTACTGCTTCTGTCGACAGGAGCGGAGTGCTCGTCATCCCAGGACTGGCAGGAGTCATAGGGGGGATTTCTTCTTCCTGTGCAAACGTGACTTAACGGATGTACGCAAACGAGTAATAACACGCCAGGCTGTGAGGAACTTTACCACAGCCGCCCCATCTGCCAAGGGGGGGGATGTTACCGATCCTGAAGCCTCCAGGGCCTCAGGAGCACAGGTTTTACCCGCAACCATGGGATTTTAGGTGGTCGTGGGGCCCACTGTAGTTGTCTTTGTCTCTACGGGCCGAGACAATACTTCATCGGTTTGAGGAGCAGTCGTCTTCCTCTTCCGACGAATCAGAGGAATGTCGTCTTCCTCATCCTCGCTCCCTTCACCCTGTACGACGAAGAAATAATTCCGGTTCTTACCTAGGGTAACAGGAGGCACATGATATCTTACCGCAGTCTTTTTCGCGGTAAGAGGAGTTTTATGCGAGGAGCCTTCCCCGAGAATTTTCTTGGATTTCTTGGGGACGGGTTCCCTGGCTCTGGGCCTTGAAGAGATTTTCTTTATTCTCTTCATCGTCGGATTACCCAGAAGACCGACGCCTTTGCTTGGATGCGTCGCTTCGGCGAACTTCCTCATAAGCTGTGTCATTCCAATGCCCTTGTTAGTACAAGATGCGCAGGTGATCAACAACAGCTTGATGAGAGAAGTCGTACCTTTCGGCGCTCTTGTCTGAGGTCGTTGCCGGTGTTGATCAAACTCTAGGGTCGAGGTGATCCCCTAGTACCCTCCACCTCGGCGCTGTATGCCTTGAGGAGGTAGTTTGTCCATTTTTCAATCTCGAACGAAGGCAAAACTATGTCACCAGCAAACGAGTTAGCAAACACGGCATTCTTCCAGAAGAAATGTACGTTCTTGTTGGCTAGATGACATACCGTTATTGTAGTCCAGGGTGCTGTCCGCCATGGACTGAATCTCCCAAGCCGGATGAGCCCTTTTACGCAGGGGGCTCACCCAATTCTTCACAAAGTCGCGAATGATGTCGCGAGCCAATAGTCCTTGCTGGACTAAGTGAAGAATCACTTGGGCTTGCTTTTTCTGCTCTACATTTAGAGCAGGGAGAGAATCCAACTCGCTGGACTTCTCCGGTCGCGAGTTCACGAACTATAGCCCGCTCTCGGACGAAGGAGTACAGTAGAACCACTTCTGATACCACCCGTGCACAGAATCGGGCAGGGGTGGGAAGGGGTACTCCTTCTTCTCCCTAATCCAGAAATAGATGCATCCGGCGGCATTGGCGCTCTTCGACCATGCCGAATAATAGAAGCGTCGGAAGAGTTCCACACGTGGAAGCACTCTGATGAAAGCTTCACACAGATGCTGGAAAATTGCCAAGATCAGGACAACGTTTGGATGGAGATTTACCAATTCCAGCCCATAGTGCTCCAGGATTCCCTTCAAGAACTGGCTTTCGGGGAATCGGAACCCGCAGCACAGGTACTCCTCAAAAACCACCAACTCGCCCTCTTGGACGATTGGGGTTTCTTGATCTTTCTCCGCAGGCCGCCAGTTGATCAGCAACCTCGGAGGGAGGATCTCTTCTTTCTCTAGAGCCACCAGGCTCTCCTCTGTGTGGTGAACAGATCGGCTCCAGGACGCCATTTCTTTCGAAGGATCAGAGGGAAAGGTGGCGACTTTGGAGGCGATGGAGAATGGGGAATGAGGGTTTTGTGCGGCGGAGGCTCTAAGGCAAGTTTCTGGCTGTATGGCTTCCTCAGGAAGCTACTTGCTCCTTTTATAGGCTCGAGGCGACGTTCCACTTAAGGTAACGTTCCATTGGATATTTTATTCATTTCCCATAATGGATGTTTTCTCTGGTAAAACCATTATACATTCCCCACACCGAATCCGAAATGAAAAGTCTTCTTTGTTTCGAATTTGAGGATTAGGGTGAACACAAAAACGTGAAAATTTCTATAAAGATTTTCGGAGGACATTATCCTTCATGTTCTTGTAAGTTTTCACATATTGGTCACAATGCATTTTTGCGACATCTTGGTCATAAAGATGTTCTATGATCATTACAAACTGTTGTGTATGCAGTTGTTATTCGGTCAGGTTGTTATGTTATCAGAAATGTGATTCTGATCGGACTTCAACTCGAGTTGCAGTGGTAGTTCTGATCGCGGTGAACGACTAGATCGAGTTTCAGTTTTGACCGCGGTTTTGGGTCTGATCGCAGTATCAAAACTGGACGCAGAGTAATATATTGATGTATTTCTGATTGCAAAACTCGAAGTTATCTGTGTATGCGAGGTTGTAAAGACATTATTTATGGCCATGTTTTCACACAGATATTATGAAGAGTTTTCAACTTATGTAAGGTGAAGGAAATTTTTATTTCTGGCAGTCTTTACATACAAAGGGAATGCAGGCGACCAGAGCGTCGACCCGATCTGAGAGAAGTTTACAAAGTTCTCCTAGGGACATATTGTCGTCAGTAGGATCCACAATGACAGCCCCAAGGGAACTAGCAACTACTCTAAGTCTATATACATTGTCCATAACAAGAGACGCACTACCATTCCTGATCGAATCGGAGAGTTCTCACTGCTGTCGAGCGTAGTCCCTCTCCAGGGGGAATTGGTGTGCCTCTTCGCGGGATCTTTCAAAGCATTCTGCCAGATGCAGAATCGTTGAAGACATCTCTTCGATCTTCTTCTCCAGGGCCTCTTTTTCCCCTTGGAGAGTCTGTTCGAGGAGAGGAGCTTGAGTTTCAGCAGGCTGGTCGCTGGGGGCTCCAACAATTTTTATCTCCTACATTTGCAGATGTTAGTTGTACTAACTATAACAACAAGCAAAGGGAGATGGAAATAATTACCAATCCTCGCAAGTGACGGGTTGAAGTATTTCCCCAGAAAGTAGATCACCCGATAAAAGCCGAGGACCATCAAATGGTGGAAGTGTAACCTTCCCACCAGAAGATTGTTTCCCTAACACAGGTTGAGGATTATCTGGTCGCGGGAATACAGCTTGCCAACCAGAAAATTGATCACCCGAAAAAGGACGGGGATCACTGGGATGAAATGGAGAAAGCTGAGAAGAATGCCCTAAGGGATCATCACGAACCTCCAAAGGTGAAAATGAAGGTTCGACTTGTCGAGGTGCATGAACAGGAAGAATTAGAGGAACCAAAGGAAGAGAGAGCAATGATGCATCTTTCACCTTTGTCCTGCTGGAGGATTCCTCGTCGACCTTGGGTTTTTTCCTTGAAGGAGATAGATCTTTGGACGTCAGTGAATTTTGCTCAAATTCAAATGACACTTCTTCTTCATCACTTTCAATCTCAATGATGTTTTGGTCTGCCATCGAGAAGTGTATAGAAGAGAAGAGAAGATGGCTTTGGGAGAAACTTCGCCGGAGGAGGATTTGTGAAGTTTTAAAATAAAGAGGCTTCGATATTTATAGCCTCTATGGTGACAGTTCGTTTTTTCGAACGCCTCGAGTTTTTAAAACATTTACAATTTTATCTCGGATTAAAAAACATTTCTACAGCGCAATCATTATCCATCAAATATTACCCAGAGTTCGTCTCGGGAAACCAACCGCCACACTTAGTGCACCACTAAGTGGAGAATTTGAAGCATCGGGTTACATATTCGATGAGTGTCTTAAAATTTGAAGTAAACATGTCCCTTCATTTTCTTCAAATTTGGGGGCTAGCTAACGAGGATTAATACCCGAGCTAATTTAAATAAATACACGACTGGTTCAAGACAGATTCGAACCAGGCGAGTGTCTGTTGACGCGAATTCAAGCTACTCTGAGAAGCGCAGACATGTGATCATAGGCTTTACGCAATCAGACCGTAGATAGTGTGCGGTCAGGAGTTCGTATGTGAATATGTGGACAGAGAGCTACGGATAGTGCGCGATCAGATGATTACAAGCAACGCGCGGTCAGACATGTTCGACCAGGAGACGCGGGATTGCTTGGTCCCTACAACAGGGATATCCTAAGTATCCTGAACATTCTTCCACGTATGAAGACAACTGTCAGGAGGTTAATACATGCGGTTATTCCTCAATAACACATTTTAAACCTACGTAGAGGTTAGGAGCAGTTACCAAAACTGCACCCGAGCAACGGATCGGTGCCGTTATGCCTTGGCACCCTTTCGACCACTATAAGAGGGTAAACCAATGCATCAGACGAGAGGGTTGGATGATTAGAGCATCGACGGATCTAGAGATCAACCGAAGATACTAGACTAAGTTAGTTAGCTTTCATAAGCTTCTCGAGTTCGATCTTGTATAAACCTACACGAAAAATCTTCGCCTGTGAAGATCTTTTCCATAGTTTTGTAACTCTTTTTTCTCACATATAGTGAAATCCTAACATGACGTAGGGCTATTACTCCCACCATCGAGGGCCCAAAGCTGTATAAATCTCTCTGTGCTCTAGTTAACGTTGATTCATCATACCTTCCCGGAGGGACACCCTGAAAGGTCTCACAACCTACAAATTCTGCATAAGTTCGACTAAGGACCCCGAGTCCGAATAGTCGACAGCGTTCATGCTAACCAAGCCCTCATGTCATGATGACTATTCCAATATGTACAGTGAAGACCCTGATTTTCAAACAGCACTGATTGAGCTCGAAACAGGGAAACCTATAGAGTTCGTTCGGCGAGAAGGACTCTTGTACAAAGGCAATTCACTTTGCATACCTCGTGGAGCACCTCGAATTCAATGGATGCGAGAAGCACACACATCGAAGGTAGCTGGTCACTTTGGGGTTACAAAGACGTTGCAAAATCTTCACTGACATGTGTTATGGCCGCGTATGCAGCAAGATGTGGCTAGTTTTGTTTGAGGCTACGGTCTCTGCATCATCTCGAAACCGGCAAACCGAAAATTAGGTTTGTACACTCCTTTGCTAGTTCCATCGCGACCTTGGGAGAGCATATCCATGGATTTCTTGGGAGGATTGCCTAAGACCCGACGTGGCAACGACTATCTATTCGTGGTCGTTGATCGATTCTCCAAAATGATTATTCGTATACCTTGTCGAAAGACTATCACGGGAGAAGAAGCAGCTCGGGTTTTCTTTCAAAATGTTTGGACACACTTCGGACTGCCGACTTCTATTGTGTCTTATCGCAATACCCGGTTCCTTAGTCACTTTTGGCGATCACTCTGGACGATGATGGACACCAAGCTAAAAAGGAGTACTACTTTTTATCCGCAAACTGATGGTCAAACTGAGGTGGTAAATCGCACAGTCATTCATATTTTGAGAGGACATAACTCGAAGCACCCGAAGACTTGGGATGGAAGCATACCATACCTGCAGTTTGCTTTTAATCGAGCAGTGCATGGTTCAACTGGAAAGTCACCGTTTGAGGTCTGTTTAGGGTTTCTACCACAGAGTCCATTCGACATGGAGTTTGTGTTTCCTACCTCAGCACAGAACAGCAAGGAAGCATCTGATCAGGATCGAGCACAAAAATTCCTGGAAGGTATTCAATGACTCCATCATGAGGTTGAACAGAACTTGCTAAAAGCTCAACTCAAATACAAGGCACGACATGATCGGCACCGAGTTGATGCGCAATTTCAAGAAGGTGATATGGTACGGTTTCATCTGAGTAAGGAGAGACTTAAAGGTGAAGGTAAGAAACTCAAACCCATTCGATATGGTCCATTTCGGATTTTGCGGAAAGTGGGTAATAATGCTTGTCAGCTCGAGTTACCTCCTTACATGGATATTTACTCGGTTGTCAATGTTGAGCACCTCAAACTCTTTGAGCCTTCAATGCTGGATGAGGAGCCAGATACTATAGTAACATTGTTGAAGACTTGGTCTATCAATGAGACGAACCTCTACGTGAAGATGTGATTCTGGAGAAGAAGGTGACTACCACCCGCAGTGTCATAAAGGAGACTTTTCGAATCGGTCGGAAAGATCAACGAGCACGTGCGGCAAAGTGGTACACCAGAGAACATGGACAAGCCCAATTTCCACATCTCCAGTTTGATCGAGAGGTCGCAACAGGGGTTGGCTCCTTCTCAACAAGGGAGTCATGATCTGGGAGGATCTTCAAGTCCTAATCGCATATGGCTTCGTGACCTTAACCGTGTTTGGAAAGGTTTCGCAAACATGGACGGGTCCGCGACCATGGATTGGTTCGCAACCATGAAAAGGAATTCATTCCCTGTTTGGAATTGTATTCCGATCCGAATATATATAACTAAACTTATCTGTTTAGGATTAGTTAGTTAGTTATATGAGTCTGATATGTACTCATACGATTGGACTATAAATACCTTGTAATAGGATTAGTTTAGATCATCGAAAATCTATCGAATACAATCAAAAAGTCATATAACTTATTAGAGTTTTAGACACTTATAGTCCTTCGACGTAGGCAAGTGTGCCTAACGTTCGACGTGTAAAGCCCTCTTTGAAATAAAGAGTTGTGCAATTACTTTGGGTTTTGTTTTCGATCAACCTTTGGGTTTCGGTATTTCCGAGTAAGATTCTGTTATTCCGCATATTAGAAACTGGGCGAGCCTAGTGCTAAAACCAAGACTAAGTCTCAAACGGATCATCAACCACAAGCTTTCATAAGTTAGTTTAGTCGTTTTTTAGATAATCACACAGAAAAGAACTTCGCCTGCGATGATCTTTTCTTCAACATTGTAAACACTTTCCATACATAGTGAAATCACAACAGGACGTAGGGCTATTACTCCCACCATCAAGGGCCCGAACCTGTATAAATCTCTCTGTGCCCCAACTGACATTGCTCATCGTCCCTTTCCAGAGGGACACTTTGAAAGGCCTCACAACTCACAAATTCTGCATAAGATCGACTAAGGACCCCGAGTCCGAATCATCGACAGCTGGCGCCCACCGTGGGGCCTTTCTCAAGGCGTTCTTTTTTCTATCCGGAGGTTTGGCGAGCCATGTCTGGGGCATATGATTGCGAGAACGACTTTAATCTCGAGGATTATGCCCACATACAGATGCCTTCACCTAGTGATTCTGTTCCTATGGAGGAAATCAGAGGCAAAGACGTCCCGGTGGTCGATTCGACCACTTAGGTCATGTCTATCGACCAGGAGATAACAGACGCAGAACCAGAACCTAATGTTGTACCTACTACATTCGGGGTTGAATCCGGTCCAGCACACAACCTTGCCAAGGGCAAAGGCGATGTTGACCAGGAACTTAGCCCGGGGAGATTTGATATTGATAACCTCCACCGTCTCTTTGATTTCGAGTCCGACTCAGAACAAACAGAGATGGTCTCTCCATCGGTGACCTCGTTCCCTAGGCAATTCACTGCATTATCGGAAGAAACCCCCAATTAGCGGGCTGCTAGGAAAGAATAGGAGTGCAAGCAAAAAGAAGAGCAAGAGCGCAGACAAAAGGAGGATCAAGATCATGAGCAGCAAGATAATGAGCTCCGCAAAACAGTCGTAGAGGCTCTTCAAAATGCGCAAGCTCGTTACGACACTGCTCCTGGTTCCTCCCGTCATCCACATGGTCGCAGACGTGACCAGACACCTTCTTTACCCCGGGGACATTTATCGGCAGACGAGGAGACGGTGACACCTAGCGCACCCAGGAGGAGCACACATGGCCGACTTCGATCCATCGCAGAGGTCCTGCGTAATTTCCCTCCTACTGTCACAGATGCGCAGAAACCAGCTTTCGCCAGAATCTTGGCAGAGAGGTTAGACGAGGTTGCATCCGAGGCGACCCCTACAGCCTCTTCTCGATTGGCGATACGTTCCTATGAAAGAGAATACTCTAACTCTAGTTCTGGTAGACGAAATTGGCCACCACTAGTGCCGTCTGGGCATGACAAAGCTAAACGGGCAGGAAATTCTTGTGATCGGGAACGAATTCCTGTTCACTCTCACCTGGGGCCACGCGTGATGTCTCCTTCGCGTGAGGTCGCCTGAGATTAGGTCAAGAGTCGCAGATCCATCCATGGTCCTTATGTCGGTTGTAAAGCTTTCTCACCCGGCATTCATGCGGTCATTTGGCCAGATAAGTTTAAACCAGGGGCCATTGAAATATTTGACGGAACTCAGAATCCATCGGAGTTCCTTCAAATTTACATCACTGCTATTCAGGTAGCAGGTGGCGATGACTCGGTCATGGCTAACTATTTACCTATAGTCCTCGAGGGACCGGCAAGAACCTGGTTGTTCAATCAGCCCGAGGGTTTGATATATAACTAGGAAATGTTGTGCGATGCCATCCTCAACAATTTCCAGAATTGTTATCAGAAGCCGGGAAAAGAGGACGACCTCCATCGATTACGACAAACATCGACCGAAACTCTTCGTCAGTTTGTCAAAAGATTCATCGGGGTGAGAAATACCATCTCGAACATATCTGATAATTCCATTATCAGGGCATTTAAATACACCATTCGATATCGAAGGTTTACCGAGGATTTGCTCATCCAACCCCCTCAATCAGTAGTCGATCTTTTTGATATGGCTGATCGATATTCCGACGCTGCCGAGGCCGTTGAGTGGAATCGGATGGTGGACAAAGGAAACTTACCACCTCAACCAGGTTTCAAGGATGTAAAGAGAGAGGATTCAAACAAGAAGCTGGAATCTTCATCAAGTGGGAAGTCAAAGAAATCAAAACGTAGTCGAATTGGACAGTACCGAGAGGTCGTGGTCGCAGAAAAACCTCCATCGGCTAAAGGTAACAAATCTTTGTTTAAAAATAAAACTGCTTCTGGTGGTCGCAGTGTCGACCAACCAGAGAAGTCGACTATCCCGCAGGAAGGCATGATATGGTGTCTACTCCACAACTCTGCAGGCCATGACCTCAAGAATTGCCGAAGTTGGTTGAAGCATTTGGATGACTTCAACCAGGGGATCGGACCAATGCCGACCTTGCCACCAAAACAACAGACTTGTGGGCTAAGAGACGCCAGCGGGGACGAAGAGATGTCCTACCAAGTATCGCATAATCATGTCAATGTTACTTTTGGAGGTTCCTCCTCTTTTGTTTCTAAACGGCAATTTAAAGCTTTTTATCGAGAGGTGAACCAAGCGGAGACTCCCCTTGGTGAACCTCAGTACCCCCGTTGGTCGGATACTCCTTTGATGTTTGATCACTCTAATTGCCCTATGGGGCTTACTCGACCATTGAGGCTGCCTTTGGTCATTACCCCAATTATCAGTAATGAGAGAGTCGAAAGGGTCCTGATCGACGGATGTAGTTCCTTGGACATTTATTGGTCAAGGCACTGGATGAGATGCAAATTCCTCGTTCGAAAATCAAACCCATAATTCATCCATTTTATGGGATAATTCCTGGTCCCTCTATGATGCTATTGGGACAGGTGGTGCTCCCGGTCACGCTGGACGAACCAGATAACTTCCGAACAGAATTGGTTACCTTTGATGTAATTGATTGTGATTCAGCTTATAACGCAATCTTTGGCAGGCCAACTCTCGCTAAATTCATGATGGCTACGCACTACGCTTACCAGTGTGGCAAGTTGCCTGACCCCAAGGGCATTATTTCGGTCTGGGGCAGTCGCAACGTGGCATTGATGTGTAATCGGTTATCCCTGGAGATGGTAGATCACCTTCCCCTCCAAGAAGCCCAGATTGACACAATGTCTACTGATACGATCAAAGCCGCTCCTTGACCAGATGAAACATAAAAATTGGTTCCGTTGTACCCAAATGATCCATCCAGGACAATTCGGGTTGGATCAGGCCTTGATGACAAATAGGAACTCGAGCACATTACTTTCCTCCGAGCTAATGCAGATGTGTTTGCGTGGAAACCATCCGACATGCCTGGTGTCCCAAGGGAGGTAATTGAGCACAGGTTATCAATTCGACCTAGACAGCGACCAATAAAGCAGAAGCTCAGGCGTTTTACTGTTGATCGGCAGGAAGCCATCCGAGTGGAGTTAGATACGCTCCAAAAGCTGGATTCATTCGCGAAGTCGATCATCCGGAATGGCTTGCAAATCCGGTCAGGGTCCGCAAGTCAAATGGCAAGTGGCGCATGTGCGTCGACTACACCATCCTAAATAGCGCCTGTTCGAAGGATGATTTTCCCCTTCCCCGCATCGACCAGCTGGTCGATTCTACTGCGGGTTGTGAACTGATGAGTTTCCTGGACGCTTACTTAGGATATCATCAAATTAGCACGGCAGAAGAAGATGAAGAGAAGACTGCCTTCATCACACCATTCGGCACCTACTGCTACGTCAGAATGCTGTTTGGTCTCAAGAACACTGGTTCGACGTACCAGCACTTGATGCAAAAGACCTTTCTTTCCCAAATGGGGCGTAATCTTGAAGCTTATGTAGATGACTTGGTTGTAAAAAGTTGAAAAAGTTCATCTCATTTAGACAATCTTGCTGAAACCTTCTGTAATTTGAATCAATTTGGAATAAATTAAACCCAGAGAAATGTTCTTTCGGTGTTTCGTCTAGAAAAGTTCTAGGTTTTCTCATTTGTTCCAGAGGAATCGAGGTTAATCACAAAAAAATCAGGGCTATCGAACAAATGTGGTCTCCCTTGACCATGAAAGCTGTTCAGCGCCTAGCAGGTCACATGGCAGCATTAAGCTGATTCATATCGCAACTAGGCGAAAAGGGACTACCATTCTTCAAAGCTCTGCGCAAACTCTATAATTTTACTTGGTCCGATGAGGCTGAAAAGGCATTTCAAGAGGTCAAAGCATATTTATCCAGTCCGCCGGTCTTGGTTTCTCCCAATAAAGAGGAACCATTACTCCTTTACTTGGCGGCCACACCTTACGCAGTCAGCGCTGTCTTAATCGCAGAAAGAGAAGGTGTGCACAAACCCATCTACTACGTAAGCGAAGTACTTCATGGTACTAAGGAGTAGTACCCTGAGGTCCAGAAAATACTTTCCGCACAGCTAATGCCTTTCCGTAAGCTACAACATTACTTCCAAGCACATAGGATCACAATCCCCTCATCTTTTCCTTTGGGGGACATTGTCCGGAATCCAGAGAAATCTGGTTGGATCACGAAATGGGCTGTGGAACTCGGAGTGTTCAACCTCCATTTCATACCTCGCACCGTGGTCAAATCTCAGATCCTGGTCGACTTCGTGGTCGAATGGACTAATCCTGAACCACCCGTGCAGGAGTCTGAAGATTTGGAATGCCCCGATCACTGGACGTTGTATTTTGATGGCTCTCGCAGTTTTCAACACTTGGGGGCTGGAGTGGTCCTAGTCACACCTCAGGGTGACCAACTCAAGTATGTCATTCAATTACACTTTGTTGCGGCCAACAACGCAGCAGAGTATGAAGGTCTTATTGCAGGGCTCCGGGTAGCAAAATTCCTCGGAGTCCATCGATTGGTGGTGAGGGGAGACTCACAGGTGGTCGTAAACCAGGTAAACAAGGAGTACAGCATCTTCGATGAGACAATGGCTCATTACTTGGGGGAAGTGAGGAGATTGGAAAGACACTTCGGTCAATTCAAAGTCCAATACATCCTGTGAAAGGACAACATTCTCGCAGACCAATTATCCAAAATTGGGTCCTCACGCACATCCACCCCGGCTGGAGTGTTCGTGGAGCACTTGGAACATCCTTCAATCATGACTACGACCGAGGATGATCCGATAACAGTTTGTGTTACCAACCTTGGACATGAACGAGATTGGACCCATCCATTGAGGGTCTATCTTGAACACGGGACCTCTCCCAAGGATGAAACCGAGAGCGATCGGTTAGTTCGAAAAGCGCGCCTGTACAAACTTATAGAAGGAGTTTTGTATAGAAAAGGTACTCAAGGAGTATTCATGCACTGTGTGTCCCAAGAGGAAGGTAAATCCCTCTTGAAATAAATTCATGACGGTGTATGCGGTGCACACGCATCATTCCGTACACTGGTCGGGAAGGCTTTCCAACAAGGATTTTACTGGCCTTTGGCACTTGATGATGCCAAAAATATGGTCAAGACATGTCCTCAGTGTCAATTTCATGCGAGACAGGTCCATCAGCCTGCCTACGCTCTACAAACTATCCCTCTATCATGGCCCTTGGCGGTTTGGGGATGGATATTGTGGGTTCTATGCCACAAGCGGTCAATCGATACAAGTTCTTGTTTGTAGCTATTGACACGTTTACAAAGTGGATTGAGGCTGAGCTGGTATGCAATGTTACTACTGCCGCTGCACCAAAGTTCTTTCATAAGAACATTGTGACTCGATTCGGTGTTCCAAATCATCTCATCACTGATAATGATTCCCAATTCGCTAGTGGTCTCTTTCTGGACTATTTTGACAACATTGGGACCAAGGTGTGCTTTGCTTCTGTAGCTCATCGGCAGAGCAATGGTGCCATTGAATGTGCCAACGGGCAAATATTGCAGGGCCTCAAAAAGCGTGTTTTTTATCACCTTAAGACACGCTCGGGGGCTTGGGTAGATGAGCTCTATACCATTCTGTGGGCACTACGTACTACTTCTAGTCGAGCCACTGGTGAGACACCTTCCCATCTGGTATACGGAGCTGAGGCTGTGTTACCCATGGAAATTCGTATTGGTTCTGTCCAAACAGATCAATTCGAACAAGTTGATCAGAACGGACAACGATTACAAGATCTAATCCTCCTAGAAGACAAACGTGATCGAGCTCTGGTCAAGTCCGCGGTGTATTTGCAAGCTTTGCGCAAATACCATAACAAAAGGGTGCGGCCACGTAGCCTTCACGTGAGTGATCTGGTTTTACGTAAAATACAAAACCAATCTAATCGCAATAAATTCTCCCCTCAATGGGAAGGCCCCTACACTGTTGTCTCGGTGCCGCGACCAGGATCGGCTCGGCTAGCAATGGAGGATGGTAGAATCTTATCCAGTACATGGAACATTGATCAATTGCGCAAGTTTTACGTGTAAGTTTCCCAACCTTTTTCCTTTTCAGTTAGCATGATTTAACAAAATCAGTACTTTTAGTTGTTTCATGTGATAATTATTCCTTTTGCCCATATGTTATGAGTCTGGCTCGGGGGCTGGTCGCCGATAATTGTATCACTATAATACCTCGATCGGATTCGCTGGCCGATCTCATGATCACTTCCAGGCAAGACACCCCTCAATAAGACGTTTCTCAACGCACATGGGGCTTGCTGGCATGTCCTTGGTCATTAGAGTGGTTGCCGGTTTGCAATAAGGTCAGGTGTTGTATTGAAAATAGTTATCGGTCTGGTCGGATGATAATACCTAAAGTCACGGTATTCCTGTAACACCCTGGTTTTGGGGGTGAAAAGTTTTTGCATAAAATCCTGCATGCATGTATCTCTGTAGTTGTAGCTAGATCAGCTGAACCATAATCTCTCGCAAACCCTAAAAATCTCCAAATCTATTCTCTAGATCCAGATCAAGATCGGGCCATCCAGATTTAACCTACCAGTTATTCTGAAGATAAAAGTCTTTAGAAGACAAATTGAATTCTAACCCTAACTCCCAGTATCTAAGTCTCTTTCTGTTTTTGAAAACAGGAAATTCAGATTTACCCTAAGTACCCCAGATTCCAGATAACTGAGTTATCATGATCTAACCCTATCCAGACTCAAGTATCCTTTTGGAATATGTTCCTAGGTATATCCTCAACTTACTTCAAAAAGTTGGGAACCAGATTGTTTCATCTAAACACTTTCCGCAGTTTAGTCCAAATTTTACTGCAACCAAGTCCTTTTCTGTTTACCTGGAAGCCTGAAAAGGCTAAAATTCACAAATCAACTCCAACCTCAGAATTTCTTCAGGGAACACCTCCCAAATGCTATTTGATACAAATTTCCCTTCTGTTTAAATTTCAAAATCTTACTCCAATTTTCAGAATTCGAGATCGACAAAATCCAGATCTATTTTACCCTATTTTCGAAAATAGGTGAAATCCCTCAAACCTTATCAAACTTTCCCCAAATTTGAGCTAAATGAGTATTAATAGAAATATTATACTCAGCCATGAAATTAAATCCCAAATTAAACCTCTTTAAGACCAGATTTACAAATCAGTCCAGACTTCAACCAAAATTATAACAATTATGCCCCTGATTCGACCTCACCTCAGTTCACGACCAGAAGCTGTCTTCGACCAGCGCCTGGGACTTCGACCACGACCAGGATCATGCGCACAAGACTGTTGCTTCGACCTCGAGCACGCGCCGTTGTTTCAAGCTTCGATCACCTCACCTCGCCAGCTGCTACAGTAGCCCGTAGTCGTTGAAGCCAGCCCGTGGTCGCCATCTTCGCCAACTGAACAGTGCCACGTGTGTGCTCGGCGTTGGCTACTGTGGATCTTTCCCGGCGCAACTCATAGCCAGCTGATTTCCTCCCGTTTGCACGCCACCAGCAACGGTCGACGCAGGAGCTTTGCGCCACGTGGAGAACTCGCCGTGGCCAGCCATCAGTACACCTTCCCATCACCTGCAAAAGCCCTCACGGCCGCTGAAACAGGTCACCTCGACGCCAGCTCGCCGTGAAGTCACATCCCGTCTTTTCCTTGCCAGCTACAGCTCCCCGACAATTTTCCAACCGTTGAGAGCCTCCAGCCACGCCTATATAAACCCACCAGAATTGAGCCTTACTCGTTGAACTCCAAAGCACCAGAAAACCAACAGCAGCACTATCTCTTCTTCTTCCCCGGTGAGCAGCAAAGAGGGAGCACGGTGCTAGCTTCAACCACTGCTTCCTTCTTCGATCCAGCATCCCCAGTGAGCTTCCCTCATCTCCCTCATACTTCTCGAGCTTGGAATTTAGTTTAAATGCTTTCTGTCACCGGCAATTGCCGTGTTTCATCTAGAACTCCGGCGAGCAATTAACCCTTACCTAAACCGATTTAGCTCTCGAGCCAGTGATCAAATATGCTCAGTAGACCTTGCTTAACATCCCTAAGCAACTAGAATCATCAATTTTGCTGAAACCTAGAAAACCCCAAATTGGAACTTTGCTTGTGAACTGAGCTTACTGTTTAAGCTTTTCTGGTGCATCTCTAGCCAATCCAACTTCACCAGTGCATTTCTAGTACCCTGAGTACCATATGCAAGCAAGGAATTAAGCTCAATCACTTTAAATCAGAAATGCCCAAATCAGATTTGAGTTCATCTTTTCTCCAGCCAGTATCATCCAAATCTAGCCGATCTAGCCCTAGCCCTTTTGCCATTTAGATGTTTTGGACCATTCTGAGCAACTTTGTCTTCTATCATGACTTCTAATTCGGCCTAGATTGTGAGATATAGCTATGCCCTAGTTGCTGTACTCTTTATGTTGCATGTGCTCCAGACCAGTCAACTTCTCGGCCATCTCCTCCCCAAGATCCTGTTGAGACATTTGTTCCTGATACAAATGCCTAACTATCAGACAAAGTGGTACATCATTTGGAGCCCTAGATCAAAAGTTATGGCAAACCCTAGTTTCTGGCCATGTCAACTCTATGTCAAACTATGCCAGCCAGTGGCATTAGCCCTGTTCACCCACCTCTAGTCATGAAAAACAGAAAATACTTTGTCAAACAGTTTCCTCACTACTTTGTACACCATATGCTTGAATCAAAACTCATTTTGGCCACTGGGAACTATTCAAACCATGTCAATGCCATTCTTGGGCATTGTCAGCCTATGTCAGCCAATGGCATTGGGCCAGTTTGACCCCTTATGGGTATGCAAACTGAACATAACCTTGTCCCTTAGACTCCTGATGTTGTGATCTACATTTTATCCTACTGTCACAACTTGAGTTGAGCCCTCTATCATCCATTGACCCTATGTCGATGCCTTGAACCGAATGTCGACCTAAAGACGTTCGCTGTTTTTGAGCGAACCAGCCGCAGCCTTGAATCATTCTGGTATTTTGGAACATTTGGAATCTTGTAAACCTTTGACAACTAATCTTAACCCTGGTTTCCATAGTTTAACCCTAATCGTTTTCCAGAACTCTCAAATCTTGTATCGCCTAAGTGTTTCACCTTGCATTATCGCATATAGTGGAATAGTAAGAGTAGGATTGATTGTAATGCCTGTTTGCTTGTTTGATCCTTGTTCAGAGCAAGAGTCTGAGTTCGAAGACTTCGTCGCTGACCCAACATCAACTGTTGTTTCTTACAACGCGGAAGGCAAGTCATATTCTTGAACATCTTGAACCTATATGTTATGAATTGCTAGAATATACCTTGATTATAAAATAATATTGCATGAGAAAGATTGAGAATAGTTGAATTATGAAATGGCAGCATCAGGCTGATGCCTGTGAAATGTGAATTGATCAAATAATGAGCCATGAACTAATATATTATATATATTTATATTCATGAAATAAAACCCCTAGCCGTGACCAGTATTTTGGTATGGAATGGTGAAAGCACTGGAGGTGCTTGGTCGCACAGGATGTGCCAGCACTGGAAGTGCATGGATTGTGGTATGATCTGGTCACTGGCATATAAGGACCTAGAACCTTGTGTTGTGCGTCTAGTGGCATGATGAACGTGCCGACCGCAAGCCTGGTATGGGACAGGCCTGAACAAGTAGTATGTGGATCACACATAGAACCCCTATATGACAAACTCACGATTTACACGGGGTGCACTCCAACACATATCACAGGATATGATCATGCACGCTGACCCTGAGGGGAAGATGCCAATTAGTGGGGGTTGTGTAACCCTGCCACAACTCTGGTTTGCGTGAAGAAAACCACAGGGTCTGGGGTGAACTGTGTGTGAAACATGGCAAAAGTTCTTGTTATCTCCACCTTGCCACTCACAGTATGAAGTGAGTCAGGGGTCCAATCCTTGTGATAGGAAGGGCATGAAAGTGGATATATCTTGCGGGTAAATTGGTACCCCTCTGCAGAGTTAAAAATGTATTCGAATACTTCGTGTTCCCAAGTTTTAGGAGTATGCCGCGGTGGATTGAATCCACGGGGTGTGACACAAGTATTGTTTTATAAATTAAAATTTGTTAGTTCAAGATTACCCAAATGACATGTGTTGTCATGATAAGGGGTGCTGCCGTGGGCTGTCATGTGTTGACGTGTCGCGGTAGTACCATAATTTAGTGATCATATAATAGCTAAGAGGCACGTGGATTGTGCCCTAAGTACATGAAATGTTGCCATGAGCATGAGATTTGAAAAGCTTGGAAGAAAAGTATTTTTGGAAAAACCCTCTCACCTCTTTTCCCTCAATAGCATAGGATCATGTCATCTCTACTATACGTATCTCTACTCTTACCTATGACTTGCTGAGTACGTAAGTGCTCACCCTTGCAACTTATCAACAATAGATGGAGTGCTACAAGACCAAGACGAAGGCTTGGAAGATTTCATGGATCCAGAAGGAGAGCCAATTCTGCCAGAGCCTTGAAGTGTGCTGTTCTGCTGTCAACTTCTTACGACTGTGGGGGTTTCGCCGAGCTTCCGCCGAGTAGTTGTCCTTTTGTTTTAATTAGACCATTTGTGCCGTGAAGGCATTGTATTACTCTTTTATTGTACCAGGCCAGCAGGCCATACTGTTTATGAATGATATTTTGTAAGTTACTCTACTGCAATGAACTCCTGTGCTTGACTTATCCTGGGAAGTCAGTGGTATGTATGTATGAGGCCAGCTGCAGTGAGCTAGGTCTCCACAGGAGTAGTCGTGGTACCCTGCTCGGGGCGCGACAATTCCCTAGGTATTCCTTGTCATCGTTACACCCATATTTCTCCTGCACTTATAATACTAATTCTTCGGTATACATAATCTCAGGAGGGGGCTAGGGGAATATGGTCGCAACATGCAACAAAAAGAAGTGCTTTTCTTTCAAAAATTAAGGAATAGATATGCATTGTATAGTTATATCTGTACAGGTACAAGATTTACCATAAGCCAAGTTCTTTCAAGAGATTTTTGACTGGAGGCCTGACTTCCTCCATTATAACCGCAAGTTGATCTTCACTCTTGATCTCTACTTCTCCCACCACTGGATTTAGATCAAGATATGGGCCATAGTGAAGACGAAGTCTACAGAGAATGGCGGAGGCTGCGGATTGCACTTTTGTCCTTATCACCTCTGTTTGATGCCTTGTATCTTCAGGAAGATACTCGAGGAGTGATTCAGCTTGGGTTGCGACTAGTGTGGTCCAGTCGCTAAGGCTAAGGTCGTCCTTCTTGGTTTCGACCACAACGGCTTTTAGCAAACTAGCCACCATCTTCAGCTTTTCGAAGATGTCTTGTTGAACACTGCTGCAGGTTGAGAGCATCACATTCAAGCCCTCATTTTCCTTGCAGATAGAATCAACTTTCGAGTTTTGCAACTCGATGGTCGCCTGGAGATCTTTCTTCTCTTGAGATAGTTGGCTTATTTGGTCCTTTTGTGCTGTAATGAGGGACCATCACAAACAGTTCGCATAAGAAGTTAATTCTTTCTGGTCAGAAGTGCACTTACAGGAGAGCTGCAATCGCAGCTGTTGGAGTTCTTTCTCCAGGAAAGATATCTTGGTGGCTGCCCTGATCTCCTGGTTTTCCCGATCAGCGAGGCGGCTCTTGATCAGAAAGGCATTTTCTCTGTGACAAAGGAGGCAATTGTTAAAATAGGACTAAAATTCAGGCAGATGAGGAAACATCTTCCTTACTGCTGCAAGCGACTCATTTCCTGTTGGGTGACCTTGATATGCTTCGCAACAGCTATCGACTTGGTCGCCACACGAGTTAGTTCCTATGACATGGAAGGAGATCAGTTTAAGAGCCTGGATATTCCTATGCAAATGCGAACTTAAAAATAACAAGAGGTGTTCTGCATACCTCAATATACTAGCTAAACGGGCTGCTTTCTGATTCAGCCAAAGGCTGAGTCTCTAGACTCACCTTATCCCCAGCTGGAGCGGCAGATGAATTTTCCTGCTGAGCCTCCTCCATGGCTGGGGTCTCAGATTCCAATCTCTGCGATTGGACCTCTGTAGCCATCCCCTCTACAATGGCATGAAAAACTTCCTCGGCAGTGGGGAAGGGACTTTGCTCACCCATGACCTTCGTAGCAGGAGGAGCATCAAGACTTGTAGAGGTCAGTGAGGTGCTTGGCGCTGCATCTCTGCGCCTAGCATAAGCAAACAAGAGAATCATCAGTTAGAATGTCTTCAGTCGATCGCTTCGATATGACCCTGTCCAAACGGGAGAGATTCTTACCTTACTCGAAACCCTGTCCATTTCTGGGATTTCGAGGATGATTCCCTGGGAAAAAGAGGACAGTCGTCATTTGTCCTGGTCTTCCTTTTCCTGAATAGGACATTGTCCTTTTCTCCCTGTGTGTATGCAAGTCTATGAGAATACACCTGAGGAACGATGAAAAACGAGATTGTAAGGGTCCTTACCAGAGTAACTTCTTCTGTTGGTAAAGATGAAGCTGTCGTGGTATTGCGGATACGTCGGCAGGTTAGGATGTGCACGGCACGAGTACAACGGCGCGAGCAGACCGAGTTGCTGGTCTTCTCCCGCCGGGCAACACAGAAACTGACACGGGGGTTTATACAGGTTCGGGTCCCAGTGGGGGCCCTAGTCCTGTTGGCTCTCTCCGGACGCGAGTCCACTGGGAAGGTGAGCTCTCGGGGAGAGGTCTCCGAGAGAACCGGATATTGCGTTAATATAAATGAATTCGAATCCCCTGAAAAGAGGTACAAGAGGGGTATATATAGGCCCTAAGAAATACAAAAGACCAAAAAGCCCTTGCTGCGACAGTTGGATGGAAGGGCGAAGACGTCCTTTGGCCAGCGGGACGGCACGGATGCTTGACACGTGGCGCCGCTGACTTCCTAGAGGCCCCACGGTCAGCAGCCGCTCTTCAGGAGCCCGGAGGCTCTTCAGGTCTCACCGGGATTCCGGTGAGCCTCCGGATCTCACCGGGGACCCGGTGGCTCTCCGGGTCTCACCGGGGTTCCGGTGACCCTCCGGATCTCACCGGGGACCCGGTGGCTCTCCAGGTCTCATCGGGGTTCCGGTGACCCTCCGGATCTCACCGGGGGCCCAGTGACCCTCCGGGTCTCACCGGGGGCCCGGTGGCTCTCCGGGTCTCACCAGGGTTCCAGTGACCCTCCGGGTCTCACCGGGGGCCCGGTGGCTCTCTCCGGGTTTCACCGGGGACTCCTTGGGACTTCATGGGGCCCCTGGGGATTCCCTCAACAGCAGCCCCCCAGGCCCTCGGGGGCATTTGGTGCCTCCGATGGGTATGTGAAGCTCCCGACGATGACCCTCCATATTCCATGAAGTCCCTTACGCCCCTGGCGGCGTTTCAGCTTCCGAACCGTTCCTCCGTGGGACGCGTCTATCCGCGAACCGACGCATCGTTTCGATGCGCCCACCTTCGCGTCGCCTCGTTTTGCGCACGATGGTTCAGTTCCGCGGCTCTGATGGCTTCGTGGACACGTGTCGGGCATCCGGCCCCCCTCCACCACATATAAATAGGGGGGGTCCTTAGTTTGAGCATGCCCACAAGCCCTCAAAATCCCACAAATTGTAGTTGTCTCCCGGTAGTTTCCGGTGATTTCCGGTAGTATCTGGTGATCTTGTCCAGAAGCGCCCGGTAATTTCTGGTGATTCATCCGGGAAGATCCGGTGACCTTTCCCCGGTTGCTTCCGGTAACTCCCTGTGGCTCCCGGTAGCTTCCGGTAACATCCGGTAATTTTCGGCGGTTTTTTCGACAAGTCCGTCCCTGATGGCACCGAAGAGTCGCGCCAAGGTTTCCGAGCTGCCTGCGGAGGAGGTGACCTCTGATTTCCTCGGGGCCACCGACTTCTCCTCGGGGGCCCTTGAGGCCTTTTTGGAGCGCGGCTATTTTCGGGCGGGGGACATTAGGAATCCCGGCCCGACGGAGCAGGTGCCGAGTCCCCGGGACGGGGAGGTGGTGGCTTTTGAGGACTTCGAGGAGGCGGGCCGTCGGCTTCCGGTGCACCCGTGGCTACGCGAGTTCCTGCAGGTATATGGCCCGGGGGTGACTTACTCTCGGGAGCCGTCGACGTACTCGCGGTCCAGTGGCCCGGTGGCTCCCGAGTGGACCGTGGCGGAGATGGACCTCCTCACCGCGATGGCAGAGGCCCGATTCCGGCGATCCATGCGGGATCTTGCGGAGGAGATGGCCCTCCTCCGAGTGGCGCCGTTCCACACCCGTCAAGGGAGGGGGATGTCGGCGGCGCACAGGCCACCCCGAATGGCGGTGGCGAACCGTAAGTATCCGGACTCTTTCTCCCAGTTGGGGAATTCTTCCTAACTCATGCTTTATTTGTTACTCTTGCTGTTAGGTCCTATGGTCAGGCCAAGGAGGTCGCGGCGACCCCCGTTGGCCGGTACTACGAGGACGAGCATGAGAGGGTGGTGCGAGTTATCGGGGAGGGTCCTCCCCGAAACGTCGTCGCGGAGGCGTTCGGGCTGAGGCTCCCAGCCCGGGTGCCTCTGCCTACCCCCGCTTCACACAAGCGGGGGAAGGAGGTCGCCGGCGGACCCTCGAAGCGGTCTCGTCCATCTGGCAGCCCCGCGGGGTCCCTAGCCCGGAGGAGTCCCGCGAGGCCCCGGTCTTCCCCTCCACCTTCTCCTGTGAGGGACTATGCGGCGGCGGTTGCAGGGGCATCGGGTGCAGCCCCTGGCACCCCGGGCGGGCCAGATCCCATGGGCGGCGCCCCAGCCGGAGAGGGCCAGGGCTCGGACTTGGAGATGTATTCTCCGCGTCCTTCGCCGCCTCCAGCACCCGCGGGGACCCGGCTGCAGCCCTCGTCCAGAGAGGTCTCCGTCCAGTTTCGGATGCCGGGCGGCCTGCCGATGGCCTCGATCCTGGCCCCGGAGACGGGCTCCTCGGCGGTTCGGTCCACGACGGCGGTGCTCCCTGTACCCGGGAGGGGTAAGGGCCTGTTCGTCCGCCCCAGGGTTCCGGCGCCTCCGCCGGATCAGGCCTCCAACTCCTCCCACGCTGGGACTCCAGAGGAGGGGGCTCTACATGGTGGGGAGGCCTCCCGCGGGAGCGACCCGGGGGGCGACGAGGGTGACGTCGACGCGGTGATCGCCTCCCGACTTCGGGTAGGTTACTTGAATTTCATGGTCGTCCGTCTTTCGTGTTCTGATCATTGTTTTCGCGCAGACGGTTGCACTGGCCCGGGGCTTCAAGTCTCGTCTCGCCACTCGTCTCCGGGTTGCCGAGGACATAGTGGCCTTTGAGCGCGCCAGGAAGGAGAAGGCGCTCAGGGAGCTCACCGCCGTGCAGGCTCAGCTCGCCGCCGTCGAGGACACGGCCTCGTGGCTCCGGAGGGAGCTGCAGGCGGAGTGGGAGGCCGCAGCTTCGGGCGTCCAGGCCGTGGTCGCGGGAGGTAGGGCGATCCGCTCTACCTCGAGGAGCTCGGGATCGAGCTCGGGCGGGGGGCAGGCTCCGACCCGGCACCGGCGTCGGTCGGGGAGGCCGCGCGCTTCCATGGTGCGCAGGTTGCCCTGATCCCGGCCGCTGCGGAGGCACGGGCACGAGGTCTCGCCGTCCCGGTGATTGCCTTGGCGGCGGCCCTTGTTGAGCACCGTGGAGAGGGCGCCGGGGTCATCGGGGAGCTTGTCCCCCGGAGCTTCCCCGCCTTCTTCGACCCTCGGCGGGCTGAGCTGGACTGGTCCGCCGAGGCTCTCTTCGACCGGATCACCGGTGCTATGGAGACGGGTGGCCGGCGCTCGGGTCAGGACGCGTCAGCCAGCGCGGACGTCCCCCCGGGGGGGACAAGGACGGGCAACTATGAGCTCCTCCCCCCCCCCCCACTCCCCGGGTTAGATTAGGCTTCTCTTTTTAGGTCTTTTTTGCTCCAGGTGGCTTGTCTAGAGAGAGCCCCGGGAACTTGTAAATGTCTTTCAACTGGAATAAAGTAGTGCTTTTGCTAAGTGGGTTCAACTTGCCGGCAGGTATCCTTATACATCACTTTCCCGGGGCCTTCTTGCCCTGAGGAACATCTTTTGGAGAGTGCTTGAGGGTCGCCCGTGGGGTCTAGCCCGGGTAGCGCCCGGGCGGCCTCGATTTTACTAAGTCTAGCGGCCGGGGGAGCATCCGCCGGGCTAGTCTCCGAACCCGCTCATGCTAACTCCGCGAAGGGAGGTGCCTCCGGGGAGCCGGCGTTGCTGCGTTGGCTCCCAGAGTGGCACTTAGGAAACTTCGACGATTGTCGCGCTGAGTTATCTCCACCGAGGCCGGGGGCCCTAAAGGTCCCCCCGCTCAGGATACTCCCCCCGGCTGGTTACGAGTGCTGGCCGGAGGGTCTTCTTCGGCGTGCTCTTCGACGTATGAGAAGTCTATACAAGGATCTTTCCCGGGAGATCTCCGAGGGTCTCCGGGATTATTACGTGTAGTTGCCTCTCGGGGATCGTTCTTCGGTGCATCTTCCCGCCGGAGCCTCACTCCCCGGGCCATGCTCGTGCGCCCGGGTCTCACCCGTGGGGCGCTTCCGTCCTACCGGGGGGGGGGGGGGGGGGTTGTCCCCCAGTGTGATGTTGTATCAATAAAGCCATAGACTTGTTTATTTGCTCGTCTTTGTCTCAGAAACTTCAAAGCCTTCCGCGTGAAGCCGTTGTTTTTCTGTCTGGGTCCGGGGTTTTCCTCCCCCCCCCCCACAGCGGGGTGCAGCACAGCTCCGCGCGCTGTGGGTAACGAGGGAAAGGACCAGGACTACACTGGGTGTGTAATTTACGTAGCCCCTCGTCGGGGGTCCCGAGGGCTAGCGGTGGTGCGCGACCGAGAAAGTGGTCGGTCTATCTTTTTGAGATGATAAACTCCGAAAGCCAGTTTTCCGTCTGCCGCGGGAGGCAAAGGATGTCCCCTTAGAAGGGTTCCGTGACCCAGTAGCGGGTGTAGAGTGTTCGAGGGGGGACTAATCTCTCGAAGTGACTCGTTACCGCAGTTCGTGAGAACTGGGTTGCCGCTTACCCCCTCAGTCCACGAGGGGTTACTGTAAGCCGCCCTATGGGAGCTGTGCTCCCGTTGTAGGGACTTTAGGCTGTGGTAGCCCACTTCCTCACGGAGAGGGCATCCTCACGGGGAGGGAATTTTTATAGAGGAGACGTCGCCATTTAGGCGGAAGAAAAAACTCCTGTAAAAGAATTCCAATGGTGAAGTAGAAGAAAGCCATTCAATTTAACGGAGACATGAAAATCCCATGGTTGATCAAAAAATCCCTTTGTACTAATAGAGGGTGAGATACAACGCCTCCCCCCGCGAAAGCGCGGCCGGGGAGGGAACTGTGAGTACATAAGCCTCCCCCCGCGGAAGCGCGGCGGAGGAGGTGGCGAGCCTGGAGGCTAAACATAAAACTTGCGAAGCAAGGTTATGTTCCAAGTGTGCGTTAGCTCCTGGTCTTCAAGTGTGGAGAGTTGGTAGGCTCCGGATCCCAGGACCGCGGAGATCCTATATGGGCCCTCCCACTTGGGGGATAGTTTGCCCTCCGCTTGGGGGTCTGTCACGCGCTTGAGGACCAGGTCCCCAAGGCGGAAGGCCCTTTCGCGCATGCACTGGTTGTACGCGCGTGCCATCTCGCGCTCGTAGATGGTGTGGTGAAGGAGCGCTCGGTCGTGTTCTTCTTCGACGAGGTCGACCTCCAACCGCTGATTATCCTCGTTGGTTTGATGTGCCGCGATCGTAGCTCCGTCCAGGAGCTCGACCCGCAGCGATCGAAAACCGATCTCCGAGGGGAGAACTGCTTCGGCCCCGTAGACGAGCGAGAAAGGCGTGCGCCCTATCGCTCGGCTAGGGTTCGTGCGCATGGAGCAGAGGATGCTTGGAAGCTCTTCTGCCCATGCGCCTCGCCTGGAGGCGGTCTGTTCAAGCCGTCAGCACAGGCCTTGTAGGATCATGCCGTTGACCCTTTCGACGGCTCCGTTGCTTTGGGGATGAGCCACGGAGGCAAAATGGAGGGTAGTGCCTAAGCCTTCGCAGAATTCCCGGAAATATGCCGAGTCGAACTGGGTCCCATTGTCGACGGTGATTTCTTGGGGGACCCTGAGGCGACATACAACATTTTTCCAGAAAAAAAGTTGCACCGCCCGGGAAGTGATGCTGGCCAAGGGCTCAGCCTCCACCCACTTGGAAAAGTAATCCATGGCGACACCGCGTATTTGTAGCCCCCGGGTGCTGGGGGAAGGGACCAAGGAGATCCATCCCCCAGCGCGCGAAGGGCCAAGTAACGGGTATGGTTTGCAATATTGCGGAGGGGAGCCTGGTGCCCTTCGCCATCTTCTGGCAGGCCTCTTACGTGGAGATTAGATCCCGTGCGTCGCGGGCCAACGTGGGCAGTAAAACCCTTGGCGAAGGGCCTTCTCCACGACTGCCGGCGGAGCCATGTAGGATCCGTAGCTCCCCGAGTGTATGTCCTCGAGGAGCTGGAGTCCTTCCGCCCGCGGGAGGCAGCGAAGGAGGGCGGAAGCCCCCTCCTTGTAGAGCTTCCCGTCCAGCAGAACGTACGCCCTAGGGACAGTCCACGATGCAGTCCGAGTGATCTCGGAAACCTCCGGGACACGAACCTCAGGGTTCGCGTCCGGAAGGGTTATCGAGGGCCTTGTGATGATTTCCAGGAAAGCGCCCTAGGGAAGAGGTTCCCGGGCACTGGCTGCCCGGGCCAACGCGTCGGCCCGGGTGTTATCCCGTCGGGGGATGTATCGGGCCTCCAACCCTTCGAAGTGTCTTTCCATCTTCCGCACTTCCCCCAAGTATAGACTCAGGTTCGCGTCGTGGCACAAGTAAGACTTGTCCATTTGGTTGACCACCAGCTGGGAGTCTCCTTTCACTAGGAGGCGGTGGATTCCCAGGGAGCGCGCGAGGCGCAATCCCAGGAGCAAGGCCTCGTACTCGGCGACGTTGTTCGTAGCCGGGAACTCGAGCCTGACAGCGTACTCCAGCATCTTCCCTTCGGGACTCCGAAGAACCACCCCCGCGCCGGCCCCGGCGAGGCACAAGGAGCCATCGAACATGAGTGTCCAATGGTCGTGGCACCGGGGGGGGCGAGGGGAGTCCCTCCGTCCGTCTCAGCGGTCGGGGTCCATTCTGCCACGAAGTCAGCGAGGACATGAGGCTTGATGGCGGAGCGGCCCGTGAAGGTGAGGGACAAAGGAGCGAGCTCGGCCCCCCACTTGCCAATTCGGCCGGTGGCCTCCTTGTTTCTCACCACTTCCCCCAGTGGGAGAGATGACGTGACCGTGATTGGGTGCCCGAGGAAGTAGTGGCAGAGGTTCTGCGACGCCATTAGGAGGGCAAAGCACAGCTTCTCCACTTCAGTGTACCGCGTCTTAGCTCCTTGAAGGGCCTCGCTAACGTAGTACACAGGGCGTTGCTGCCCATCTTGCTCTCTCACGTGCACCGCGCTTACTGCGACTGGGGTCGCCGCGAGGTAGAGTAGTAAAGGTTCCTCCGGGGATGGGCTCACGAGCATCAGAGGGCTCGCGAGGTACTTCTTCAGCGCATCGAATGCCGTCTGGGCCTCGGGGGTGCATCTGAACCCCTCGAGATCCCGGAGGATTTTGAAGAACTGGAGTCCGCGTTCTCCTTACCGCGAGACGAAACGACCCAACGCGGCCAGGCGGCCTGCAAGCCTTTGCACGTCTTTAACGGAACACGGGGGAGGCATGTCCAGCAGGGCCCGAATTTTTTTGGGGTTCGCCTCGATGCCCCACTGGGACACCAAGAAGCCAAGCAGCCTCCCACCGCGTACGCCGAAGGCGCATTTTTCCAGGTTGAGTTCCAACCCGTACTTGCGGAGGCTGCGGAAGGTCTCCGCCAGGTCGTCGATGTGTGCGGCTGCGCGAAGGCTTTTGACGACCGCGTCATCAACGTAGACCTCGACGTTCCCGCACAAACCCCGCCTCTAGAAGCTTGGAGACCTCTACCTTGATGGCGTCTTGGCGCTCGAGGGATAGCTTCCTCAACTTTTGCTTGACCGGGGAGCGGCTGGGGATCACTGCGAGCTTATGCTCAATGATGTCCCGGGCGACGCCCTGCATGTCTGAGGGCTCCCACGCGAAAAAGTCTGAGTTTTCACGAAGGAAAGCTGCGAGCTGCTCGGCATGTTCCTTGGTGAGGTCTGCTCCGATCCTGATGGTTCTCTCTTCATCTCCCGCGTACAGTTGGACTTTCCGGAGGTCTCCCTCGGGGCGTGGCCTCGGGAGTGGCCTCTCGGAGGGAACGGCCGGGCAGTATGAGGTTCGGGGGGGGCCCTCCCCTCGGAGTCTTGATCATGTTGATGCTTCCGATGGCAGCGGTGGCGTGCTCGTAAAGAGCGCAGGCCACGTTCTAGTGAATCGCACCGTGAGGCCCAGGGATCTTCACGCAGAGATAGTTCTGGTGAATCGCCGCCCCCAGATGGTTGATCGTGGTCCTCCCCATAATAGCATTGTATGAAGAGGGGAGGTCCACCACATCGAACCGGACTATCTCCGTCCGGTAGTTTTTTGGGGTGCCGAAGGTCATCGGTAGGTCGACCTTCCCCACCAGGTGGATGGTCTTCCCGGGAACGAAGCCTTGTAACGGCCCGAGTGCGGGCTGCAGCAGCTTCTCGTCGACGTGCATCTCCCTGAACGACTATAGGTATAAGACATCGGTGGAGCTTCCACCATCGACAAGAATGCGCGCTAGTTGGCAGTTGTAGACTGTAGCCGAGACGATGAGCGTGTCGTCGTGCGGGAAGCGAACCCCGCGCGCGTCTTCCGCTGTGAAGGTGAGGGGGACGTCTGACCATTTCAGTGGCGGAGACGTATGCAGCACCCCCACCACCTTCACCTCCCGCGCGTACTCCTTGCGCTGACGCTTGGAGTCCCGTCTCGAGGCAGATCCCCCCGTAATGACGTTTATACGTCTTTGGGAGGTTTGAAAGGGGAGTTCCTGGGTTGAGCTCCCTTCTTGCGTCTGTCTTTGCTGCTCGCTCGCAGGAGTAGGGAGCGCTGTCAAAGCCGTCGAGGGAGGTAAGGAGGCAGGGCCCCCTCCCCCCTGGCCGTGCTGGTCGAGAAAGGCCGCGAAGTGTTGTAGAAGCTGATGGCATTCTCGAGTAGCGTGGGTACTCGACCTGTGGAAGGTGCACCACACGTTGGCTGTGCCCTCCTTGCTCTCCTTGGGGCGGCTCTCGCGCCCGCGGGATGATTGCCCTCCCCTGTAGCCTTTTGACTTAGGAGTGGCACGACTGCCTTTGCCGCTGTCGCGCGAGCTGCCTCTGCCCTCGAGGATGAAAGCGTCCCGAGGCCGTGGCCATCGTTTCTTCGTGGACGTTTGTTGGGGGGGTCTCTGCCCTCCCGGTCGGCGGGGGTAGGAGCCCCCTAGTTCTTCTTCCAAAGATCGTCCTCCTCTGCGCGGGCTACTTCTCAAGTACGGTGAAGAGTTCATCGGCGGAGGTGGGGCAGCTTCAGGAGAGCCTCCGGTGGAGCTCCCCGGGGAGTATCCCGCTCTTGCATGCTTCGATGACCATGGAGTCAGGAACATGCGTCACTTTGCTCTTCACCTGAGCGAAGTGCATAAAGAAGCCGCGGATAGTCTCCCCCGTTCTTTGCCGGATGGTGTAGAGCTGGGATGAGTCTAAGGGCCGCACATAGTTGCCCTGGAAGTTCGCGCAAAATTCACGCTTCAGCTGCACGAAGGACTTGATGGATCCAGCTTTAAGGTTGTAGAACCATGAGCGTGCGATGCCCGTGAGGTAGAGGGAAAAGACATTGCACTGCACTGTCTCATCCCCTCCAGCCGCCGAGATGGCCGTTGAGTACACCTGCACAAACTCGTAAGGATCGGCCTCACCATTGTAGTGCTCGATGTGCGGTGGGCGGTAAGGCCGCGGCCAGTGGATGCGGCGGAGGCGACTGCACAGCGGTTGGTTGGTCCCCTCAACTTCCTTGGGGGATCCATGGTCGCCGTCTTCTCTTGCCGGGGACGCATCCTCATTGTCGGAGTCTGGAAGGGGTGGCAGCGGTCCCCCTGTGTGACGGTATCGCCTCTTTTCCTCCGGATTGGTTGAGCTGACCTCTTGGGCATCGAGGTTTTCTGCGGGGAGGGTAGCAGCTTCCTCGAACGGTCTCTTCCCCCGGGCGAGTTGGGAGCGCGTCTCCGCGAGCCCACGGGTTCGGGGGAGTCCTGACCGATGGCAGGAGGTGGTTTCCCCGGACTTGGCGGTACGCATTCGCTCGACCTCCTCCCTCGCGAAGCGGGTCTGATCCGCTGGGGGCGCCCGTTGGTACGCATTCCCCAGTGGACGCTGTCGGTGCGGCGGCGAGAGTAGTTGCGGTTCGAGTCCCCGGGGCGTCTGCGGGAGCGAGCGCTGCACCGACTCCAGGCGTCGGCCCCCAAAGGCTCTCAGGCTCGGGCGCGGAGGTTATCCCCGGTGCGCCGGTAGGCACTCGCGTGGGTTCCGGACCCGGGGCCGGGCGACTCCTCGAGGCAAGGGAGGGCTCGGAGACAAGTTGACCCCCTGGCGCGGGGAGCATCCCCGGGACCGGATACGGCCCGGGCACGCCTCCGGGAACGGGGAACATCCCGGGCCCGGCAAAGGCGGGGTGCCCCATGAAGAATTGGGGCGGTGCCCCCATAAACGGATATGGAGGCGGGTAGACGGGAGCCGGGGGTCGCGCCAGGACGCGCAGCAGCTCCTCCAGGGTGTGCTGGGTGCGAAGCTGGCCCTGGATCAAAGCCCCCAGCACAGAATCTGCGGAGACCGGAACGGGGAGTTGGGGCGCACTCGGCCCCGCAAGCTCGGTTGCGGTCGCCGGGTCAGAAACGGGGACCCTTTGGCCGGAGGCCGCGGGCGGAGGAAGCGGGTCCTCCCCCCGCGCGCCCCCGGGGGGCAGGGCCGCGGAGGCCTCATCTCGCGGAGGCGGAGCCAGGTTGCTGGGACCAGCACCCTCGGGAGATGAGAGGGCTTGAGCTCTGGTTGTTGCGGGAGCCATGGCAATTCGTCGTTCGGTCCCCACGGACGGCGTCAACTGTCGTGGTATTGTGGATACCTTGGCAGGTTAGGATGTGCACGGCACGAGTACAACGGTGCGAGTAGACCGAGTTACTGGTCTTCTCCCGCCGGGCAACACAGAAACTGACACGGGGGTTTATACAGGTTCGGGTCCCAGTGGGGACCCTAGTCCTGTTGGCTCTCTCCGGACGCGAGTCCGTTGGGAAGGTGAGCTCTCGGGGAGAGGTCTCTGAGAGAGCCGGATATTGCGTTAATATAAATGAATTCCAGTGAGCCTCCGGATCTCACCGGGCGCCCGGCGACCCTCCGGATCTCACCGGGGTCCCGGGGGCTCTCCGGGTCTCACCAGGGTTCCGGTGACCCTCCGGATCTCACCGGGCGCCCGGTGACCCTCCAGGTCTGACCGGGGTCCCGGTGACCCTCCGGATCTCACCGGGGGCCCGGTGGCTCTCCGGGTCTCACCGGGGTTCCGGTGACCCTCCGGATCTCACCGGGGGCCCGGTGACTCTCCGGGTCTCACCGGCGTTCCGGTGACCCCCCGGATCTCACCGAGGGCCCGGTGGCTCTCTGGGTTTCACCGGGGACTCCTTGGGACTTTGTGGGGCCCCTGGGGATTCCCCCAACCGAAGCCATTGGTCCTAGAGCTTCATGAACCGCAGGCACTGGGACATCATCCGCGACCATGAGATTAGTAGTGGTCGAGGGATCCTGTTCAGTCATCCCCACTCCTGTCGTTTGGAGTGGAGTACTCACCGCCGTAGGATTGGCAGTAGTCCTTTTGCGGCGGATAAGAGGAATGTCGTCTTCCTCATCCTCACTCCCTTCGCCCTGTACGACGAAGAAGTAATTTTCGCAAGTACTTGGGGGTACAGGAGGAACCGAGAATATTACCGTAGTCTTTTTCGCGGTAAGGGTTTTCTTCTACGAAGAAGCCTCTCCCAGAATCTTCTTAGGTTTTTTGGGAGCGAACTCCTTCGCTACGTGCTTCGAAGGGGCCCTCCTCACCTTCTTCGCAGTCGGTCTTCCCGAAGGACCAACGTCCTCAGTTGGACGCAATGCCTCAGCAAATTTTCCCAGAAGCTATATTATTCGATATGCTTTTGTTAATACAAGATAAATGGATGATTTGCAACAGAGCTTGTTTGAAGAAAGTCAAACCTTTCGGCACTCTTGCCTAAGATCGTTGCCGATGTTAATTAAGCTCTGGGGGCGAGGCGATCCCTTAGCTCCCTCCGTAGTGGCGTTATACACCCGAAGGAGGTAGCTTGTCTGTTTCTTGATCTCGGACTAAGATAGAGCTATGTCGCAAACAAACATGTTAACAAACACAACATTTTTTAGTTAGTAAAAATGTGTGTTTTGTTGATTAAAAGACATACCATTATTATAGTCCAGGGTGCTGTCAGCCATGGACTTAACTTCCCAAGTTGGATGTGCCCTTCCACTCAGGGAGCTTATCCAATTCTTCATGAAGTCGCGTATGATGTCATGCGCGGTCAAGCCTTGCTGGACTACGCGAAGAATAGCTTGAGCTTGTTTCTTCTGTTCTGCGCTCAGAACGGGAAGGGAGTCTAACTCACTGGCTTTCTTCGGTCGGGTGTTCACGAACCATAGTCCGCTCTACGACGGAGGGGTGCAGTAGAACCATTTCTGGTACCACCCATGAACAGAGTCCCGTAGAAGCGGCAATGGGTACTCTTTCTTCTCCCTTATACAGAAGTAGATGCACCCAGCGGCATTGGCACTTTTCGACCATGCCGAAAAGTAGAAGCGTCAGAAAAACTCCACGCTTGGAAGCACTCCGACGAAGGCTTCACAGAGGTGTTGGAAAATCACCAAAATAAGAACTGTATTTGGGTGGAGATTCACTAACTCCAGCCCATAGTGTTCCAAGATTCCCCGCAGAAACTCGCTTTCTGGGAATCGGAACCGGCAGAGCAGGTATTCCTCGAAGATCACCAATTGGCCCTCTTGGACGATTGGGGTTTCTTGATCTTTCTCCGCTGGCCACCAGTTGATCAGTAGCCGTGGAGGGAGAATCTCTTCTTTCTCTAGTGCCACCAGGCTCTCTTCTGTATGGTGAACGGATCAGCTCCAGGATGCCATTTCTCACGAAGAATTGGGGAGAAAGGTGGTGACTTTGGAGGCGACCAAGATGAGTAATGCAAAAGAGTGTTTTTGTGCGGCGAGAAACTCTAAATGAAGGGTTCTTGGTTCTGAAGCTTCCTCAGGAAGCTACCTTTTCCTTTTTATATGCCCAAGATAACCCTTCACCGAATATTTTATTAATTTCCCATAATGGGTGCCTTCTCTCTGGAAACCCATTACGCACTCCCTACAGTGAATCCGGAACAAAATATATTTTCATTATTTTTTGTTTCGAATTCGGGGCTAGGGTGCACACAAAAACATGAAAATTTTGCAAAGATTTTTGAGGAAATAATCCCTCGTCTTTTGTAAACTAATTTTTATGTGTTGATCACAATGCAGTTCTGTGATCGTCTCAAGATTTGCATGTTGATCGCAATGCAATTCTTTGATCGCTGCAAGTGGGTAATCGCAACATATACGATTATCATTCGATCAAGGTATTATGTTCTGATTGCGGTTTCAGTTTTGATCGCAATACCAGTACTGGTCGCGATATAGCACATCAATGCATTTCTGATCGAAAAAGTTGTTGCGAAGCCATACTTTAGATAGGGTTTTACTTGTGTATGTGTGGTCGCAAAGGCATTCTTTGTGACCATGTTTTCGCACAAAGATTGTGAAGAGTTTTAATTCGGGATTATAAGTCTTGCATAATCCTTCTTGAGAAATCAAGGTGTGTAAGGTAAAGGAAATTCTTATTTCTGGCAATCTTTTGTAACACCCTGAGTTAGGGGTGAAAAGTTCCTTTTTCATAAATAGCATGCATGCATGTATCTGTAGTAATAGCCAGATCAGTATCTATCCTAAGCCCTAAAATCTCCAAAATCTATCCTGTGACCTCAAATCAAGATCAGATTGTTCAGATGTGATCTATCAGTTACTCTGAACTTAAAAGTCTTCAGAACCCAGATCCAATTCTATCTCTAACTCCCAGAATTATCAACTCCATTCTGTTTTCGAAAACAGAAATACCTTATATTACCCAAATACCCTAAGTTTCAGAAATACAGATTTAATCCGAATCTTGACCAAGTTCAGACCAGACTATTCCTGGAATATGATCATGGGTATGTCAATACCTTAATCTAAAAAGTTGACAGCCAGATTTCACCATCTAGACTCTTTTCACAAATCAGTCCAAGAGTTATCGCAAATTAGTCCTTATCTGATATCGGAAAACCCAAAAAGGCTAAAATCTCTAGATTAACTCCAAATTCAGAATTTCTTCGGCAAATCTTCTCAAAATGCTATTTGCCACAAGTCTCTCTTCTGTGCAGATATCAAAATCGAACCCTAAATGCCAGAATTCGAAATCGACAAAACTTAAATCTTATTTTACCCTAAATTACCCTATTTTCAGTTTGTATTGAAAACTATTCAAATGTGTCAAATCTTATCAATTACCTTTGCCAAATATCCTGTTGAAAATAATCTACTAGATTAGTGAAATCAAATTCAACTCTAACCTTCCAAATCTCCAGATTTACATTTCAGTCCAAAACTCAAAGAATTAAAACTGCAGTTCAGTCCATTTTCGACCAGGCCGTATACTGCTGTACACGACCAGAAGCCTCGCCGTGGTTTCCTTGCGCCGTGCACGCTCGCCGCCGGCCAATCTTCGCCGCACTTGTGACCGTGCATGCTGTTGCGCACGTGTCCTCGCCTCAGCCGTCACCGTGGCAGCGTCGCTGCAACGTCGACGACCCGCGCCTGCTTCCCCGCGCGACCAGCAGTGACTTTTGTCAGCAATTCATCGCCACGTAGCTTCGCCGCACCAGTACTTGTCGCCACCGCTTGCTACAAGCTTTGCAAGGTCCCGATGAGGCGACATTGCGATCAGCTGAAAGCTTGTCGCCGTCGCATCACCGCTCTTATTGTTTCTTCGCCGCTACTGCTCCTGCACGCAACCAGTCAAGTCACAGCAACCAATCTCTTCATTGTTCCCCTTCGCCATCCTCGCCTGACCTATTTAAACGCTCCTGTGTGCAGCAGCTCCCTCCACACATCACCAGGACTTAACCAATTTCCAAATTTTCTCGCTGCAGTCGTCTTCTCCGGCGAGCCATCGAGGAGGCTCACGGTGCCAGCTCATTCCACATCATCTCTTGCCAAATTAAAGCCATCAGTGAGTTCATCTACTTATCCACTCTGTGTAGTACTGTCTAATTGCTCCCCGGTGACCTCTAATGCCGGCGATCACCGGAAATTGCTAAAATTCGAAGAATGCCCTGTTCCGGCAATGTAGCTCGAATTACTCCAAATTAGCTCTCGTATCTGTAATCAAAATTGATCAGTAAGTTAAATCAAGCATGCCTGTGAACTTAGAACAATCAATTGAGCCCAATTTGAAGCTATCCCCAATTTTGCAATTTATCAGTTGCTGGCTCTCGTCGCCAAGCCGCACCGGCGAACCTCCGGCCAAATTGACGTCGCCAGTAGCTTACTCATACCCTTCTATCACTCCTAGAGCAAGGAATCGAGTTCAATCGGCTTGTGTTGGAAATGCCCAAATCCAGTGTTTCTTCTCCGGCGCCGATGACCGGAAAAGTGTTCCCGGCCGTTTCAGCCCAAATCACCTTGTCATTTAGATGTGCCCTAGCCTCCTAAGCATTTTTGTCTTCTAGCCCGACATCTAAATCAGCCTAGATCAAAAGTTATAGCTTTGCCAAGTTTTTGTCCAGAACTGATCTAGTGCAACCAGTTCATCTCAGTTCATCATCAAATTTCTTGCTTTCCAGCCATTTCTTGCCCTAGAACCTGTTGACTTAATTGTTCCTGTTACTCAAGCCTACCTCCCAGACAAAGTGGTGCATCATTTGGAGCTCCAGATCAAAAGTTATGCTAAGCCCTAGTTTTTGGCATTGTCAGCTCTATGCCAGAGCTTGTCAGCCAGTGGCATTGACCTTGTTTACCCACTTCTGGTTATGTAATTTGAAATCCACTTTGTCCACTGAATTTGTAGAGTTGTGATCTACATTTTCTTCTACTACCACAACTTGAAATAAGCACCCTAGCTTTTCTTAAAGCTATGTCCAAGCTTTGATCCGAATGTCGATCTGTTGACATTCGCTGTTTTGATTAAACCAGCCACAAAATTGTTATCCCTATTGTAATCCTGAAACCCTAAGATTATCTAATCACCATTGTTAGCCCAAATTCCTTGAAACCCTAGAATCTCGACTCAGTTCAGTTTGCAGTTCAAATTATCTCCAGTATAGTTCAATCATTCTTGTTGAGCATTTCTGCATATAAGTCATAAAACATTTTAATATTAAAGGTAATTATTGTGTGTTTGTTTGTCGTCGAGCAGATTCAGAAGCTGACTTTGAAGATTTTGCTGTTGACCCGTCATCAACTGCTGTTTCTTACAACGCGGAAGGCAAGTCATATCCTTGGTCATCTTGAACCAATATTTTAAATGTTGCTATAATATAACCTTGAATATAGGCAATATTGCATGTGAAAGATTGAGAATGGTTGATTTATGAATTGGCAGTACTAGACTGGTTATCTGTGAAATGTGAAATAAACAAGTTTTGAGCCATGAACTATTATATGTATACTTATATTCATGAAATAAAACCCCTAGCCGTGACCAGAAAATGGTATGGATGGCTGTAGCACTGGAGGTGCTAGACTGCAAAGGAATGCAGGCACTGAAGGTGCAGGGTTGTGGATGGTCTGGTCACTGGCATATAAGGACTAGAACCTTGTGTTGTGCGTCTAGTGGCATGAACAACGTGCTAACCGCAAGCCTGGTGTGGGACAGGCCTGAACAAGTACTTATGTGGATCGCACATGAAACCCCTGCATGAGATGTGTTGTGATGATTGATTTGGAGGCTGACTCCCACTATCACTGAAGGTGATCTGACATTAGACCCAGCAATGGGGAAATGAGTAGGGGTGGGGGTATAGCCTACCACAACTGTGTTTCGCGAGAGATCCACAGGGTCGGGGGTGAATTGTGAGTGAGACATAACAAAAGTTCTTGTTATCTCCACCTTGCCACTCACACATGGTTGTGAGGAGGGGTCTAATCATTTTGATAGGATGGGCTTGAAAGTGGAATATCTTGCGGGTAAATTGGTACCTCTCTGCAGAGTTAAAAACGTATTCGAATACTCCGAACTCCCGGGTTTTATAGGAGTCTGCTGCGGTGGATTAAATCCACGGGGTGTGACACAAGTATTATTTTCTAAGTAAAATATGTTTTAATCAAGATTACCCAAATGACATGTGTTGTCATGATAAGGAGTGCTGCCGTGGGCTGTCGTGTCGACGTGTCGCGGTAGTGCTATAATCTAGTGAACATGAATGATGATGTTATATTATGAAAAGTGCTGCCATAAGATGAGATGAGAAAGGAAAAGGTTATTTTACAAACATCCATAATTCTTGACTAGTCTAGGTTCATATCATCACTACTATATGTATCTACTCTTACCTATGACTTGCTGAGTACGTAAGTGCTCACCCTTGCAACATTCAACTCAATAGATGGAGCCTACCTTGATCAAGATGATGGCACGGAGTACTACGTGGATCCAGAAGGAGGAGAATCAGTTCCGCCAGAACCCTGAAGTGTGTTGTTCTGCCGTCAACTTCTTTTGTGGGAGGGTCACCTATCTTCTACTGCGTAGTTAAATATTTTGCTAAACCCTGAATGTCTTGTAGGCATTGTAATCCTCTTTATGTAATATTAAGGCCAGCAGGCCACACTGCTTAATATTTTGTGAGTACTCTGTTGCAATGTAATATACTCCTGTGTTTGACTCATCCTGGGAAGTCAAAGGTTTGTGGTTTGGGACTAGCTGCAGCGAGCTAGGTCTCTACAGGAGTAGTCGTTGTCCCAGTTTCGGGGCGCGACATCTTTACATACAAAAGGGATACAAGCGACTAGAGTATCGACCTAATCTGAGAGAAGTTTACAAAGTTCTCGTAAGAACATATTGGCGTCAGTAGGATCTACACTGACTACCCCAAGAGAACTAGCAACTACTCTAAGTCTATCTACATCATCCTGGAGCAAAGAAGCACTACTACTCCTGATCGTATCGGAGAGTTCTCGCTGCTGCCGAGCATGGTCTCGCTCCAGGCGGAGTTGGTGTGCCTCTTTGCGAGAGTTGTCGAGACATTCTACCAGATGCAGAATGGCTAAGGACATCTCCTCAGAATGCTTCTCTAGCGCCTCTTTCTCTTCTTGGAGAGATCGCTCGAAGGCTGCACCCTTGCCAAGAACATGAACGTTGGCAGGTTGGTCGCTGGGGGCTCTGGTAGTTTTGCTCTCCTGCATTCACAAGTGTTAGCTTTGAGGATGAAACGACTCATAGGGGGAATAGAGATAATTACCAATCTTCGCATTGGAGACAAATGAGGAGATGCAGAACTTCCTCCAAAAAACAGGTCGCCCGACGAAAGCCGAGGACCACCTAGTCGCGAAAGTGCAACCTTCCCACCAGAAAGTTGATCATCCTGTGAAGTCTGATCAAGAGCAGCTACATTGTCTACTCGCGACAATGTAGGGGTCCCTCCGGGATTATCATGGATCCCCAAAAATGATGTTCCAACCTGTGGAGTAGCATCCATAGGAAGAACTATAGGGGTTAAAGGAAGAGAGAGCAATGATGCATCCCTAACCTTTGCACCTACAGCTGCAACACTACTGGAGGATCCTTTGTCGACTTTTGCTTTTTTCTTTGGGGGAATTTGTTCCTCATTAACCTGAAAAATTTCCAAAGTACACTACTTTGAGAACGACCAAGACAAGCACTGGGACTAGATCTTTTTGATGGTACGTACCTTCTGGTCGAAATCAAGTTCCAGTGATTCCTCATCACTTTCAATCTCAATGATGTGCTTGGAGTCCTGATATGCCATTGAGATGAAAACGGAAGAGAAGAAGAGATAGCTCTGGAAAAGACTTAGCTGGGATAAAACTTGCCAAGTTTTAGGGCTAAGAGGCTTCGGTATTTATAGCACCCAAGGGTGATGGTTCATTTTTGTGAATGCCTCAAGCTCTTAAAACATATTTACAGTTTTATCTTTGGTGAAAAAACAAGTCAGCAGCGCTATCATTACCTGTCAAAAACAACCCAGAACCCGTCTCAGGGAATAAACTGCCGCACGTAGTGCGCCACTAAGTGTAGAAGTTGAAGCGTCGGGTCACTTATCCGATGCAGGATTAAAATTTGAAGTAAATATGCCTCTTCATTTCTTCAAATTTGGAGGCTAGCTGACGAGGATTGTTACTCGAGCTAGTTCAAAATAATGCACATTTGGTTCAAGACAGATACGAACCAGATGAGTGTCTGAAGGTCTGCTATTATGGTCTCATACGACCTGAGAAGCGCAGACACAAGAATAACTTATGGTGGCAGGCTTTGCGCGATCATGAGATCGCAGACGTTACGCGGTCAGGAGGCCACAAACAATATGCGGTCAGAAGGTCGTTGACTATCCTCGACCAGAGTAACTCGGGATTGCTTAGCTCTGCAACAAGCATATCCCTAGGATCATGATGATTCCTCCACGTATGAAGACAACTGCCAGGAGGATAACATGTGCAGTTATCCCTTGATTGCACGTGTTAAACCTGCGTGGGAGTCAAGTGCGGTTACCAAAACTGTGCTTCTACTACCATTCAAAACTATCGTGCATTGGCGCCCTTCTAATTGGTATAAAGGAGAGATCAGAGACAACGACAGATCAACCACAAGCTTTCATAAGTTAGTTTAGTCGTTTTGTAGACAATCACACAGAAAAGATCTTCACCTGTGATGACCTTTTCTTCAACCTTGTAAACACTTTCCATACATAGTGAAATCACAACAGGACGTAGGGCTATTACTCCCACCATCGAGGGCCCGAACCTATATAAATCTCTCTGTGCCCCAACTGACATTGCTCATCATCCCTTTCCGGTGGAACACTTTGAAAGGCCTCACAACTCACAAATTCTGCATAAGATAGACTAAGGACCCCGAGTCCGAATCGTCGACACTGATGCCAATCAAATCCGGGTGAGAGTCACTGGATAGATGTTAAAAACATCCTGAAGTACTTGAGAAGAACTAAGGATGTGTTCCTAGTTTACTGAGGTGAGGAAGAGCCCATTGTAAATTGTTACACTGATGCCAGCTTCCAAACCGACAAGGATGATTATCGATCACAATCTGGGTTTGTGTTTTGCCTCAATGGAGGAGCTGTAAGTTGGAAGAGTTCTAAGCAAGAGATGGTCGCTGATTCCACAATAGAAGTCGAGTACATAGCTCCTTCTGAAGTAGCAAAGGAAGCTGTTTGGATAAGAAATTTCATCTCTGAACTTGGTGTGGTACCTAGCATTGTTAGTCCGGTGGATCTCTATTGTGATAATAATGGAGCCATCGCTCAAGCTAAGGGACAAAGGTCACATCAGAAGTCCAAGCATATACTTCGGCGACATCACCTTGTACGAGAGTTTATCAGCAGAGGTGATGTGAAAATATGCAAAGTTAATACAGACTTCAATGTGGCAGATCCATTGACGAAGCCTCTCCTGCAACCAAAGTATGAGGCGCCCACTAGAGCAATGGGTATTCAATACCTATATGATTGACTCTAGTGCAAGTGGGAGATTCATAGAGACATGCCATAGATGCAATCATGGAGATGATTGTATCATGATATGTTTATGAATTGTTACGAATAAAATGTTATTGCATTCCTTGAATAAAGTATAACTTTTATTGATCAAACAAGTATGTGACTTGTTCGTGGATCTTTTTATTACGATATATGTATTGTCGGTGTAACATCCCTATTTTTCCCCAAATCTTGCCCAATCTAAGTCTGTTGTCTCAAGATTATAATCCAGGGTATGTAAATACCTTAACCCAAAAAGTTGGCAGCAGAACTCCATCGTTCAGTCCTTTTTCACAAATTAGCCCAAAAGTATCGTAGATTTGTCCTTTTCAACTTTTCCAAAACCCCGAAAAAGCTAAAAATTGCAAATTAATTGCAAATCTTGATCTGATTCAGGGAATGCCTCCCATTCACTATTTTGAGCAAATTTCCCTTCTATGAGAATTCCAAAATATCATCTGAAGCCTTAGTTTTTAGACTCACCAATTTTCCAAACCGTAATTACCCTATTTTCGTTTCGAATCAAAACCCTAAATTTTAATATTCTTCATTGCTAAACTATTTGCTAAGTTTAGTATACCCATTTAGTGAAACCAATTCTCTTTTTTTCTAAGCCTTTCTCCAGATTTACAATTTGGTCCTAAAGCCAAGTTTCTGTAATTGCAAATCAGTCTAGATCCCTTTTTCCAGCCCTTTTCGACAAGGACCCGGCTGCTGTTTCGACCAGAGTTTTGCCGTGCTTCTTCGCCATGTTTCTCTGCCATAGGCCTGTGTTCACCACCGTCAGTGTGTGTGCCTGTTTGATCGTGCCCATGCGCTCGTGTTCACGCCAAATCCAACCGCCGTGGCAGCCCTTCGACCAGCATCTGCACCAGCGTGCCTGCCCGAGGGGAGATTTGATTTGCATACGAGTCCGTGTCGTTGCCGGAGCAGCTTCGTCACCTCCGCCTCTACACCGTCCTAGACCAAGTTCCTAAGTCGCCGACCGTTGCTGGCAAAGTTGGATAGCCGCTTGCACACCATCGCGTCATCGTCGCCACTGTTTCTCCAGCGCCAAGCCGGTCACGTTGTAGCTTCTAGGCCACTATAGAGTGTTTTAATAATTAATGATAACTACAAATGCTATACTAACGTTACCTGTCTAGTTGTATCAAAGAGAGTACTTAAAAGACAGGTCAATGAAAGGCAAAGAAAGAGCCTCATGATGAAGAAAGAGCATTGATCAAAAGGGCAAAGGTACGAAATAGGATCTTTTCCATTTTTACCGGTCTAAGGTGATTAGAGAAGAATTTTGACCGGATTTTAGAATAGTTGCCGTACTATTAAGAGGAGCATGTGGTGTATCACAATATACTTCATCTATGTGCCACAAATCTTAAAATCAACCTGCATTGCATACTAGAAGGTCATATTCCTCAAAATGCTTGTTTCAGCTCAGTTCAGCTCAGTCTGTCTCAGTCGGTCTGACCGTGAGTTAGACCGGTCTGACCGAATTATCGGACTAACCGTTTAAAATCTCGGACTGACCGAAGTTGTGTCTTTGCATAATATATTTCTGTTTAAGGTCGGTCTGTCCGTAGTTATTTTGTTGGTCAGACTCCTGGAACCTCTTGATTTATCCTTCAAGAATTTTGAGCTATTACGGTCTGACCGTTTGTTATACCGGTCTGACCGTGAAATCGGTCTGACCGAGTTTTTGAACTGCGGTCTGACCGTTTGGCCGGTCTGTCCGTATATTTCGGCCTGACCGTATAAGGTGTCCAGAAACTATGTCGTCTCTGGACAGTTCACGGTCTGACCGAAATAGGCTCCGGTCTGACCGTATGTGTGCCTGACAAGGGCAGTTGAGCATTTATTGCGCCTGTTTAATGTCGTTGCAATTGCGGCGGTCTGACCGAGCTTGTGCCTGCGGTCTGACCGCCAGGTGATCTTTTTCTCTCAACGGCCTGTAACGGCTATATTAATTGTGGGGGGTATATATACTCCCATGCACGGCCCTGTTCAGTACTTTTGCATAATCTTGAGCATTGTCATCATCCTTGAGAGCCTAAGCTAGTTTCATACACTCTAGGTTTCAATTTCTCAAATTTGTGAGAGTGTGCATTTGAGATCTTCTAGTGCATTGCATTTAGATCATTGAATCAATCGTGTGGCACTAGAAGAAGGCAAAGTGATCATCACCGGCTTGTTACTCTTGGAGTTTGCCGGCTCCTAGACGGCTAGGAGAAAGGTTTTGAAGAGCTCTTCAAGGAAGATTGTGAAGAAGCTTCAAAACGTCTTGTGAAAGGTTGAGCACGCCTTGCCGGAGCGGTAAAGTGCATCCTTAGTGAAATCGAGGTTTGGATAACTCATTACACTATTCCGGCTCAAGATCTAGGTCACTTCTCGAGAGAAGATTGACTAGATAGAGGAGCGGTTAGAGATTTGAGTTTGCCTCAACGTGGATTAGGGGTGATCGGCAAATCACTGAGACCACGGGATATATCCTTGTGTTGAGATTGCTCATTGTTCATCTTGTGTTATTTAAATTGCTCTCATTTACTACAAATTGTTTGATTTATTGTAATTTGGTAAAATCGCCTATTCACCCCCCCTCTAGTCGATATCCTAGATCCCTTTCAATTGGTATCAGAGCAAGGACTCCTTTTTAGAGGATTTAACCATCCCGGAGTAGGATTAAGATGGCTAGTGAGGGTCGGATCAATATTGGTAAACCACCACTCTTTGATGGATCTAACTATACTTATTGGAAAACTAGGATGATGGTCTATCTTAAAGCCATGGGTGGAAAGATTTGGAAAGTGGTGGATGAGGGGTTTGCAATTCTTGATGATGACGACATGACCAACTTAGATAGAGATAATGCCTTAGCAAATGCTCAAGCCATGAATGTTCTTTATAGTGCTCTAAATCTAGGTGAATTTAATAGAATTTGTAAACTTGAAACGGCCCATGATATTTGGAGAAATCTTATGGATATTCATGAAGGAACCTCGATGGTCAAGGACGCTAAACTATTTATCCATAAGGGCCAATTTGAAAAGTTTGCCATGTTGCCCAATGAAGATGTATCGGAGATGTTTAACCGATTAAATAACATCGTAAATGAGTTAAAAGGGCTTGGTATGGATGTCACAAACGTGGAGTTTTGTCATAAGTTTCTTAGAGCTTTACCTTCTAAATATGATACAATTGTTACCTTACTTGTGCGTTCGAACTTGAAGAGTGTGACTCCGTTGGAAGTCTTGAGTGAGATTCTCACTCATGATATTTTCAAGAAGTCTCAAGAAGAAGTGAAAGATGAGGCTTCCGACTCCAAGAAGAAGAACATTGCACTTAAAGCTCAAGTCTCCAAAAGGGAAGACAATGAAGAGGAAAGCGATGAGAGAGACACCGATGAGGAAATGGCTCTCTTCGTGAGAAAATTCAAGCAATTCATGAAGAAAAGATATCAAGGGAAATCTTTCAAGAAAGGACAAACATCCAAGAGGAACCCATTTGAAGAAAGAAGATGTTTTGAGTGCGGTGAAAAGGGTCACATCTCCACACAATGCAAAAATAAGGAAGAAGAAAAATCAATGAAGAAGAAGAAATACGAGAAGGAGAAAGCAAGAAAAAGGTTTTCAAGAAATATTATAAGAAGAAGGATGGGCAAGCTTACTTCATTGAGTGGGATTCGGATGCTTCAAGTTCCGATTCCGATGATGAGGATGAAGCGTCACCCAAAGGACTTGCCGGAGTAGCTATCAAGGAAGCTCCATCTCTATTCTCCACTCCTCATTGCCTCATGGCTAAAGGAGAATCAAAGGTATCTTGTGGTGAAAATGAATATACTTATGATGACCTAGTTGAGATGATCACTGATTTTGATGACTATTTGAGTAAGGAAAAAGAAAAATTCAAGGAATTGAAGAAGAGATACAAAGCTCTTCAAAATTCCTATGAGGAGCTAAACACATCTCATGAGAGTCTCAAAGAAACTCATGAGATGCTTAAGGAAGCTCATGACTCTCTAATTACTCATAAAGCCAACAAATCGAGTAATGACATAGGCATCACTTGCAATATGTTGAATGATTTGCCCATGATGTCTACTTCTAGCATTTCTACTTCTTGTGAAGACTTAAATGAATTCCCTACTAGACCTAAAATTGAAGATAATGTGCTTAGTCTTGAAAACAACAAACTTAAAGAAGAAATTGAAAAACTAACCAATGACCTAGCAAAATGCTATGTAGGAGAATCAAAATTAAGACATCTTCTAGATAGTCAAAGATTTTCCTTAAGAAAAGAAGGACTAGGTTTCATTCCCAAAAAGGGTAAACATGCTTTTGTTCCAACTAAAACCGTTTTTGTGAAAGAAAAAGGATATTGTAACAAATGTAAAAGTTTAGGTCACATTGAAAAGAATTGCCATGCTAACAAAAGCATTTCATCCCCTATATTCAATTCTTGCTATGTATTGAAGAAAATGACAAATGGCGATATTAAAGCCAAATTTGTTGGAACCCCGATCATTGGTGCCAAAAAGAAAGCCATTTGGGTTCCAAAATCCTTGGTAACTAACCTCCAAGGACCCAAAAAGGTTTGGGTACCTAAAAGGACCTAACTTTGTTTTGTAGGTAAATTACAAGGCGGGAGGACAACATTGGGTGCTCGATAGTGGATGCACTCAACACATGACCGGTAATCACAACATGTTCTCCTCACTAAATAACAAAGGTGCGGAATATGACAAGATCACTTTTGGAGACAATAGCAAAGGAAAGGTAAAAGGTTTAGGTAAAATTGCTATCTCAAACGACCTCTCCATATCTAATGTATTGCTTGTTGAATCTCTAAACTTCAACCTCTTATCCGTAGCTCAACTTTGTGATCTTGGATTCATATGTGCATTTTATCCAAAAGAAGTAATTATCACTAGCATTGATGATAATAAGTTGATTTTCAAAGGTTTTAGACATGGCAACCTCTATTTAGTTGATTTCAATTCAAATGATACTAATCTTGGTACATGCTTGTTTACAAAATCTTCCAAAGGTTGGCTATGGCATAGAAGGCTTGGGCATGTTGGAATGAAACAACTAAATAGACTAGTTAAACATGATTTGGTTGTTGGTCTAAAAGATGTAAAGTTTGAAAAAGACAAATTATGTAGTGCTTGCCAAGCCGGAAAACAAGTTGCAAACTCACATCCAACTAAAAGCACAATGTCAACTTCGAGTCCACTTGAATTATTGCATATGGATTTATTTGGACCAACTTCTTTTGTGAGCATTGGTGGCAATAGTTATTGCCTTGTCGTTGTAGATGATTTTTCTAGATATACATGGATATTCTTTTTGCATGACAAGTCAATTGTGTTTAATACTTTCAAAAGCTTTGCTCAAAGGGCCGAAAATGAATTTAGCTTCAAGATCAAGAAAGTGAGAAGTGACAACGGCTCCGAATTCAAGAACACCAAAGTTGAAAATTGGTGTGATGATAAAGGCATCAAACATGAGTTTTCGGCCAAGTATACACCGGAGCAAAATGGAGTAGTCGAACGAAAGAACCGGACATTGATAGATATGGCAAGGTCTATGCTTTCGGAGTACAATGTTTCGGACACCTTTTGGGCCGAAGCAATCAACACCGCGTGCCATGCATCAAATCGTCTTTATTGTCATCGACTACTAAAGAAAACTCCTTATGAGCTTCTCATTGGAAGGAAGCCAAACATTTCCAACTTCCGTGTGTTTGGGTGTAAGTGCTATATCTTGCGGAAAGGTACACGCTTATCTAAATTTCAAAGTAAATGTGATGTAGGATTTTTGTTAGGATACTCATCAAATAGCAAAGCATATCGTGTCTACAACCAAAACTCCGGTTTGGTTGAGGAGACACATGATGTTGAATTTGATGAGACTAATGGCTCTCAAGAGGAGCAAGAAAATTTGGATGATGTAGGTGATGAAGGGTTGAGAGTGGCAATGAAGAACATGACCATTGGGGATGTCAAGCCGAAAGAAGATAGTGGTCAAGATGAAGATCCATCCACTCATGCTATCTCCTCTTCATCAACTCCTCAACACGAAGATCAAATAGTTGAAGTGGTCAACGTGGAAGACTCCACTCAACAACAACCGGAAGTACCTTCTACTTCTACTTCACAAATCCCGGTTGACCATCCAAGAATTCATCACTCAATTTCCAAAGATCACCCCGTCGATCAAATTGTTGGTGACTTGTGTAAGGGTGTTCAAACTCGTTCTCGTCTTGCTTCATTTTGTGAAAATTACTCTTTTGTTTCCTCCTTTGAGCCCACACTTGTAGATGAAGCTTTAAAAGATCTGGATTGGGTGAACGCTATGCATGAAGAATTAAACAACTTCACCCGCAACAATGTTTGGGAATTGGTAGAAGAACCAAATCCGGATGAGCATAATGTCATTGGAACCAAATGGATTTTCAAGAATAAACAAGATGCAAATGGAGTGGTAGTAAGAAACAAGGAAAGATTGGTGGCTCAAGGATACACTCAAGTTGAAGGTTTGGACTTCGGTGAAACCTTTGCTCCCGTAGCTAGACTTGAGGCTATTAGAATCTTACTTGCTTTTGCTTCATCTCATAATATTAAACTATATCAAATGGATGTCAAAAGTGCATTTTTAAATGGAAAAATTAATGAGTTAGTATTTGTTAAACAACCTCCCGGATTTGAGGATCCTACAAAGCCAAATCATGTGTATAAACTCTCCAAGGCTCTTTATGGTCTTAAACAAGCACCTCGTGCTTGGTATGAAAGACTTAGGGACTTTTTAATTTCAAAAGGCTTTAAAATTGGGAAAGTTGATACTACATTGTTTACTAAGAAAATTGGAAATGATTTCTTTGTATGTCAAATTTATGTTGATGACATCATATTTGGATCTACTAACCAAGATTTTTGCGAGGAATTTGGTGATATGATGTCCAGGGAATTTGAGATGTCTTTGATAGGTGAATTAAGTTTCTTTCTCGGATTACAAGTTAAACAACTCAAGGAAGGAACTTTCATCAGTCAAAACAAATATGTGAAGGATCTACTCAAGAAGTTCGGACTTGAAGAAGCAAAACCAATCAAGACACCAATGGCCACAAATGGTCACCTTGTCTCTGACGAAGGAGGTAAACCGGTAGACTCAAGGCTTTATAGATCCATGATTGGTAGTTTATTATATCTAACTGCTTCTAGGCCCGATATTATGTTTAGTGTTTGTATGTGTGCAAGATTTCAAGCCTCTCCTAAAGAAAGTCATTTAATGGCCGTTAAGCGCATTTTGAGATATCTAAAATATTCATCTAGCATAGGGTTGTGGTATCCTAAAGGTGCAAAATTCAAATTAATTGGATATTCTGATTCCGATTATGCGGGATGTAAAGTGGATAGAAAAAGCACCTCTGGCAGTTGTCAACTATTAGGAAGATCTTTAGTATCTTGGTCCTCTAAGAAACAAAACTCTGTAGCTTTATCAACCGCCGAAGCGGAATATGTTTCCGCGGGTAGTTGCTGTGCACAATTGCTTTGGATGAGGCAAACATTGTTGGATTATGGAATAAAATTTGAAAAAGTGCCTCTTTTGTGTGATAACGAGAGTGCGGTGAAAATAGCCACAAACCCAGTTCAACACTCTCGGACCAAGCATATAGATATCCGACACCACTTCCTTAGAGATCATGTTAGCAAAGGTGATGTGGTGGTGGATAATGTGAGAACCGAAGATCAATTAGCGGATATATTCACGAAGCCCTTAGATGAAAGTCGTTTTTGCAAACTTCGAAATGAGCTTAACGTCATTGATATCTCAAATGTGGCTTGAATTGTTGGACTCATATTGAATGTGCTTATAGTTTATCTTGGTTGCTTAAACTTCCTCTTTTAGAGCTTTTTAGGTTCCTTTATCGGCAATTGAGTGAAATGAACCAAAAACATGTTAAATTGTAAAAAAAAAAAATTCTTCCCCTTTGGTGATATTGCCTATATCTTTCTTATGATTATCTTATAGTTATATATATCTCTGTCAAAATGTCTTGAGCTTCAAATCAATCAAAATCTTCCAAGAAATTCAATCTTTCCAGCGGTCTGACCGAAACATATGCGGTCTGACCGAATGCATCTCCAGAGAGCATCTTAGATTCCTGCTTCCAGCGGTCTGACCGGTCTATCTTCTACGGTCTGACCAAATTTTCATGACCAGAGACCTTTTAACCCGAATCTCTTGTCCTTTTTTTTTTTTTTACTTTTCTTCCCCATCTCTGTCTCTTTCACGTGCGCCTCAATCCTTGGATTTTTCCTCTCCGGTCAAACCCTCGTCAAGCTCGGACAAACTGTGGTTCAGGATCTTCACCAAATCATGTCTTCACGGTATATTGCTCAGATTCTTCTTCGTTTTTCTGTTTCTCTTCTGTTCATCTTGTGAGTTAGGGCAAATGTAGTGAATCTTGGTTAAACTGTGCAAACTTCCTGAAATTGATTCATTACCCTGATGCAATGTGAAGTCTATCTCATATATTTGTCCACATTGCATGTTAATTTCTCCAAAATCCCAGAAATCTTGCCAAACCCTAACTCTACGGTTGCGCCGGTCTGACCGCCCCTGTCTCGGTCTGACCGAATGCAACAGCAGAGCCAGGGTGTGCAGTTCTGTTATCATCTCTGTTCTCGTCATGCTTTTCTGTTTCCTGTATCTTACCTGCTTCATATTCCAAATCGTACAGTGGTCAAGGTACTCAAGGCGCTGGCCCCACTCGGACCAACAAGAAGAAACTGGCTAAGCGGCCGAAAAGGGTTCTACCCTCGAGTAGCAGTGACAGTCATGATGACGATTGGCTACCCTCGGCCGGTGACTCAGAGACAGAGCAGTCGTCTCATCAGGGTGGATCCTCTCATGTAGGCATGGACGTCGAGAGTGAGGACGATGAGATAAACGTCCACGCCTATCAAGGCCCAAAGAAAAATTGGACGTCGAGCGACTACACGAAGGCGAGGACCACCTATGCCTACGATCATGCCAATGATGCCACGACGCCTCACTTCTACACGAGGACGCAGCAGGATGCCTTCTACGGTCATTTGGTCCACAAAAACATTTTCGAACATAAATGGATCGAATGGGCCTATGTTGTGAATCAGCCCATCATGGCTCCCTTGGTGCAGATCTTCAAGGATATAGGGCTGTATGACTTTGTACAGCACAAGTGCCCATGGAACGCCACCGCTATCAGACAGTTCTATGCTACAGTTGAGATCAAATGGGCGGACCAGCAGATTATATGGATGACAGGGTCTAGGCGCTATCAGGCCACTTTTGAGGAGTTTGCTGCGGCAAACAAGCTGAACTATGAGGAGCTGAAGGAAGGGGTCGATATGGAAGAAGAGGATTACCTTCATGAGGACGACTGGCTCCAGTTCTATGAGCACCCGGGAGGTGGACAGCGGATTGTACCCGGTACTGTTACCGGTCTCAAAGTCCTCCCCGCTGTAGTCAACAAGATTGTACGAGCCACGATCCATCCGAAGAGTGGAAACCGAGAAGCGGTCCGGGATTACTACTGGAACTTCATCGACCACATCCTCCAAAGACATCGGATCAACATAGTCTCCTTCATTTTGAAGACTATTGAGGATGTCTCGGTGGCCACTCTGCCAAATCTCTACTATGCTCCATATATCATGTCGCTGCTACTCCAGAAGACAAAGTTTCCTCGCGGGTCTTGCGACATCAGGCATCTCGGCTATAAGCCGTTCAGTGTCAACCCGCGTGTCTTAGCTCGAGGCCAAGGAGCACAGCATCAGCAGCAGCCGGCTCAGCCTATGCCTCCTCCTCCTCCACCTCAGGCTCAGCAGGCACCTCAGCCGAGCCAAGCCCCCGCCTGGTTTTCTCAGTTCCAGCAGCAGTTCCATCAGCCCATGATGGATCAGTTTGCTACTCTTCTCCAGGGGCTTGAGCTCACTCGTTCCGACTTGGCGGCCTTGCACGATCAGTTCCAGACATTCTCTTCCCGCCAGGATCAGTTCGAGCAGCGCTTCGACGCCTTCTCCACTCATTTCTACACTTGTTTCCCACGGACTCCTCCTCACCATCCTCCTGATGATGATGCTCCAGCTGATTCTTAGCTTTTTATGGCAATTGATGCCAAAGGGGGAGAGAGAAGAGAGTAGAAGAGTTGGAGAGAGATAATGAACAATGAACCTTAAATGTAAATGAAAACTCTTGGATGAAACTTGGATGAAAAATCTTTTGGTGTATAGAAGTTTTAATTTAACTTGCTTAGTTGGATATCTCTTTTATGATCTATGTGGATGTTATGTGGTTGTTATTTATGTTGGATGACTCTTGTATGAGAAATGGTACTTCATGATATATGTGATATGCTTATAATAGTAACATATGACCTTGTGATCATGATATATGTGATATGCTTCCTATACACATGCTTGAACTCCACTAAAATGCCAAAATTCTCTTATCCATACATTTAGGGGGAGTGTCTTATTCTTCGATGCTTATTGTAAAAATACTCCTTATGCTTAAAATTCTTTCATCTACTCTTTATGTTGTCATCAATTACCAAAAAGGGGGAGATTGTAGCTTCTAGGCCCCTATAGAGTGTTTTAATAATTAATGACAACTACAAATGCTATACTAACGTTACCTGTCTAGTTGTATCAAAGAGAGTACTTAAAAGACAGGTCAATGAAAGGCAAAGAAAGAGCCTCATGATGAAGAAAGAGCATTGATCAAAAGGGCAAAGGTATGAAATAGGATCTTTTCCATTTTTACCGGTCTAAGGTGATTAGAGAAGAATTTTGACCGGATTTTAGAATAGTTGCCGTACTATTAAGAGGAGCATGTGGTGTATCACAATATACTTCATCTATGTGCCACAAATCTTAAAATCAACCTGCATTGCATACTAGAAGGTCATATTCCTCAAAATGCTTGTTTCAGCTCAGTTCAGCTCAGTCTGTCTCAGTCGGTCTGACCGTGAGTTAGACCGGTCTGACCGAATTATCGGACTAACCGTTTAAAATCTCGGACTGACCGATGTTGTGTCTTTGCATAATATATTTCTGTTTAAGGTCGGTCTGTCCGTAGTTATTTTGTCGGTCAGACTCCTGGAACCTCTTGATTTATCCTTCAGGAATTTTGAGCTATTACGGTCTGACCGTTTGTTATACCGGTCTGACCGTGAAATCGGTCTGACCGAGTTTTTGAACTGCGGTCTGACCGTTTGGCCGGTCTGTCCGTATATTTCGGCCTGACCGTATAAGGTGTCCAGAAACTATGTCGTCTCTGGACAGTTCACGGTCTGACCGAAATAGGCTCCGGTCTGACCGTATGTGTGCCTGACAAGGGCAGTTGAGCATTTATTGCGCCTGTTTAATGCCGTTGCAATTGCGGCGGTCTGACCGAGCTTGTGCCTGCGGTCTGACCGCCAGGTGATCTTTTTCTCTCAACGGCCTGTAACGGCTATATTAATTGTGGGGGGTATATATACTCCCATGCACGGCCCTGTTCAGGACTTTTGCATAATCTTGAGCATTGTATCATCCTTGAGAGCCTAAGCTAGTTTCATACACTCTAGGTTTCAATTTCTCAAATTTGTGAGAGTGTGCATTTGAGATCTTCTAGTGCATTGCATTTAGATCATTGAATCAATCGTGTGGCACTAGAAGAAGGCAAAGTGATCATCACCGGCTTGTTACTCTTGGAGTTTGCCGGCTCCTAGACGGCTAGGAGAAAGGTTTTGAAGAGCTCTTCAAGGAAGATTGTGAAGAAGCTTCAAAATGTCTTGTGAAAGGTTGAGCACGCCTTGCCGGAGCGGTAAAGTGCATCCTTAGTGAAATCGAGGTTTGGATAACTCATTACACTATTCCGGCTCAAGATCTAGGTCACTTCTCGAGAGAAGATTGACTAGATAGAGGAGCGGTTAGAGATTTGAGTTTGCTTCAACGTGGATTAGGGGTGATCGGCAAATCACCGAGACCACGGGATATATCCTTGTGTTGAGATTGCTCATTGTTCATCTTGTGTTATTTAAATTGCTCTCATTTACTACAAATTGTTTGATTTATTGTAATTTGGTAAAATCGCCTATTCACCCCCCCTCTAGTCGATATCCTAGATCTCTTTCACACGTCCCCGGTGCAAGTTCCGTTGTTGTTTTCCCTCGCAACCTCCGTCCCTCGCCTATTTAATCCCTCCAGCAACCTGGTTCATCGCTGTGCATTTGACTTAGCCATTTCCATTCGCCTTCTTCTCTTTTCTTCTTCGTCCCCGGTGAGCCGTCGTTGAGGCAACTGTCGCCAGAGCTTTTCGCTTCACCAAACTTCAATTTAACTTCATCGGTAAGTTCCCTGTGCTTACCCCATCGCCGGTGATCACCATAAAAGCCCAAATTCCCTGTTCCCGAAATTGAATCCTCTCCAGCCTTTGTCATCAACCTTTTCTATAGAACAAATCAATCCTCTCTAGATTCTAAGCAAGCCTGTGAACCCAGTTTCCAAATTGAAGCTGTGTCGTGACTTCCCCCATTTCTTTGCGCACCGTCGTGGATGGTTCACGTCGCCAGCATGCTCCACTGTTCCTCCAATAGATGGTGTAGCCAAGCCCGATTCTCTAGCATTGTCGTGTATCGACGCGACCCTTTCACCATCGTCCCCAAACTCGGCGTCAACACCGACGAGCTTGGAAACTCAATTGCAACCCAATTCTTTGCTCCTACACGATCAGTGTCACCCCAGCAGTGAAATCCCCTAATAAATTTTAAGAATCTTCAACCCCAACTCTCTTTCACCGTAGCCCATCTATGTTTCTGGCGGCCGACGATTTGTACTTTGTCATTCACCGTCGTCAAGCCATCTCTGCCAAATTAGCCTTACCAGCAGCTTTGTCTTGATCCCACCTATGCATTTGACAAGGTTGGCGAAGCAGTGCATGTGTGGATTGTCCAGATACGTGTGCCCTAGCTCGCTCCTGTGCACTGGCATGCAATTTTCCTGTGCCAGGGACTTTGCTGCAATTTTCCTTGATTCCTGGACTTTCCTGCAAGAACCACTTTATCATTTAGATGCCTTACTGTGTTTAGCACCTAATGCTCTAGTTTGCACTCTTTTGACCTTTCGGAAGCCCCGTATCGACTGTATGCCATTCTCGAACATTGTTTGGCCATGGACCGAATGTCAGCATGTAGTCATTCGTCACATTCAAGCCAAACCCTATGAGCCAAACTTAAGTGTCTTCTCTCCCGCTGTTCTGCCTTCGACCAGATCATTTCATTGCATGCATGTCTATGTTTTATGTATACTTTTCAATTGTGGGGAACCCCGCCCCGTACCGAACACCACGGTACGGAACAGCACTCCCCTGTCGCAACTTCCCAGGAGTCAGTTGCGAACCAGAAATGAATATCATAACAACCAGCACAATACATAAATAATCCACAAAATATTACAGGGTTCACAGATGACGGCACTAGGGCCTTACAATAGTAACACAACGAGGTACAAAATAACGGTTCAGTTTTTCAACAAAACGCGGAAGGATCGGAACACTAATCTTCGCCCACAGTCGCTCGACCGGGCTACGCGACGCCTAGAAGCTCGGATCATACTCGAAGAAGTCTTCACAAGGCTCAGGCTCACACTCATGTGAACCCAAGTCGCTTGGCTCTTCAACTTCTGATGGAGAAAGTCAGTCACGGGTGAGTACAGAGTACTCAGCAAATCACCACTTAACAAATGCAATATATAACATGATAAGGATTTCAAGGAAATGATTGAGGTTCTTTTCCAAACCTTTTTCGTCACCTAACAGTTGATAGTCATGAAAAGCATTCAAAACATTCTTTGAAAATTTACCTTATATATATATAACAGTTCAAGAGTGCAGAATTTAAAGCAGTTGATAAAACAGTTCATAAAAACTACTTGTGCCTCACAACATGGATAAAACCCATTGACCATAACACACTCCAAAATCCGGGAGCACGGAGTATTTAAATACATTTTAAACTCTGCAGAGGGGTACCGCTTTACCCACAAGACTTCTCAACTACCACTGTTGACCACGAGCATAGGCCTTTTGCCCAATCACGCTACTTTAAGCATATGAGTCTCCTATGCCAGGTTCGATCACGCTGCTTTAAGCGCGCCACTGAGTTGAGAATAACACGCTTTTCACCCTACCTTGCCATTATGCTAGCTCTGCCCCGTAAAAGGTTCACCACCGGTCAGTGGCCCAGGAATTCCACCTCCGGGTGGGGTTCCTAATACAGTTGTGAAGCATTGTAGGGATCTTCCCTCTCATACCTTCACCCTACCCCTCACTCAGTATTGGGCCGCGGTGGGAGACCCTCTCCACCAATAGTGAGCGGACACATGAGGGGTTTGTGCTGGGAAACCACATCCAGCACTCGTGCCCTGGAACCACATCAGTTGCACGATCTTTCACTCAGACGAATCGGTTGGGCTCGTCCCAACCGTCAGTGTAAGTGGGCCAAGAGGGATCTTCCCTCCCTGACCAGTGAACAGTATTAGTGCAACTTCATTATTTAGGTTATAGACTCTATGCAGAGCTAGGGCAATAGTTCGGCAAGGATACTTGGTCGTGCCCGTCCCATACCAGGCTTGTGGAGGTACGTTAACATGTTATTGGATGTTTAGCACAAATTGGTGGGTCCTTAAGCTATTCTAGAGAGGAATTTCCCTATTCACATTTTTCACAATTCACAACATTTCATATTTACAACATTACCATGTTATCACATCATCGTCATAAGCATCACAGTATTTTCCATGTTTCGACTGACACACCTCTCCTCTCTAGGATAGACATTTTAAAAGGCATTTTTAGTTTTGAAAATCATTTTTGCTCATTTGTGTGAATAACCCATATTACCAATGTTATGCTTTAGCATTAACCTAGGGCATCAAGAATATTATACACATGACTTGAGAATCAGGAATGGCTATTCAATGTGGGACAATAGCTAAACAGGTATATTTGAACATACACAGTTTACTTAATTAGCATGCATAATACTCAAATAACAAAATACTTAGCTAACTAGAAAACATAGGGTCAACATGATCAAGGTGGTGGTGACTTGCCTTGAAGTCCCGCGATAAGATCTTCAGCGACGTCCTCGATCGGCTGCTCCTCGGCTTCCGGACGGGCGATTTCTAAACACGAAAAGAGCACCGATCAAACAAAATGCACAAGTATGAGACTAACAAATGCAAAATCTAAAACCTAATAAGTCTAGGCAAAACAGCCTCGGAGTTGGATCTGAAAAAGACTGAAAAACGGGAGTTTTTGAAAACGGCGGATCAAGGTTTTAGGATTAGAATCTGAGGTGGTTCCTGAAGGAGAATATGTGGCAGGAGCAATTTGTGGTAGGATGGTTCAGACGGATCTGGAAAAAGGTGAAAACAAGATCCGAGACTCGGATCTGAAGAAAAATTTCAGATCTGGAAGATTTGAGTTGAGGCGAATCTGATGACGAAGACGGATCTTCGATCGGAGACCTCTAGAGCATTGAACAGTTAAAAGAATCACTAATAAGAAAGGCTGAAAGTACTGTAGCAGCGGGATTTCAGCATGGGTGGTTTGAGCTCCGGTGGGTCTCGCCGGAGAGGAGAGAAGGCCGGGGAGTTTGGGAGGTGATGGAGACTACAAGGGGGAATGCTGGGGGCCAACAATGGCAGCAAGAGGCGGCCGGAAATGGAGAAGGTGGCGCACGGCCGGCCGCGAGGAAGACGAGCTCGCCGGCGGCGGTTCTCGGGCGGCGGTGCACGATTTGAGCTAGGATTTGGTGGGTGAGCTGCTGGAAACGAGGGGAGGATGATGGTATGGCCTGATTGGAGAGAAAATGGCCCGAACGACGAGAAACCCAAGATGGCCGGCGGCAGGAAAAACAAGAAGCGCCGGTGGAGGGAGCTCCGGCGACCATTTCGCCGAGACCCAGAAGATAAAAAGGAAGAGAGTGAGGAGGCACACCTGATGGACAAGCTCGGACAAGCAAAAGACGTCTGCAGCGAGGGAACGATGACGAGGTGATGGCGGCCGGCGCTGGAGCGCGGCCAAACCAGCGGCTGAAGAGCAGAAATCACCCCCTTTGATATTTTATGTGAAATGTTTCAACCAAATGCAAAAATCTTGAATGCTCTGCGTGTCTAAGTGTTTCCTCTACCACTCTACAGAAGAACTTGTGAAAATATTCTGGTTTGAGCTGTTTTACAGCCATGCCAAAGCTTATAAAGAATGACATTCAGGTGGAAACGAGGTGTAACAGTGGCATGCTGACATGTAATGCATCTAACAGGGTCATGCAGGTCTTTACACTGTGTTAGCTGTGGAATGGGTGAGGGTAGAAGGGTAATTGTGCATAAAATATTGTTTTTGTCAATTCTAGGGGCTTGTTTGGAAATTTCTGAAAATAGGAGGGCTGAAATGCAAAATGTCAGTGCATGGGAAGTTGTGGAACCTGGTTACTTGTGCAAATAAAATATATTAAATATTTTCACAGAATTTTTAATGCATTACTTTAAATTAAATATATTCCTTTATGCAATTTCCAAATAGGAAAATCATTATTTCATGTGGAAAAATGATTTGTTTGATGCGTAAAATCATGATGCCATGAACTTAAAAATATGCATGCATGAGAAAAATGTTGGGGGGATGATTTAGGATTGAACAGGTGAAAGAATTTCGCTGATCGGAATAAAAAGATAATTAAACGGAATTTCGGAAGATTTAGACCGGAAGGAAAATCTGAGAAGTAGAGAGTTTAAGAATGGAATTTTGCGGCTGTTACATCAATAGCAAGTATTTTCTGTATGCTTATGTATTGCGTTGTGTGGTGTGTGCGTGCGAGAGCAGAGCCAGAAGTAGAAGGATCAGAAGGAATCTTTGAAGACCCAGTAGAGCAGTTAGACCACTCATTGCAAGGCAAGTCTCATTCCCTTGACTATATCTCTCCTAATATTTTAAAATGAACTAGATTAAATTATGTTTTGAATATATGGATTCTTTATCTTCAAGTGAAGTATTATGTTGAAAGAATGTGAATATGATCCGTTTGAGACCTATCCTTGGTTTTCGCACTAGGCTCACCCAGATTCTAACATGTGGAATAACAGGATCTTACTCGGAAATACCGAAACCCAAAGGCTGATCAAAAACACAGCTCAAAGTAATTGCACAACTCTTTATTTCAAAGAGAGCTTTACACATGGAACGTTAGGTCGCACTCACCTACGTCGAAGGAACTATGTACTGGATATATGATCCAAGACTATAATAATATTCAAAGATCTAAACTAGTCCTATTACGAGGTATTTATAGTCCAATCGTATGAGTATGTATCAGACTCAATAACCTAAACGTATTAGACTCATATAACTAACTAATCCTAAACAGATAACCTTAGATATATATATTCGGATTGGATTACAATTCCGAACAGGGAACAAATTCATTTTCATGGTCGCGAACTAATCCATGGTCGCGGACCCATCCATTGTCGCGAAACCTTTCCGAACACAGATAAGGTCGCGAAGTCGTATGTGATCAGGACTTGAAGATCCTCCTGGATCATGACTCCCTGTTGAGAAGGAGCCAATGTGGGACCCTCATTTGAGGAATCCGGTGGCAACCTCCCAGGTGGGTTGCACTCAGAAATGGTACATTGCAAGCTCACAACAACAAGATGCATTATATAAAAATGCAAGTTATTAAAACAAGTGCTGATCACAAGGACCAACATTACAATAACATAGCACCAAAATGACGCAATTTAGTGTTGATACAAAATTAAGGAGTTTTCTTCGACACAAAGGTTGGCACTGAATAAGACCACAACAACAAGTAATAGGACTTCAACGGTCTTCATGTTCTACTACAGCGGCGTTGCATGGGCTTCCTCCACATCAGACTCAACTTGGTAAGTGACCCTCTAGTAAACTAGATCTTCTGGAGCAGATTCTTCCTCTTCCTGGTTGGGTTCAGGACCATAGTACTCGGGATCAATGAATCCTTCCTCTAAATTTTGTTTACAAAAGCATGGGCGAGCACATTGTCCACATAGTGCTCAACAAGTCCCAAACAAGAATGCAGGTATATAGATGAGGGCGAAATTTTCAAAGGATGGCTCTTTGGCTCATAGAATAGATTTTCACTCTTAATTTTGAAGAAAGGGTTTTTGTTTTCAAAAGCGAGGCTTTTAAAATCCTAAGCTAGATTTTCAGAAGATGTTATGCGTGGTGGTCTTCCATGAGTCACCACTTTACTCAATTTTTGTGCAAAACTTTCTATCGTGGTATTGCGAATACCCCGGCAGGTTTTGTGAACGATCCTAGCGAAGAAAACTCGACGCGGGGCTGACCAGGTGACCGGTCCTCCCCCGCCGGACAAACACAAGAATTGACCCGAGGATTTATACAGGTTCGGGTCCCGGTGGGGGCCCTAGTCCTGTCGGCGTGCTCCCGACCGGAGTCGGCTGGGGAGGCTCTCTCGGGGGAGAGGCTTCCGGAGTACACCTGTGAGTTTTGGCTATTCCAATAATGAATCACTTGTCTTACAACAGGGGGTAGAAGGGCTATTTATAGCCCCAAAAAGAAGCAAAAAAGACTAAACTACCACGGACGCTACCGTCGGATTGCGGGGTAGCGACCTCCTTCTACCGGTCAGGTGCCTTGGATGCTTGACAGGTGGTCGCTGATTCCCGAGGCGCTCCTCGCATGACCTGCACGTGATCAACAACTAGAGACTTTACCTTTAGAAGTGCGATGAGGCGCGGGACATGCACCGGAGGCTAGGTCCCCGAGCCAAAGGCTCCTCCCTGGACCGGCACTGGAGGCCAGGTCCCGGGAGCCCCAAGGCGGCGCCCGGGACCGACGCCGGAGGCCAGGTCCTGGGAGCCAAAAGGCGGCGCCCGGGGCAGGCACGGGAGGCCACGTCCCTGAGCAAATGGCGGCGCCCGGGACCGGCCTCGGAGGCCAGGTCCCGGGAGCCAAAAGGCGGTGCCCGGGACCGGCGCCGGAGGCCACATCCCCGGGCAAATGGCGGCGCCCGGAACAGGCCCCGGAGGCCAGGTCCCGGGAGCCAAAAGGCGGCGCCCGGGACCGGCCCCAGAGGCCAGGTCCCGAGAGCCAAAAGGCGGCTCCCGGGGCAGGCACGAGAGGCCACGTCCCCTGGCAAATGGCGGCGCCCGGGACCGGCGCCGGAGGCCTGGTCCCGGGAGCCAATAGGCGGCCCCTGGGACCGGCCCCGGAGGCCAGGTCCCGGGAGCCAAAAGGCGGCGCCCGGGGCAGGCACCGGAAGCAACGTCCCCGGGCAAATGTGACACAACTTACCTGGACTTAGTCTAGCGAAGATTTCCCCCAACTGCTGCCCCCCATGCCCCCCGGGGACGATGCTCGAGTCCCCGGTGGGTATGGTACATGTCACCGTGAAAATCTCCGGACCAAGCCACCGGAGCGGTGACGCTTCGGTTCCCGTGCCACGCGCTTATGACCGGGCCGCTTCGCCATAAATGCGCTCGCGATTCAAATCGGCGCCATGGTTTGAACTTCAATGGCCCAGTGCCACGTGGCGCTCATTTGGATCACGGTTCGCCCCTATAAATAGGGCCTTGGGGGGCCCAGGAAGTTCATTCCAAACTTCTCAAACCTAGCGCATTTAGCTATCCCGGTAGCTCTCCCCCGGCAGCTAGCTTCCGGTAGAAGGCGTCCGGAACCTTTAGTTGTAGCTTCCTGAAACGTTAACCACCGGAAAAAACCAAACCTGATGGCACCGAAGGGTCGAGCGAAGACGACTGAGGTGCCCCCGGAGGAGGACGCTCCGGACTTGCTCTGGGAGTCAGAGTTCACGGCCAGGGACTTACAGTCCCTGGTCGAATGCGGAGTCGTTGAGGACGGGGACATCCGGGTCCCCGTGAAGAAAGACGGAGCCCGCCGCCCCAGGCCCGGAGAGATCGTGGCCTTCACGGCCTTGCTAGAGGAGGGGCTCCGGCTCCCGTGCATCCATTGCTCCGGGAGTTTTTGAAGGAGTATAGGGTGGCCCTAAACCACCTCACCCTGAACGCCATCGTCTGGATGGGCCTCTTCATTTGGCTCTTCGAGACGGCGACTGGGCGGGAGCCCACCCTACGCGCCTTCCGGTACTTCTATGAACCAGCGGCGAGGAGCTCCCACTTGGTGAAGGGGGACCCAGGTCCCCCTTCAGCTCGGGGATGGTGCAGATGATGCCGCCCCTGGTAGCTGATTACCCGGCGGCGGCCTCCCGGGACCACTGGGGCGACTGGATCCGGAGGTGGTTCTACCTCCGAGTCCGGGACGACGAGGTGGTGTACGCCCCGGAGCCTCCCGCCTACAGCAGATCGTATGCGCCGAAGCCTCCGGTGTGGACAAACGAGGAGCTCGAGCTCCTCGGCAAGGTGATCATCTCCCGGGGCACCCGCTCTATGCGGGATGCCGCCGAGGAGATGATGTTCTTGAGGATCTCCCCCTTCTCACGCGGGAGAAGGGGGATCGGCATGGGCCTGGAGCAGCGGCCCCCGGTCAAGCCGGTGACCCGACGTAAGTCCCAGTTACCTGATGCATTGCAGTTACAAATTTTTGGAAATTTGACTAACTCTTTACCTTTTGTAGTCCGGCCGTACCCGGCGGCGCGGGAGAAGGCGGAGAACCTCTTGGGGAGGTACTTTGCCGACGAGCACGAGCGCATTGTGCGCCTCGTGGGGGAGGGCCCTCCCCAGAACTTGGTAGCCGAGGCCTTCGGGCTAAAGCTACCGGAGAGGAAGCCCCTCCCCACCCCCGGGTCGCACAAACGGGGGAAGGACACTGCCGGGGGCTCTGAGCCTAAGAAGGCCAGAGTTCAAAAAGCCCCCGGCCCATCGACGACGCCGGCTTCGACACCGGTGAAGCCCCGGGACGAGACCCCCCGGACTGGGCGCGCCCAGGAGCTGGCCCGGAAGGAGGCAACGCCCCCTCCCCCAGGGAGCGCCGTTGAGGTTCGGGGGAAGGGGCCAGCCACAGGCGGGGCGCCATCCGATTCAACGGACTACGCCCCCTCGCCGCCATCGGTAGTGGCCCTCCCGGCGCCCCCGGCACCATTGGAGCCGGAGAAACCGGAAGTGAGGTTCGCGGAGGCCTCGCCTCCGCGGGTGGATGTAACATCCTGAGTTTTGGGGTGAAAAGTTTCTTTCTTAAAAATCATGCATGCATATGTCTCTTCTAGATCAACCAAATCAGCCTCAGCTTTATTCTGTTCTAGCCCTAAAATCTCCAAAATCTATCCTGTGACCTCAAATCAAGATCAGATTATTCAGATGTGATCTATCAGTTACTCTAAACTTAGAAGTCTTCAGAAGCCAGATCTAATTCCATCTCTAAATCCCAGATTTATCAACTCCATTCTGTTTTCGAAAACAGAATATCTGTTATTACCTTTTACCCTAAGTTCAGAAATTCAGATTTAATCAAAATCTTAGCCAAGTTCAGACCAGATTATTCCTGGAATATGATCATGGGTATGTCAATACCTTAATATAAAAAGTTGACAGCCAGATTCTACCATCTAGACTCTTTTCACAAATCAGTCCAAGAGTTATCACAAATTAGTCCTTATCTGAGATCTGAAAACCCAAAAAGGCTAAAATCTCCAGATTAACTCCAAACTCAAGATCTCTTCAGCAAATATTTTCTAAATGCTATTTGTCACAAGTTTCTCTTCTGTTCAGATTCCAAAATCTCATCCTAAATCCCAGAATTCGAAATCAATTGAAATTCAGATTTCAATTACCCTAAATTACCCTATTTTCAGTTCATATCAAAAATCATCCGAACATTTCAAATTTTATCTTCAATCTGTGCCAAATCATTTGTTGAATCAAGTTTGCCAAATCAGCAGAATCAAAATCAGATCAAACCTTCCAAATCTCCAGAATTACAGATCAGTCCAAATCAAGAAATCAGAAATTGCAATCAGGCCCCTAATTCGACCAGGGCAGTAGCCAGTGCACGACCAGAAGCTTTGCCGTGCATTTGCGCCGTGCTTGCTCGCCGCCGGCCACGCCTCGCCTGCGCCTGAGCTCGTACTCACTTGAGTTGCATGTGCACACGCGTCCACGCCCCAGCCATCGCCGTGGCAACGCCGTTGAACAGCTTGCTCCCGTGCACGACCGTTGTCAGCATTTGCTTGCCACGTTTCTTTGCATTGCCAGCTCCAGTTGCCACTGCTTGCACCGCCCGACAATGTGGAGTTCCAAAGAGCCAACAAGCTGAGCAGTAGTCACCTCGCCTGAGCACCGTCGCTTCACCGCTCACCGTTGTTACTTCTGCACCCGGCAACTCATATCAACTGACACCGATTTATTGCTATTACAACCTTGCAAGCTTCGCCCTCTGGTCTATTTAAGCCACCAGTACCCTGTGTCATTTCCTCTTCACCAGGACTTAACCAAATTTCCAAATCTCCTCGCCGTCGTCTTCTTCTCCGGTGAGACCAGCTCGAGGCCTCACGGTGCCAGCTTCACCCGCTGCATCTCCTGCCAAATTAACAGCACCAGTGAGTTCCTCTCATCTCACTTATCGTGCTGTATCACTTAATTGATTTACCTTGCACCTTATCGCCGGCGATCACCGGAAATTCCCGATTGCCCTGTTCCGGCAATGCAGGCCAAATTACCTCGATTTAGCTCTCGATCCTGTGGAATAAATTGATCAGTGACTCATTTCCAGCAAGCCTATGCATCAAGATCTCCCGATTGAGCTTCAACCGAAGCTTTCCTCAATTTTGAACTTCTCCAAAAACCGGCGATCGTCGCCAGGCTTCTCCGGCCATCCTCCGGCCAAATTGAACGTGCAGGTAGTTTCCTCTTACCTCTCTTTCACTTCCCAAGCTTGGAATTAAGTTCATTCGGCCTGAATCAAAAAGCCCTAAATTCTATGTCTTCTTCTCTGGCATCGATCACTGGAAACCTATTCCTGGTCGTTTCAGCTTCATCCACTTTGTCATTCAGGTGTGCTTCAACCTCCTGAACATTTTTGCCTTCTAGCTCGATCTCTGAAATTGCCCAGAATTCAAGTTATAGCTTTGCCAAGTTTTTGTCCAGAACTGCTCCAAGTGCAGCCAGTTCATCTCTGTTCATCATCAAATTTCTTGCTTTCTGGCCATCTTCTGCCCTAGATCCTGTTGAATGAATTGTTCCTGTTATCAATGCCTACCTCCCAGACAAAGTGGTGCATCATTTGGAGCTCTAGATCAAAAGTTATGCCAAGCCCTAGTTTCTGGCCATGTCAAGATCAATGCCAGACTATGTCAGTCAGTGGCATTAACCCTTTTCACTCCTTTCCAGATGTGCATTTTGGGCATAACTTTGTCCCTTAGATTCCTGAGGTTGTGATCAACATTTTCTTCTTCTATCACAACTTGATTTGAGCTCTTGAATTATATTTGCCGCTAAACCCTAGTTTTTTAACACTATCCCAGTGCATGCCAGCCAATGGCATTGGCCTTGTTCACCCACTACTGATTGTGCTTTCTGAAAGCCACTTTGTCCACTGAATTTGTAGAGTTATGATCTACATTTTCTTCTACTGTCATAACTTGAGATAAGCTCTCTAGTTTTCCTTGAAGTTATGTCAGAATCTTGATCTGAATGTCAATCTGCTGACATTCGCTGTTTTTGATCAAACCAGCCACAAAACTGATGTTCTTATTGTAACCTTGAGATCCTAAGAGCATCTACCACCCATCCGTAGCCAAATCCTTGAAACCCTAGATCTCAACTCAGTTCAGCTTGTAATCTCAATTATCTCCAGTATCATTCAGTCACTCTTGTAAAGCATATCTGTATATAGATCCTAAATCATTTTAATATATATAAGTAATATTTGTGTGTATTGTTTGGTTTGTCGTCGAGCAGATCTAGAAGCTGAGATCGAGGACTTCGCTGTTGACCCGTCATCAACTGCTGTTTCTTACGACGCGGAAGGCAAGTCATATCCTTGGTCATCTTGAACCTATATTTTAAATGTTGCTAAAACATAACCTTGAATATAGATAATATTGCATGTGAAAGATTGAGAATGGTTGATTTATGAATTGGCAGTACTAGACTGGTTATCTGTGAAATGTGAAATAAACAAGTTTTGAGCCATGAACTATTATATGTATGTATATACTTATATTCATGAAATAAAACCCCTAGCCATGACCAGAAAATGGTATGGATGGCAGTAGCACTGGAGGTGCTAGACTGCAAAGGAATGCAGGCACTGAAGGTGCAGGGTTGTGGATGGTCTGGTCACTGGCATATAAGGACTAGAACCTTGTGTTGTGCGTCTAGTGGGTGCTAACCGCAAGCCTGGTATGGGACAGGCCTGAACAAGTAATTATGTGGATCGCACATGACACCCCTGCTGGAATTGTGTAGTGATGCACGATAAACACGGAGTACGGCTCCCACACATATCACTGAAGGTGATCTCGCACGTTGATCCAGTAATGGAAACATATGTAGGGGTGGAGGTTTGGATACAACCTACCACAACTGTGTCTCGCTGAGAGCCACAGGGTCGGGGGTGAATTGTGAGTGAGACATAACAAAAATTCTTGTTATCTCCACCTTGCCACTCACACATGGTTGTGAGGAGGGGTCTAATCATTTTGTTATGATAGGATGGGCTTGAAAGTGGAATATCTTGCGGGTAAATTGGTACCTCTCTGCAGAGTTAAAAACGTATTCGAATACTCCGAGCTCCCGGGTTTTATAGGAGTCTGCTGCGGTGGATTAAATCCACGGGGTGTGACACAAGTACTATTTTCTAAATAAAATATGTTTAAATCAAGATTACCCAAATGACATGTGTTGTCATGATAAGGAGTGTTGCCGTGGGCTGTCGTGTGTCGACGTGTCGCGGTAGTGCTATAATCTAGTGAACATGAATGATGATGTTATATTATGAAAAGTGCTGCCATGAGATGAGGTATGAAAGAAAAAGATTATTTTATAAACATCCATAATTCTTGACTAGTCTAGGTTCATGTCATCACTACTATATGTATCTACTCTTACCTATGACTTGCTGAGTACGTAAGTGCTCACTCTTGCAACCTACAAATCAATAGACGGAGCGATCAACAATCAAGATGAAAGCGTGGAGTACTTCGTGGACCCAGAAGGAGGAGCGTCAGTCCCGTCATTTCCCTGATGTGTGTTGTTCTGCTGTCCACTTCTCTTTTGTGGGTGGGTCACCTATCTTCTGCTGTGTAGAAGTTATTTTTGCTAAACCATGTATGCCGTGAAGGCATTGTAATCTCCTTATGTAATATCAAGGCCAGCAGGCCACACTGCTTAACTATTTTGTAAGTTACTCTGTTGCAATGTGATATACTCCTGTGCTTGACTTATCCTGGGACGTCAAGGGTATATGTATGCTATGCATATATGGGACTAGCTGCAGCGAGCTAGGTCTCTACAGGAGTAGTCGTAGTCCCAGTCTTGGGGCGCGACAGTGGAGTGGCCCGTAGACGAGGGGGGGAGCCCCTCGGTCTATGAGGTCCCTCAGGAAGTGGAGGTTCCGAGGGCCCTCCTGCCCGGGAAGGGGAAAGGTCTGATGATCCACCCCCGGAAAGGGACCCCCTCCGAAACGTCCTCGGCCACTTCCTCGGGGGGCACTTCTTCGGCGACGAAGACGACGACGACCGCCACCCCGACCGAGATCATGCGGGGCGCCCAGGTCCGGGGGCCCGTCACCAGCCGCGACGGGATCAGCGCCGGGCGGGAGACCCCCCTGCTTTCTGTAGGGGAGGTTGAGCGCTACGCGGAAGGCCTACAGACCCCAAAGGTCCAGGCCTACATCGCGGAGGGGACGCTGCATGAGCGCTTCGGGGAGCTCCGGTCCCTCCAAGTCCAGGTATTCACCCAAGCGGTTGCCGCTTTCTTTTGGCTTCCTACATCCAAAATTTTTCTAACTCTGGTATTTGTAGGGGGCGGCGATTACCTGGGGCGTTGAGCAGTGCGTCGACCGGCTGCTCAAGGATGCGGAGGACAAGGCCACCGCCTACCTGGGTCAACGGGATGAAGCTCTCTGGGAGTTGGCCCGAGTCCGGGCCCAGGTCCACGTCTCCAAGGCCGTCAACGACCGCCTCCGGCAGGAGGCGAAGGCAAAGGGGGAGGCTTTCCGGGAGCTCGAGGGGTCGAGCATCCGGGCGGTTATGGACGCGGGCCGCTCCGTGAGCTCGAGAGCCTTGGCGTGAGCCGAGGCTCCGGGGGTGGTTCTGAGGTGCCCCCGGCCACACTCACGGAGGCTGTGCGTTTTATTAATGCACAAGTCTCCGTGATCCTGGAGGCAGCGGACGCCCGGGCCAAAGGCAGTGCGATCCCCGTCATCGCGGCCGCGGGCGGGCTCGTCGAGCACCAGGGGGTGGGCGCCCGGGCGATCGGGGGCCGCATCCCCCAGAGCTTCCCCGAGTTCTTCGAGCCCTCGCGCCAGGAGGTCGATCAGCTCAACGGGGGCTTCTACGACTGGATCGTCCGGTTGAGATTCCCGGCACCGGCGCCTTCGGCAGTGGATGCCCCGGCCCCGGCCCCTGTGGAATCCCCCCGGGGGGAGGACGCCAATGAAAGAGTATGAGCCTCCCCCCGTGTCTTAGATAGGACCCTTTTGTTTTCTTAGGATTTTGATCCCGGTAGCTTCTTAGAAGAAGCCCCGGACACTTGTAAAAAGACATTTTAAATGCAATAGAATTAGAAATTTTTCTAAGTCTTGAATTGAATGCAATGTTACCAGGGTTCCCGGGAGGTTACTCCCAGGCGAAGGTCCGGGAGGGGTTCCCCAGGGGCGAGGCCTTTGAGCCCGGTCAGGTGCCCCCCGGGGGAAGCCCAAGCGGCTTTGATCTTGCTAAGCCTCATCTCCGGGAAGCGCAGCGAGGACGCCGTCCGGGAGCCGATCCGGTTGAGGTGGCATCCGGAGTGGCACTTGGACAATTTTGACAATCATCGCGCTGAATTGTCCCCTCCGCGTCGGGGGTCCCGGATGGTCCCCCGAATTCGGATTCTTCCACCGGCGGGCTACGAGTACTGGCCCGAGGATATGCCCCGGGAAGCTCGGTGCCGCGTACGCGCATTGTACCTGGACTTGGCCCAGGAGCTAGCAGAGGGCCTCCAGGAGTATTGGGCGTAGGAGCCTTAGGATGTAGAGAACTTCCGGGTTTCGATCCGGGTTGTATCGTTTCCAATGCCCACCGGAGGGGGAAGATGTCCTCCGGGTTGAATGATCAATAAAGCTGTGTTTGCTTTCTTCTTTGAGTCTTCTTTTGTTTTTTCTTGGATGGTCTGGACGACTCCTTTTAATAAGAATGAGCTAAGTTTGCTCGTGGTCGGTGCGGTTGACACCCGGGGGTTCCTTATCCCCCCCGCCCACAGTGGGCCGGTGGGTAGCTCCGCGCGTTGTGAGGGTAACAAGGCCCCCGGGGTGAAGATAACCTATAGCATGAGAATTTTTCCAAGTCAGAAAATTCTAAAACGAGGTTTCCTAGGGAAAGACCTTCCAGGAGACAATCATCCGGTCGCCGTGAGAATGGGGAGCCGGGAATAAGGCCTCGTGTGGAAGAAACATCCAAGAAAACCCGATGAGATTTCTGGAGGCGAGCTTCCTGGGAGACGATCGTCCGGTCGCCGTGAGAACGGGGAGCCGGGAATAGGGTCTCCGGGAAAGGAATGTCCAAGAAATCCGTAATTTCTCCGGGAGACAATCATCTGGTCGCCGTGAGAACGGGGAGCCGGGAATAGGGCCAGAAATCCTGAGGAAGATTCCGGAGAAAATCCTTCCGGGAGATAATCATCCGGTCGCCGTGAGAACGGGGAGCCGGGAATAAAGTCTCCGGGGAAAAGATATCCAAGAAAGCCAGAGACGTCCCACTGGGGAGAGCGTCAACTCCCGGAGGAGGAAGTGCCCGATGACGGATCTGAGTGTTTGGGTAAGGGACTAGTCTCCCAAAGTGACTCGTTACCACGGCCGCAGGGGACCGGGTTGCCACTTAGACCCTCAGTCCACGAGGGCTGATCGTAAGCTGCCCTTCTGGAGGGACTTGCTGGGTCTGGGCCCACTTCCTCACGGGGAGGTCTTCCTCGCGGGGAGGGCATCCTCGCGGGGAGGCCGTTCTCGCGGGGAGGGCATCGCCGTTAGGGGCAGTAATGAGAAGAACCTGCAATGAGAGTTGAAAAGAAACCATTTGTATTGATAACGAAATGAAATACAGTGCCTCCCCCGCGAAGCCACGAAGGGGGAGGGAAAAGTAAATACAGTGTCCCTCCTCCCCGTCCGGCGTGATCGCTCCGGGGGAGGGGACAGGCCCATTAGGCTAAACATACAACTTGCGAAGTAAACGCAAGTTCCACGTGTGCTTCAGCTCCTGCTCTTGAAGGTTGGAGAGCTTGTAGGCCCACGAGCCCAGGACCACGGAGATCCTCTAGGGGCCCTCCCACTTGGGGGAGAGCTTATCCTGGGCTTGGGGGTCCGTAACGCGCTTGAGGACAAGGTCCCCATGGCGGAAAGCTCTCTCGCGCACGCGTTGGTTGTACGCGCGGGCCATCTCGCGCTCGTAGATGGCGTGGCGGAGGAGCGCTTGGTCGCGTTCCTCCTCCACGAGATCGATCTCCAATCGCTGGTTGGCCTCGTTGGCCTGGTACGCCGCGGTCGTGGCTCCTTCTAGGAGCTCGACTCGTAGCGACCGGAAGCCAATCTCCGGGGGGAGGACTGCCTCCACCCCGTAGACTAGGGAGAAGGGAGTACGTCCCGTCGCCCGGGACGGGGTCGTGCGCATGGAGCAGAGGATGCTAGGGAGCTCCTCCGCCCATGCACCCCGCTTAGAAGCGGTTTGCTCGAGTCTCCGGCGCAATCCTTGTAGGATCACGCTGTTGACTCTCTCGACGGCCCCATTGCTCCGGGGATGGGCCACTGAGGCAAAGTGGATGATGAGCCCCAGGCCTTCACAGAATTCCCGAAAATAAGCCGAGTCGAATTGGGTCCCGTTATCCATGGTGATTTCCTGGGGGACACCAAAACGACAAACAACGTTTTTCCAAAAAAACCACTAGACGGCCCGGGATGTGATGCTGGCCAAGGGTTCCGCCTCTACCCATTTTGTAAAGTAGTCGACCGCGACCACCGCATACTTGTATCCTCTGGGTACTGGGGGGAAGGGCCCTAAGAGGTCCATCCCCCAGCGCACGAAGGGCCAAGTGATGGGGATCTGCAGCGCTACAGGGGGGAGGTTCGAGCCCTTGGCCATCTTCTGGCATTCCTCGCACGCGGAGACAAGGTCTCGCGCGTCACGCATGACCGTGGGCCAGTAGAAGCCCTGTCGGAGAGCCTTGGCTACAATGGCACGCGGGGCTAGGTGAGAACCATAGCTCCCTGTGTGGATGTCTTCGAGAAGTTGAAGTCCCTCCGGCCGGGGGAGGCAGCGCAGGAGGGCGGAAGCCTCCCACTTGTAGAGCCTCCCCTCCAGCAAGAGATATGCCCGGGCTTTGGCCCGGAGGCTCTTAGCCTCGGTCTCGTTGGGAGGGTCCCCTTCCCCCTTGATGTAGGAGATGAGGGGGTCCATCCATGATGGAGTCCGAGTGATCTCGGAGACCTCCGGCACGCGAGACCAGCGCAGGAGAGTGCGGCTTGGGTGTGGTGTGAGGAAGGAGGCGGTGGTGCCGGCGCACGAAGGGGACCGGCGAGCTCGGCGGCGGCCCTGTAGAAGGAGGCGGCGCTGTTTTGGGGCGGCGTTGGCGGCTTGGAGTGGAGCGGCGAGGAAGGAGGCGGTGGTGCCGGCGCACGAAGGGGACCGGCGACGCCGTGGAGATGCTGTGGAGGGTGGCGGCTCAGGAAGAAGGATTTGGGGACTTTTGGAAGATGTGGTGGTGGAGGTGCTTGGATGAGGAGCAGATCTAGGACAGTAAGGAGGAGATAAAAGAGGCTTTCCTATATAGAAGGGAAGATGAGGGAGGTAAAGAAGGTGGTGCGCCGCCGGCGTACGGCCCGGCCACCGGCGGCGAGGTGGACGAGGTGTGGAGGAGGATTTGGGGGAGAAAGAAAAGAAGGTTAGAAAAATAAAAACCGGGCTCAAATGCCTCAGATGGCCGGCGGCAGTGTAAGAAGGGCAATTTGGCACTTTTGCAGAAAAGCCCTCGAGGTTTTGGAAATTTAGAAATGTGACCTCGTGGCTAGGGTTTGGGATTCCAGACCCCCGGAGACTCCGATTTCAGTGCGGTCAGTTCCTACGCGACCGGGGGAACGCGCACTTCCATCAGGAATTGTCCGATGGCCAGATTAAGTCGAGGATGCACGTCCGCTAGCCAAAAATCCATCCAATCCTCGCCGACCTGCGATAAAAATTGGAAAAAGAGTAATGCGGTCGATTTGGCAATTAATCTGGAATAATCTAGGTATATATGCTGAAGAAAATGACTAATATGGGCGAAAGCGTGAGGAGAATATACAGAATAATAAGGCAAATTGAGTAAATATCATCCCCCCAAGCTTAATTCTTTGCTTGTCCTCAAGCAATGTGACATGAAATAAATCCAAGGAGTCAAGCAAGCAAACAGATGTCATGAAAGAGTAAAATGCAGCGTATAGTAAGCTTGGCAAACTAAGATATGTATCAAGCGCTCAACCATCTAATAATTGCACTGAAATTGCGCTTAATTCTACTCATACCACCTACATCCATACGTGTATATAGAAATTCAAAGTCAGCATAAACAATACACAGGCATCGAAGAACTACAGTCTCCATAAACATCAAATAAGCAGTTTCAACCTTATTAATTTTTGAGCTCTCTTTATTTGAAAAACAAAATCTGGTGCTCATGTAAGTCTCTACCCTTCGACTTATTTAGGCGGATCTCTCCGTACTTCGCTCTAGGGTAAGTAGTGACGAGGATTGACACCCGGACCACTTCTATTGGACTTCTGGTTAAAGGCATGTTCGAGTCAAAAGTGTATCTGGCGATACGAGCTCAAGTTGTTCTGAGGGACGTCGCTATGTGATCGCCAGCTTTACGCGGTCAGACCGTAAGCCTTGCGCGGTCAGAAGTTCGTATGGTATACGCGAACTATATATTCGGGATATTGCGCGGTCAGCCAATATCCCGCGGTCAGAACATCTGCCGATCAGGATACTTGGGATCTATCTATTCGGTTGCCCATACAACGGGATATTCTAAGTATCCCGAAGATTCTTACACGTGGAGAATCGACCGTCAGAAGGTTAACACATACAGTTATCCATGAATAACACGTGTTTAACTGCGTGGAGGTTAAGAGCAGTTCCAAAAAACCGCATCCAACCGTCTGTGCAACCGTTTGATGCAGTTTCCTCCACATGGCACCCTTTCAAACAGTACAAAAGGATGGCATGGAGCATCAATCAAGGGGAGATCAACCAAAAAACATCAACCGAGAGATCGGAAGATCAAGAAATCCAAAATCATTTAAGTTAGCCAAGTCTACGGCCCACCTCAGATAGCATTTTAGTAAGCCTTCTTTGGCTTATCCTTGTACACTCTTACAGGAAAAATCCTCGCCTGTGAGGACTTTTTCCTCCATTTGTAAACCTTTTACCACACTTAGTGAAATCTCAACAGGACGTAGGGCTTTTACTCCCACCATCGAGGGCCCGAACCTGTCTAAACTCTCTGTGCTCCTGTTCACCATTGTTCAGCATACCTTCCCGGAGGGTCATCTTGAAAGGTCTCACAATTACAAATTCTGCATAACTTCGGCTGAGGACCCTGAGTCCCAATCGTCGACAGCTGGCGCCCACCGTGGGGCCTTTCTCAAGGCGTCCTAATTGAAATTCGGAGGTTCGCCGAAACATGGCTGGAGCATATGATTCCGAGAATGATTTCGATCTCGTGGATTATGCCCATATACCAATGCCTTCTCCAAGCGATCCTGTTCCAATGGAAGAGGTCGAAGGCCAGAATCTTCCACAGGTTGAATCATCTCCCCAAGTCATGTTAATCGACCAGGAGGTAACTGGCACAAGGTCAGAACCCGCAAAGGTTCTTAATGTGCTAGGTGATGAATCCGGCCCGTCATACGATCCCGCTGAGGGAAAATATGATGGTGACCCTGAAGTTATCCCAGGAAGGTTCGACCCTGATAACCTCCACCGTCTCTTTGATTTCGACTCCGACTCGGAACAAACCGAGATGTTCTCCCCATCGGCGACCTCTCTCCCTAGGCAGTTTGCTGTGTTGTCGGAAGAAACTCTCGATCAACAGACTGCCAAGGAAGAACAAGATCGCAAACAGAAGGAGGAGCAAGATCTCGAGCAACAGAACAACGAACTACGCAGAACTGCCCAAGAGGCTCTTCAAGATGCGCAGGCTCGTTACGATGCTGTCCCGAGTTCTTCTCGACGGTCGCGTGGTCGTAGACGTGACCAGACTCCTTCCTTACCACCGGAGCATTTCCCAGTGGACGAAGAAACAATAACACCTGGTGCCCCTAGGAGAAGTACCCATGGTCGACTGCGATCTATCGCGGAAGTCATGCGCAATTTTCCTCCTACGGTCACGGATGCGCAGAGACCGGCCTTTTTCAGGATCCTGGCAGAAAGACTGGACGAGGTCGCATCTGAGGCGACCCCAACAGCCTCTTCCCGCTCAGTGACACATTCTCGTGAACGGGATGGTCCTCATTTTGGCTCTGGCTGACGGAGTTACCCGCCGCCTGTACCGTCCCGACAGGACAAATACCGGCGAATGCAGGACTCTCGTAGTAGGGATCGAGTTCCCGTTCACTCTCGTTTGGGACCACGAGTAACCTCGCCATTACGTGAGTTTGCTCGAAACCCAACCGAAAGTCGCAGGACGGTTCACGGTCCTTACGTTGGTTGCAAAGCTTTCTCGCCTGGCCTACGAGCAGTTGTTTGGCCCGATAAGTTTCGACCAGGGGCCATTGAGAGGTTTGATCGAACTCAGAACCCATCCGAGTTCCTTCAGATCTATATTACTGCCATCCAAGCAGCAGGAGGCGATGACAAGGTCATGGCCAACTACCTGCCAACAGTCCTCGCAGGACCGGCTAGAACCTGGTTGTTTAATCAGCCTGAGGGTTCCATCTACAATTGGGAAATGCTATGCGATGCCATCCTCAGCAATTTCCAAAACTGTTACCAAAAGCCGGGTAAGGAGGACGACCTGCATAGACTGCGGTAAACTTCGACCGAAACACTTCGGCAGTTTGTCAAGAGGTTTGTCGGGGTAAGAAATACCATCCCGAACATATCTGATGGCTCCGTAATCAGGGCATTTAAGCATGCCGTTCGATACCGGAGATTCACTGAAGACTTGCTTATCCACCCTCCTTGATCAGGGGCCGATCTGTTCGATATGGCTGATCGATACTCCGATGCAGCCGAGGCAGTCGAATGGAACCGAATGGTTGACAAGGGGGACCTACCGCCCCAACCAGGCTTCAAGGACGCCAGGAAAGAAGATTCAAGCAAAAAGCCGGAGTCTTCACCGGGTGGGAAGTCAAAAAAGTCGAAGAGGAACCGCTTTGGACAGTACCGTGAGGTCGCAGTCGCGGAGAAACCACCTTCGACCAAAGGTAATAAGTCTTCTTTTAAAAGTAAAACTGCTTCTGGTGGCCGGGATTCCGACCAGCCAGAAAAATCAACTAATCCGCAGGAGGGCAAGAGGTGGTGTCCACTCCACAACTCCGCAGGCCACGACCTCAAAAATTGCAGGAGTTGGTTGAAACAGCTGGATGATTTCTACCAAGGAGTTGGGCCAATGCCAACCTTACCGCCTAAAGAGCAGGCGTGCGGGATTAGAGACGTCGACGGAGACGAAGAAATGGCTTACCAGGTACCTCAAAATCATGTTAATGTCATTTTCGGAGGTTCCTCCTCTTTCGTTTCCAAAAGGCAGTTTAAAACCTTTTGCCGAGAGGTTAACCAAACGGAGACATCCCTTGGCGAACCTCAATATCCCCGTTGGTCGGATATGCCTTTGACGTTCGATCGTGCTGACTGTCCTGTGGGGCTAACTCGACCATTGAGGCTACCTCTGGTTATTACCCCAATCATCAGTAACGCAAGAGTCGAAAGGGTCCTGATTGATGGGGGAAGTTCCCTTGATCTTTTATTGGTCAAGACACTCGACGAGATGCAAATTCCTCGTTCGAAAATCAAGCCCATAATCCATCCGTTTTATGGGATAATCCCAAGCCCCTCCATGATGCCATTGGGACAAGTGGTCCTCCCGGTCACTTTGGGAGAACCAGATAACTTCCGAACAGAATTGGTTACTTTCGATGTAATCGATTGTGATTCAGCTTATAATGCAATCTTTGGCAGGCCGACTCTTGCTAAGTTCATGATGGCAACGCACTATGCTTATCAGTGCGGGAAATTGCCTGGCCCCAAAGATGTCATTTCGGTCCGAGGTAGTCGCAACGTGGCGCTCACGTGCGACCGGCTATCTTTGGAGATGGTCGATCAACTTCCCCTCCGGGACGCTCAGGTCGCCACCGTTGCCACCGATGCGATCAGGGCTGCTCCTCGACCAGATGAGAAACTCAAACAAGTTCCTTTGTACCCAGATGACCCATCCAAGACAATTCGGGTTGGGTCAGCCCTGGATGACAAATAGGAACTCGACCTCGTTGCTTTCCTCCAGGCTAACGCAGACGTGTTTGCGTGGAAACCGTCCGACATGCCCGGTGTCCCAAGGGAAGTAATTGAGCACAGGTTAGCAATTCGACCTGGACAACGACCAATAAAGCAAAAGCTCAGGCGTTTTGCCACCGACCGACAGGAAGCCATCCGAGAAGAGTTAGACAAACTCTTACAAGCCGGGTTTATCCGCGAAGTGAATCACCCGGACTGGCTCGCCAATCCGGTCATGGTCCAGAAGTCAAATGGCAAGTGGCGCATGTGCGTCGACTACACTAGCCTCAACAGTGCCTGTCCGAAGGATGACTTTCCCCTTCCCCGCATCGACCAGCTGGTTGACTCCACTGCGGGTTGCGAACTGATGAGTTTTCTGGATGCCTACTCAGGATATCATCAAATTAGCATGGCAGAAGACGATGAAGAGAAAACTGCCTTCATCACCCCGTTCGGCACATACTGCTACGTCAGAATGCCGTTCGGTCTCAAGAACGCAGGTTCCACGTACCAGCGCTTGATGCAAAAGACCTTTCTTTCCCAGATAGGGCGTAATCTCGAAGCATATGTAGACGACTTGGTTGTAAAGAGCACCAAAAGATTGTCTCATTTGGACGATCTTGCTGAAACCTTCTGTAACTTGAATCGCTTTGGAATAAAATTGAAACCGGAGAAATGTTCTTTCGGGGTTTCTTCAGGGAAGCTTCTTGGTTTCCTTGTGTGTTCCAAGGGCATTGAGGTTAATCCTGAGAAAATTAGAGCTATTGAACAAATGAGGTCGCCCTCGACCAAGAAGGATGTTCAACGCCTGGCTGGTCGCATGGCGGCTTTAAGTCGCTTTATATCGCGATTAGGCGAAAGGGGACTACCTTTCTTTAAAGCCTTGCAGAAACATCATAACTTCACGTGGTCCGACGAGGCCGAAAAAGCGTTTCAGAAGGTAAAAACATATCTGTCCAGTCCGCCAGTATTGGTGTCTCCTGAAAAGGAAGAACCATTACTTCTGTATTTGGCGGCCACCCCACACGCGGTTAGCGCAGTTCTGATCGCGGAAAGGGAAGGAGTACACAGACCCGTCTACTATGTCAGCGAAGTACTTCATGGTCCTAAGGAGCGCTACCCTGTGGTCCAGAAGATACTTTACGCGCTACTGATGGCTTCCCGTAAGCTACGACATTACTTTCAAGCACACAAGATCACAGTACCCTCCTCTTTTCCTTTAGGGGATATTGTCCGAAATCCAGAAAAATCTGGTCGAATCGCCAAATGGGCGGTCGAATTCGGTGCCTTCGAGATCCATTTCACCCCTCGCACGGCGGTTAAGTCTCAGGTTTTGGCCGACTTTGTGGTCGAATGGACCAACCCTGAGCCACCCGTGCAGTTGGCAGAGGAACTGGAGTGCCCCGATTATTGGACAATGTACTTTGACGGCTCCCGTAGTTTTCAACACTCGGGGGCTGGAATAGTCTTAGTTACGCCCCAGGGCGAACAGCTTAAGTATGTCATTCAACTACACTTTGTTGCAACCAACAACACAGCAGAGTATGAAGGTCTTCTTGCAGGGCTCCGGGCAGCAAAATTCCTCGGAGTCCGTCGATTAGTGGTGAGGGGGGACTCACAGCTAGTCGTAAACCAGGTAAACAAGGAGTACAGCACCTCCGATGAGACAATGGCTCATTACCTGGGGGAAGTGAGGAGATTGGAAAAACACTTCAGTCACTTCGAAGTCCAATACATCCCGCGAAAGGACAATATTCTCGCAGACCAATTATCCAAAATTGGATCCTCACGCTCATCCGCTCCGGCAGGAGTGTTCATTGAACACTTGGACCATCCTTCGATCATGACTTCGGTCAAGGATGATCCGGCAATAGCCTTCGTTGCCAACCTCGGTCAGGAACAAGATTGGACTCATCCATTGAGGGTCTATCTTGAACACGGGACCCTACCCGAGGATGAAACCGAAAGCGATCGGTTAATTCGAAAGGCGCGTCTGTACAAACTCATAGATGGGGTTATGTACAGAAAGGGTACTCAAGGAGTATTCATGCGCTGCATATCTCAGGAGGAAGGAAAATCCCTCTTGAAAGAAATACATGACGGTGTATGCGGTGCACACGCGTCATACCGAACACTGGTCGGAAAAGCTTTTCGACAAGGATTCTACTGGCCTTTGGCACTCGATGATGCCAAGCTTATGGTCAAGATGTGTCCACAGTGCCAATTTCATGCAAGACAGGTTCATCAACCTGCTTATACATTACAAACTATTCCTCTCGCATGGCCCTTCACGATCTGGGGAATGGACATCGTCGGTCCTATGCCTCAAGCAGCCAATGGGTACAAGTTCCTGTTCGTAGCCATTGACACGTTCACAAAGTGGATTGAGGCCGAACCAGTACGAAATATTACTGCATCAGCCGCACAAAAGTTCTTTCACAAGAACATTGTGGCACGATTTGGTGTTCCAAACCGTCTCATCACAGACAACGGTTCTCAGTTTGCTAGCGGTCTCTTCCTAGACTACTACGATCAAATTGGGACCAAGGTGTGCTTTGCTTCTGTGGCACATCCACAAAGCAATGGTGCCGTAGAACGGGCCAATGGGCAAGTATTGCAAGGCATCAAAAAACGTGTTTTTGATCGCCTCAAGACCCGCTCGGGGGCTTGGGCAGACGAGCTTTATACTGTTCTATGGGCACTACGGACTACCTCTAGTCGAGCCACCGGTGAGACACCCATCCATTTGGTCTATGGGGCCGAGGCTGTGTTGCCTATGGAAGTTAGTATTGGATCTGTTCGCACGAATCAATTCGAACAGGTCAACCAATCCGAACAGCGATCGCAAGATCTCATCCTCCTGGAAGAACGGCGTGATCGCGCCCTGATCAAGTCTGCGGTATACTTGCAGGCTCTACGCAAGTACCACAGTAAAAAGGTGCGACCACGTGATCTCAACATGGGCGACTTGGTTTTACGGAAAATTCAAGACCAGTCTAACCGCAATAAATTCTCCCCAAAGTGGGAAGGACCATACACTGTCGTCTCAGTGCCGCGGCCAGGATCTGCGCGGTTAGCCATGGAGGATGGTCGGATTTTGTCCAATACTTGGAACATCGATCAAATTCGCAAGTTTTACGTGTAAGTACCACAACCCTTTTCCTGTTCAATTAGCATCTTTTCATAAAAAGCATGTCTTATTTTCATACAATGAGTGTTTTTCTTTAAGCCCAAATTATACAAATTCGACCTGGGGGCTGATCGCCGGCGGTTAGGTTATTACAGTATTTTTCAACCGGATTCGCTGGTCGATCTCATGATCACTTCCAGATAAGTCACTCCTAAAATAAGCCATTTCTCAACGCACACGGGACTGTCTGGCTAGTCCTCGGTCATCTGGGTGGCTACCAGTTTGCAATAAGGTTAAAATGTTACTTTAATCTTGACCATCGGGTTGAGGCACATATCCCTGGTCATCATACTTATGTTTTCCCCTCTGCTTAAAATACTAAGGCTTCAGTATTCACAAAACAGAGGCGGGGGCTAGAGGGATATACTTATAGTATGAAACTTATGATGTGAATATGCACTTTCTTTTAAAAAAAAATAGTTTTACATACATGGCATTGTAATTACAATTGTTTGGTTACAAAATATAAGGATCATTCGATCCTCAGCTCAGCCAAGAGTTTGTCAACGAAGGGCTTGACTTCTTCTATAACGGCGTCAAGCAGTTCTTTACTCTCGACCTCAACCGGTCCCACCAGCGCGCTCAGATTCGCATCTCTGCCATGGTGAAGTCGAACCCGGCTGAGTACGGCAGAAGCGGCTGATCGGACTCTCGTTCTGATTATCTCTTCACGTCGCCGTATATCTCCAGGGAGATATTCGAGCAGTGATTCTGCTTGAGTTGTGAGCAGTGATGACCAATCGCTGACACTTGGGTCGTCCTTCTTCAACTCTACCACGTTGGTATTCAAAAGGTTGGCCACGGCCTTCAGTTTTTCGAAGACCAGTAGGCTCAACTCTTTGACCGCTCGGTCGGTATGGTTGATCGAGGACTCGAGAATCATCTTGTCCTGGCCGAGCTGTATAATGCGACCTGCTTGCGCTGTACAGAGAAAAGAGGTTATTAACAAGGCATGGCTTTAAGTCTTCTCAAGTTGAGAATCGACTTACCAGTATTCTCAGACTGAAGTTTATTGATTTCAGTCCGTAGTCTCTTGAACTCTGTAACTGAGTTCAGCCTCATCTTGGCTAACTCTTTCTTCAAGAATGTAACCTCTCTGCAGCAAAATCAAGTCAGTTACAGATAAAGCCTACTTATATTAACAGAAGAGTGACGATCCTCACTTGCGCAAGCCGTCACGATCTGTTTGAACAGCCGCCATGCTAGCCATTGCAGCATGCGACTGGCTCGTCACCCATGACAAGCCCTGTGATACAAAGCAAGAGAGTTAAATATACTCTAAAGGCGGTTCAAGCGCCGAAACAGGGGTGATCATACCTTCATAAACTTGTTTAAAGCGGCATCATCCATGCTAGCAGGAATCCTTGCTAGCGCACCGGAAGTGCCTGCGACAGGGATAGTTGGGGGAAGTGCCGTCTGAACACCACCCCCAGAGGCCACTGGTTGTAACCCGGTCCCTGTATTTGTTTCACCTCCCGCGGTCCGGACGACTTCCTGAACCACGGGAGCAGAGCGCTCTTCATTAGAGGCTCCCTCATCAGCCCTAATTTCAACCTCCCCAGTGGCGGTTGAAGGGTTAGGCGCTGTCTTCTTTTGCCTAACAAGAAGAATGGGTCAGGCAGCTTTCATTTAAGATTGCTGTTAAGTAAGAGTTCTTACCTTATTTGAAATCCCATTCGTTCCTGGGACTTCTGGGAAAATTCCCCTTGCGAAGGAGAGCCGTCTCCGGTTCTCGCCTTCCTTATAGTAAACAAGGCAGCACCTCCCTGGAAATGTTCTGTTACGAGCACATTCTTAGGAAAAAAGATGAAAACACATAGAAAGGTTTTTACCTGAGCCACCGGGCTAACTGGTGGGGCTGCATCCGAAGGCCTTGGTGATTCCAGAGTTGCTAGAACCGTCACAGCCGGCCTTTGTTCATCTACCTCCTCCTCTGTCCGCAGAGGAGGAGGATTTTCCTCCCTGGAACCCCCAGTGGTCCCAGGGGGAAGCTCTCCTCCCTGTATGTACATTAACTTGTCAAATGTGCAGAAAGAGTCATAAAAGGAACGGTCAAAAAGATTCCTTACCTTGGTCGTTCCTTCGACCAAGGAAGTAGAGATAATTGACCCTGAAACCTCGGGGGCCTCAGGAATTGGAAGGTCACCTGCAGGGGACTCTTCGGTGGTCGCAGGGTCAGCCACGGCCACCTCTTCGGTAGCTGTGGTCCTTACGGGGCAGCTTGAGGCGTCACCAGCAGGGGACTCCCCGGTCCTCCTCCTCTTGATGACTAGAGGCACATCATTGTCCTCTTCCTCCTCGCTCCCCTCTCCCTGTACGACGAAGAAGTGATTCCATGTCGCGCCTGAAAAGGTAGAAGGAATGCGATATCTTACCGCAGTCTTTCTTGCGGGACGAAGAATGCTTCGTGAAGACCCCTCCCCAGGGTTCAGCTTGGTCTTCTTGGAGGCAGGACTCTTTGTCCTGGGTCTCTGAGAGACCTTCTTCACGTTCTTCGCCGTCGGCTTCCCCAGAGAGCCGACATTCTCGCTTAGGAATGTTGCGTCAGCAAATTTCCCCAGAAGCTGGTTCACAGTCCATTAAAATGGATTAGCGCTGGACACACACGAGACCAGCGGAACCAAAGCCGGACAAAGAAATTACCTTTCGGCGCTCCTGTCTGAGATCATCGCCGGCATGAATCAAACTCTGCGGGCGAGGTGATCCCTTAGGGCCCTCTACATCAGCATTGTAGGCCCTAAGGAGGGAATTAGTTCGCCTCTCAATTTCAGCTGAGGGCAGAACTGTTCCCAAATTCAAGTCAGAAACCATAAATTTCAGAAATGACAAAGCACAGTGCTAAAAGGTTGAGTACCTTCATTGTAGTCCAGGGTTCCATCCGCCATGGACTTGATTTCCCAAGCAGGATGAGCCCTTTCGCGCAGGGGGCTCACTCGGTTCTTCACAAAGTCTCGGATGACATCCCTCGCTGTCAATCCTTGACCCACCAAGTGAAGAATCACCTCGGCGTGCTTCAGGTGCTCCACGCCCAGCGTCGGGGGAGCATCCAACTCGCTTGACTTCTCTGGTCGCGAGTTCTCAAACCATAAACTACTCTCGGACGGCGGAGAGCAGTAAAACCACCTCTGGTGCCACCCGTGCACCGAATCCCGCAGAGGTGGGGAGGGATACTCCTTCTTGTCCCTCAGCCGGAAGTAGATGCATCCGGCGGCATTGGTGCTCTTCGACCATGCCGAGAAGTAGAACCGTCGAAAGAGGTCCACGCTAGGATATACTCCGACGAAGGCCTCGCAAAGATGCTGAAACACCGCCAGGATCAGCATCGCATTTGGGTGGAGGTTGATCAGTTCCCACCCATAATGTTCGAGGATGTCCTTTAGGAACCGACTCTCAGGGAATCGGAACCCGCAGCGCAGATACTCCTCGAAGATTACCAACTCGCCCTCTCGGACGGTTGGAGTTTCTTGGTCCTTCTCCGCAGGCCACCAATTGATCAGCAGCCGCGATGGAAGGATCTCCTCTTTCTCCAATGCCACCAGAGTCTCCTCAGAATGGTGGTTGGATCTGCTCCAAGATGCCATTTTTTGAGGAAGATCGGTCAAAAAAGTCGATTTTGTGGAAGATGAAGGCAAGAAGATGAGGGTTTTGTGCGGCGGGAACTCTAAGAGTTTTTTGCGGCTGAATAGCTTCCTCAAGAAGCTACCTACTGCTTTTATAGACTCGAGGAGTCACGCCTCTGTGAGTAACGTTCCACTCAAGCGTCCTCTTAAATATTTTATTCATTTCCCATAATGGATATTCTCTGGTAAACCCTTTAAAGCGTTTCAGGTATCGGATCTGAAATAAAAAGACCTCTTTATTTCGGAAGCTGGAAGGGCTAAAACTCGAGAAGTCTGCTAAGGCTTTTTGAGGGTTATTTACCTTTCTTTTTACTTGAGCATTTTTGTAAAAAATATCATGTAACTCAAATTTTGACGTACGGATATATCCTAACTGGGTTATGGTTTGGTTAAAACCATGTTATTTAACTTCGTTTCTGATCGAAGTAATGGTCTAACCGAACGTTCGACTCTAGTCGCAATTCAGTTCTAACCGCGGCCTTAAGTCTGATCGCGGCATCAGGGCAGGTCACGGTGATCTTTTAAAGCGCGATTCTAATCGCAGAACTGAAATTTCCTGTGTATGAATGGTCGCGAACTAAGCTTTTGGCCATAATTTCACACAGAAGGTATGAAGAATGTTCATATGAATAAAAGAAGCTTTATTTATTACATTCTTTACATACAAAAGGGATACGGTCGATAAAAGCATCGACCTGTTCCGAGAGAAGTTTACAAAGTTCCCCAAGGGACATGTTGTTGACAGTAGGATTTACACTGGCAACCCCCAGGGAACTAGCAACTACCCTAAGTCTATCTATATCGTCCCTAACAACAGACGCACTATTGTCCCTAATCAAGTCAGAGAGTTCTCGCTGTTGCTGAGCGAAGTCCCTCTCTCGACGGAAATGGTGCGCCTCTTCTCGGGATCGATCAAGACATTCTGCTAAACGCAGAATCTTCGAGGCCATCTCCTCGGTCTTCTTCTCCAGGGCATTCTTCTCTTCCAGAAGGGTCTGTCCGGAAGGAAGAGATGGAGCAGCAGAAGGCTGATCGCTGGAGCCTCCTACCTCCTGCATTTTGCAAAGGTTAGTCATATTAACTAAAATTATCAGCAAAAAGGGAGAAGAATTGTTACCTGTCCCGGTGCATAACCCGTTAATACACCCATCTTGGGAGGAAGATCATCATATGGTGGAAGAGCAACCTTCCCATCAGAAGATTGCTTCGCCAACCCAATATGGCGATCATTTGATCGAGGGATAGTCACCGCTTGCCGACCAGGATGTTGATCACCCAAAAGAATAGGAGAATTGAATGTGATGGGATCTTTCTCTGAGGATAAAGGCCTAACTTGCCGAGAGGCATGAACGGGAAGGGTCAAAGGAACTAAAGGAAGAAAGAAACTTGCTACATTCTTCACCTTTGTTCCACTGGAAGATCCTTCGTCAACCTTGGGTTTCTTCCTTAAAGGGGACAAGACTTCAATCGTTTGAGGCCTTTGTTCGACAATTTCCCCTTCATCGCTCTCAATCTCGATGATTTCATGATCTGCCATTGGGAGGGGTATGTGAAAAGGAAGGAGGCAGGATAACAAGAAAAAGACTGAGGCGTGAGAGGGAAATTGTAGATCTTTACATGTCCAGGGGTCTGGTATTTATAGCCACCAGGGCGACGGTTCGTCTCCCAGACACCTCAGGTTTCGTTAAGACATTTACAATTTTACCTCGAGATAAAAATATTTCTACGGCGCCATCATTGCCCGTCACATAATGTCAGAACCCGTCTTGAAAAACCAACCGTTTTCACTTAGTGCGCCACTAAGTGGAGAAGTTAAAGGGCCGGGTCAAAAATCCGATGCATGATCTTAAAATTCGAAATAAACACATCACTTCGTTTCTTTCGAATTTGGGGGCTAGCTGACGAGGATTGACACCCGGACCACTTCTATTGGACTTCTGGTTAAAGGCAGGTTCAAGTCAAAAGTGTATCTGGCGATACGAGCTCAAGTTGTTCTGAGGGACGTCGCTATGTGATCGCCAGCTTTACGCGGTCAGACCGTAAGCCTTGCGCGGTCAGAAGTTCGTATGCTATACGCGAACTACATATTCGGGATATTGCGCGGTCAGCCAATATCCCGCGGTCAGAACATCTGCCGATCAGGATACTTGGGATCTATCTATTCGGTTGCCCGTACAACGGGATATTCTAAGTATCCCGAAGATTCTTACACGTGGAGAATCGACCGTCAGAAGGTTAACACATACAGTTATCCATGAATAACACGTGTTTAACTGCGTGGAGGTTAAGAGCAGTTCCAAAAAACCGCATCCAACCGTCCGTGCAACCGTTTGATGCAGTTTCCTCCACATGGCACCCTTTCAAACAGTACAAAAGGATGGCATGGAGCATCAATCAAGGGGAGATCAACCAAAAAACATCAACCGAGAGATCGGAAGATCAAGAAATCCAAAATCATTTAAGTTAGCCAAGTCTACGGCCCACCTCAGATAGCATTTTAGTAAGCCTTCTTTAGCTTATCCTTGTACAGTCTTACAGGAAAAATCCTCGCCTGTGAGGACTTTTTCCTCCATTTGTAAACCTTTTACCACACTTAGTGAAATCTCAACAGGACGTAGGGCTTTTACTCCCACCATCGAGGGCCCGAACCTGTCTAAACTCTCTGTGCTCCTGTTCACCATTGTTCAGCATACCTTCCCGGAGGGTCATCTTGAAAGGTCTCACAATTACAAATTCTGCATAACTTCGGCTGAGGACCCTGAGTCCGAATCGTCGACAAGTAGTCCACTAGAGTGTTTATAAACATGTTCATTAGTCAAAAGATGTAGCAGGAAGGCTTGTGCACTTATTAGATTTGAAAATGTGCAGACCATGCTTACATACCGAAGACTCAGAGCAGCAACGCAGCAGAAGAGCTTTTATTCAAAAGAAAAGAAAATTTGGCAGTGTCTACAAGGTAGAAAACGAACAAATGCGACCTTATTAGCAAGATTTTTTTTTTTCAAATCTGGTTTACACAAGTTATATGATTGTTTAGGAGACTCGTGTTCTAAACATGTGTGTAGAGATTAGGTTCACAATTGACATTTCAGTATACATGATAGAATGCAGCAATATAGATATCAATAAACATTCAAACTTCCACGATATCCACAACAAAACTAAGTACAAGCAATTTTAGTACCACTAGAAGATGGTTAATCACAATTCAACCTACAATAAATTGTCGAGCCACTACAGCATGCAATAAAAACTCAACACAACATGCAAGAGGCTCCAAAAGCCAAATGAGGACAGTGAAACGCAAAATGAAAGCACATGTAGTCATAACCACAACACTCACATATAGATACAAATCTGCACAAGTATGGAATTTCCAGAAAATTTTGACATGACCTTTCTAGATTTATTGTGGGACCCTCATTTGAGGATTCCAGTGGCAATCGCCCAGGTGGATTGCACTCAGAAAAGGCACATTGCAGCTCACAACAACATGATGCATTATATAGAAATGCGAGTAATTAAAAAAAACAAGTGCTGATCACAAGGACCAACATTACAATAACTTAGCGCCGAAATGACGCATTTAATTGTTAATACAAATTAAGGAGTTTTCGACACAAGGGTCGGCACAAAATAAAACAGCAACGATAAACAAAAGGACTTCTTCAGTCTTCTTTCTCTGCAGCGGCGGTATTGCATGGGCCTTCTCCACATCGAACTCCACCTTGGTGCATAACCCTTTAACCAGATGGGCCCCCAGTTTCTTCTTCTTGTTCCACATTGGGTTCCAGACCATAAGATTCAGGGTCGACGAATCCTTCCTCTAAATTTGTTTGTAAAAGCAAGGGTGAGCACATCGTCCACATGGTGCTCAACAAGTCCCAAGTAACAATGCATGTATATAGATGAGGGGGAATTTCTCAAGAAATAGCTCTTTGGCTTTGTATATCCATATATAATAGATTTTCACATACAGCTTTGAAGAAAGATCTTTATTTTCGAAAGCGAGGCTTTTAAAATCCTAAGCTAGATTTTCAGAAATGTTGTGTGTGGCGGTCTTTCATGAGTCACCACTTTACTCAGATTTTGTGAAAAACTTCCAAAAGCTACTTGTGCTGCATCGACGTGAATAGAATTCACAACGCGCAGACTCCATGACCTGGGAGCTCAGAGTATCCGATACTTTTTAAACTTTGCAAAGGTGTACCACCTTAATCCACCAATCATTCGGCTTTCAAGTCGGATCAGCTTCATGCGACTTTTACGCATGTGACAAGGCCGAGATGACACAACAATTTATAGTCCTAGTATTAACTATTTCCCTGCCCGGTAAATAGACAGTTAAGTCTCAAGTACCGTTGTGGGTCCTCCCCACTGCCTTACTTCCTAGCCTGGGCCTATGTTCTCGCAAGACACATAGCCTCTCTTGATTACAGTCGCGCACGACTTAATCTGGCTTAGGGCGTCTTCCTTCTTTCCACCTTTTCCTCTCATGATTTTTTGGAACTCACATCACTCGTGGCCTTCTACGGCCCACCAGTTCTCGCAAGAAACTGGACCGACAACCATTGCAGGGAAAAGCTAACACTAAAGAAAGCTACTAAGTTGCGCCCGTCCCATAAACAGGCAGGTGGTTGGTACGTTTTTCATGCCGCATAGAAGCACAACACAAGGTTCTAGTCCTTATGAATCTTTAGTGAGGAGTCTTTCACATTCCCAGTGCGCACACAGCACCATCCAATCAAACCATCCTCACTATCGATTCCAATCACATTTTCTTTCACAAAAAGGGGTTTTGAACATGCTTTTCTCATATGTGACCATTCAACATTTATCATATAATCTTTAAGCATAGCATAGCCTAAGCATGATATTCTAGGGTAACAAGGGTGCAGGGGTATTCAATGTCAAAAGGGGCTTTTCAATCATTTAGGTCATATCTAATCATTTTATTGAAACATAATTCTTATTTGAATCTAAGGCATGCATATACTGGAAAACAGTTAACATACTTCATTTCAAAATAGCAGGTGAGACATGATCAAGGGTTTGAGACTTGCCTTGCAGTGACGGGTCAAGCTGCTCAAATGAATCTTCAGGGATCTCCTCTGCTCCTTCAATGTCTGGTTCCACGACGGGTACAAACAACACATACACACTATATAAGCACACAAGCACTAGAAAATAATACGTAAATACATCATGCATGCAGGGGAATTGGTTTAGACAAGGTCACTTGACATTGGTCGTAGAGATGGGTTCAAAGGGCTTGAATGTCGAAGGGCTGACATTCGACTCATGGCTTGACATTGCCCTAAATCGCTTCTAGGTTTGTTTTCTGGAGATGTGATAGTAGGGAATGTTGTAGAACATGGCTCAAAAGGCTTAGTGGACAAAGTGGCATTTCAATTGCTCAAAAGGAACAAGTCTAAATCATCCAATGCCACAGGTGGACATGCACTGACATAGTGTTAGACATGGCCAAAAACTAGGGCATTGCATAACTTTTGACTCAGAACTCCAATTGATGCACAACTTTGTCTGGGGTCTAGGCATTGATAACAGCTGCAAAACTCTCAAAAGGCTCAAGGGCTGAAAGTGGCCGGAGGGTGGCCAAATCCGGTGAGCAAACACGGTGGCCTGGACATGAACTGAGCCACTTGACAGCAACCTTGGCATGACCATAACTTTTGATTCAGGTCGATTCAGAGGTCGGGCTAGTAGACAAAATTGCTCAGGGGGTTGAGATCTATCTAAATGATAAGGTGAGCGAGGCTAGATCGGCCGGGGATAAATTCCGGTGACCGGCGCTGGAGAAGACAACCTCCAGATTGGGCGTTTCTGATTTAAGAGGTTTGAGCTCGATTCCTTGCTCAGGGAGTGAGAGGGTGAGGTGAGGGATCTATTTGCGGGGTTGAATCGGCCGGAAAGTGGCCGGAGAAGCTTGGCGACGAGGACCAGCTCACTGGTGGCGCGCAAACTTCGGGAAGGCCATGATCTCTGCTCAAATTCAAAATCTAAGCTTACAGGCTTGCTCAATTGGGTGCACTGGTCAATTCCTATCACTGGCACGAAGGCTAATTCGGGCTAAATCGCTAGGCATTGCGGGAACAGGGGTTTTTAAGTTTTCCGGTGATTGCCGGTGTTGAGGTGCGCCGGGGACCAATTAATGGCTACGGTACAAAGAGAGAGGTGTAGGGAGCTTACTGGTGGCGTTGGTTTGGAGGAAGAAGCTTCGGGCGAAGCTGGCGCCGTGAGCTTCAGAAACTGCTCGCCGGAGAAGATGAACTTCGCGGCGGCGCTGAGGACTCGGTTGCTCTCGGGTGCTACGGCTAAGCAAGGAAGCTGTGGGGTGGTGTGAGGCAATGCTGGGCAAGGGAGGGGGGTTTATATAGCCGTGGGTGAGGCCCTCGGGAGCAGCAGCAATCGCCGGGGAAGATCTTCCTTCTGGCGCTGGGGCGGTCATCGATGCACTTTGGGACACGGCGGGGCTCTGCCAGAGACGGTGAATCGCGGGATATCAGGATTCGGTCAAGGCGGTGGCGATGATCTACGGGATGGTGGCCAAATGGCGTAAAACTCCTGGCAGCAGCAGCAGCAGCAGCACGCGCGCGCGGGGAAGAAGGTGGCACGGTGGGGCTTGAGCGCTCCACGGTGGCGGTACAGCTGCGCACGGCTGGTGGCTACGTGGCCGTGAGGTGGCAGCGCGGCGAACCTCGCCGGCGACGAGTTCAACGGCGCGGCAATTTGGCGGTTGCTGGTTGAAAACTTCACAGGGACCTGGTTGTAAACTTTGGACCTATTTGCAACGATTTGGACTGATCTGTGAAGATTTTGGCTCGGGAGTTTGGGCCTAATTGCAATTCTGAAGATCTGAAGGGCTGATTTGAATTCTGATTTTGCAGATGAGTGCTACTAAATGTCTTGGACTCATCTAGCAGGAAAAATGATGAAATCCGATAACATCTGGTGGTTTTGACAAAAATCGAAAACAGGGTAATTAGGGTAATTAGGGTTTGAACTTTTGTCGAGGCTGGAAGTAGGGTTTTGGTCGAGATTCTGGGATTCTTCCAGAAGGGAAAAATGTTCAGAAAAATGAAAGAAAGGTTATCACTTGATCATATTTGGATTTTGAGGTGATCTGGGACTTTTAGCCTTTTTGGGTTTCCTGAAACTTCTGAAAAGGACTAAATTGAAACGCTTTTGGATTGAAATGTTAAAACGATCTGGTCAATGAAGTTTAGTAGCCAACTTTTTAGGTTAAGGTAGTGGCATACCCAAGATCAAGATAGGGTTAAAATATCAGGGTTTCCAAAGAAGTTATGCTGATTCGCAAGCAGAAAAGATAATCAAAAACTGGGGTGTTACAACCTACCCTCCTTAGGAATAATCTCGTCCTCGAGATTCCGAACAGTCTGAGAATAGGTAAGGAAAATTCTGACGCAGCTCTTCTTCTCTTTTCCAAGTTGATTCTTCCTCGGTGTGGTTGTTCCATTGGATTCTGCAAAATTTTATGGTCCTTGACTTCAATCTCCTTTCACTGACTTCTAGTACCTTGACTGGATATTCCTGGTATGTCAGATCCAGTTGAACCTCGATTTCTGTGGGAGACACTTGCTCCGTTGGTTTTCTCAGGCATTTCCTCAGTTGGGATACGTGAAAGACATCATGGACTCCTGCTAACTCAGGCGGTAGCTCTAGTTTGTATGCTACTTCTCCTCGTCTTTCCAAAACCTTGTATGGTCCTACATATCTTGGGCTCAACTTTCCCTTCATCTGGAATCGTCGAACTCCTTTGTAGGGTATCACTTTGAGATATACGTAATCGCCTATCTCGAAGGATAGTTCTCTCCTTCTTCTGTCGACGTAACTCTTTTGTCGAGACTGGGCCGTTTTCAATCTCTCTCGTATGATCCTCACATGAGCTGTGGCATCCTCCACTAATTGCGGTCCAAGGAATTGCTTCTGTCCCACTTCGGTCCAATATAGCGGCGTACGGCACTTCCTTCCATAAAGTGCTTCATAAGGGGCCATTTGTAGACTCACTTGATAGCTATTGTTGTAGGTAAATTCTGCGTATGGTAGAAATTGTTCCCAAGAATTTCCATAGTCCAAAGCACAAGCTCTCAACATATCTTCTAAAATTTGGTTCACTCTTTCTGTTTGACCTCCAGTTTGCGGGTGGTAAGCTGTACTGAACTTCAACTTCGTTCCTAGGGACTTCTGTAACTCTTCCCAAAATCTTGATACAAATTGTGCTCCTCTGTCTGAGATGATTGTTTTTGGTACTCCATGTAGCGTGACAATCCTGGTAAGATACAGCTCTGCCCGTTTTTGCGTTGTGTACTGCGTCTTTACTGGTAGAAAATGAGCTACTTTCGTCAATCTATCGACTATGACCCATATAGAATCGTATCCTCGTTGGGTTCTTGGTAAACCAACTATGAAATCCATTCAATCTCATCCCATTTCCATTCTGGGGTTGGTAGGGGTTGCAGCGGTCCTGGAGGTTTCTGATGTTCTGCTTTTACTCTTTGACAGGTGTCACAAGAAGCTATAAATTCGGCAATTTCCTTTTTCATTCCTTTCCACCAAAACCGATCCTTTAGATCCTGATACATCTTTGTACTTCCTGGGTGAATAGAGTATGGGGTACAATGGGCTTCTTGTAGTATCATGTTCTTGATTTCCTTATCTCCTAGAACACAGATTCGGTCATGATACCACAAAATTCCTCTTCGTCCTCACGAAGGTTAATCACATTCTCATGTTTCATGTCTTCTTTCATCTTCTGAATACTCAGATCCACTTCTTGAGCTTTTCGGATTTGGTCCTTCAGCTCACATTTTACTGCCAACGCGGCGACGGTTCCTTGTTCAACGAACTCTAGACTCAACTTCTCGAAATCTCCAAGCAATTGGGGTGGTATTCCTAAGATCTTTGCTTGATTGTAGTAGGATTTTCTGCTCAAGGCATCAGCTACTACATTCGCTTTTCCAGGGTAGTAGTGTATTCCAAGGTCATAATCTTTAATCAGCTCTAACCATCTTCGCTGTCTCATGTTCAAGTCCTGTTGGGTGAAGATGTATTTCAAACTCTTGTGGTCCGTGTAGATTTCACATCTATTTCCAAGTAGATAGTGTCGCCAAATCTTTAACGCATGAACGACGGCGGCTAACTCCAAGCCGTGAGTTGGATAATTCTCCTCATGGGGTCGCAATTGTCTCGATGCATAAGCTACGACTCTTCCTTCTTGCATAAGGACACAACCTAGTCCTTGCTTTGACGCATCGCAGTAGACCTCAAAATCCTTTTTGTTATCCGGTAACGTAAGGACAGGTGCGGTCGTTAATATCTTCTTCAACTCCTCAAAGCTCTTTTCACATCCTTCTGTCCAGTCGAATAAAACATCTTTCTTTAGTAGTCTGGTGAGTGGCTTTGTAATCTTGGAGAATCCTTTGACAAATCTCCGGTAATATCCGGCTAATCCTAGGAAACTTCTTACTTCAGTCACTGTCTCCGGTTGTTTCCATTCCATGATAGCCTGATTTTTTGACGGATCCATTGAGATTCCTTTTCCAGAGATAATGTGGCCTAAGAATGAAATTTCTTTTAACCAAAAGGCACACTTATCAAATTTGGCATACAGTCGATGTTCCACTAACTTTTCCAATACCATCCTAAGATGTTGTGCGTGCTTTTCCTCTGACTCTGAAAAGATGAGAATGTCGTCGACAAACACAATGACAAACTTGTCCAGAAACTCCATGAGAACCTTGTTCATCAAATTCATGAACACTGCTGGCGCATTCGTTAAACCAAATGGCACTACAGTAAACTCATGCAATCCATATCTTGTTATGAATGCAGTTTTCGGGATATCTTGTTCTCGAATCTTCAGCTGGTGATATCCAGACCTCAGGTCGATCCTTGAGAATATCTTTGCTCCTCTTAGTTGATCAAAGAGATCGTCGATCCTTGGTAAAGGGTACTTGTTCTTGATCGTCATATCGTTTAGTTTCCGGTAGTCGACACAAAGTCGTAGACTGCCATCTTTCTTCTTAGCGAAAAGTACCGGGGCTCCCCAAGGTGAGGAACTTGTTCTAACAAATCCCTTTCTTTCCAATTCTTCCACTTGCTTTCTTAATTCTTCTTGTTCTTCACTTGTCATACGTGCAAGCTTTCTTGCATAAGGGGCAGATCCGGGTTTTAATTCGATTGAGAATTCAATGTCCCGATCTGGTGGCATTCCGGGAAGCTCTTCAGGAAAAACTTCTGGATATTCATTCACCATTGGAACTCCTTCAAATGGAACTCCTTCCAAGCTGTTCAAACTATTCACTCGGTTGTTCACTATTGATCTCTCTGCGTGGAGTGTGACTTGTTTTCCTTCAGCATTCGTCAGGGTTATTGCCTTCTTTTCACAGTCCATCTGGCCTTTATGCTTGGCTAGCCAGTCCATTCCGAGAATGACGTCTAGTCCTTGAAGATCCAAAACTAGCAGGTTTGCTCGGAATCCTAGATTGCCAATACTAAAGGCGATATTTCTACAGATAGAGTTGACAGGCATCCGAGCTCCAGGGGATTGAATTAAAATAGGGAACTCTAATGCGGATACTGGCAACTTATTTCTGAGCATGAAAGGTCTTGACACAAATGAATGAGTAGCACCAGGGTCAAATAATGTAACTGAAAGTTCAGAGTGGAAAAAGATCCTACCGATTACGACGTCTGATGCTTCTCCTGCTTCAACGGCGGATGCATAGTTAAGTCTTCCGCGACCTGTAGCAGGTACTCCTCTTCCTCGGCCATTTTGAAACCTTCCTCCTCTGGAGGGTGGAGCATTCCTGGTGAAGCCTTGGGCTGGAACAGAGGGTCTTGCAGCTTGCATACGAGCGACATTAGATGGAAGGTGTTGCAGTGGACAAGTGTTCCTACGATGTCCCTTCCTTCCGCAGTGAAAGCACTCCTCGTTCTTAAGGGGGCAGTCCTTCAAGAGGTGATTTCCTCTACATCCAGCACATTGAGCTATTGCAGTAGGCGCAGGCCTTTGGGGTCTCTGAGGTGGTCTGAAGGCTGGTCGGAAAGTTGGCATCGGTCTCCCTCGACTAGCACTTCCTTGGTAAGAGTTGGGCAAAGCCTTCCGTTTTCGGTCTTCTTCAATTATTCCTCTTTTCTCCTCCATCTTAAGTAGTCGGTTTATTAGGACGTGGAAGTCCGTGAACTCGTGGGATGACAGTTGGTATTGCAGGGAATTCTGTAGTCCTTCACAAAACCTATCAATCTTCCTTTCCTCTGTCGCTATATCTTCAGGTGCGTATCTTGCCAGCTGAATAAATTCATGCAGGTACTATTTCACGGTCTTACTCCCTTGTCGCAGATTTACGAATTCTCGGCGCTTTGCCTGGACAACGCCTTTCGGGACGTGGTATCTACGGAATTCCTCCTTGAATTCATTCCAGGTGATCGAATCTCTGTTGGTGTGCACGGTTTGGTAATTCTCCCACCAAGCAGCAGCAGGTCCAGCCAATTGGTTCGATCCGTACAAGAGCTTTTCTTCATCACTGCATCTGACGGTATTCAACTTTCTTTCCACATCTCGGAGCCAGTCGTCTGCCACGATGGGGTCTTCTGTGCTTGAGAAAGTCGAGGGTCGCGTCTTTTGAAAATCAGTTAACTTTGCGCCCATCACGGGTCCTTCAGTTTGTCCGGATGCAATATGTTGCATCAGCTGTCCCAAGATTTGGTTCTGCACAGCCGCTGATTCTTGCCAATTGCGCTCCATCCATAGCAGCACATCGTTGATGTCACCTCCCTGTGGCATCGTCGAAGATCCTGGTCTATCAGGGTCTGTGCGGCCTCTTGCTCCGGGTGTAGCTCTTGTATTGTTGGGGTTTTCCTCTAGCCCTCCTTCCTGGGGTCTCGCACGTGTGTTAACCATCCTACTCAAACAGGAGGTTAAGAATAGAAACATCGATTCGGAAAGAATCGTTCACACAGGTGCTAGCAGAATGCTGGCATTAACTCAAGAAGTAAGAATAAGGATATACAAAATGACTTTTTCATAAACCAATTTTTCAAAAGATACAAAGCTTCTAGCCTCATTGGCTTACAGAGCTCCTCTAGCAACCAGCATACATCAATCATACTAAAACAACTACTACAACAAAAGGAAATCTAGCGTCTGCTGGGCTAGGCACAAAAGGTCGAAAGTCTGCAGTCACTCCTCAGCATCATCAGAAGAATCACAAGGCTCAACCTCCTCGGGATCCTCCTCCTCATCGTCATCAGCATCCATCGGGTCATCCTCCTCGTTGTCGTCGATGTTGATAGGCTCCTTCCCTTTTCCTTCGGGGGTCTTCTTCTTCTGTGCGGTGCAAGGAAGCTCGATTGCTTCACCATTGATGACTATGCCACGCGACACAGGCATGAAACCACTGAGATACTCCTTCGGGTTTCCTACCTCCTTGCGAGCGGTGATCCTCAACTTTGGGCGACTCTTCTTGGTTACCGACTCTGCAGCTTCAAGGTCCTTTTCTCCACTTGATTCAGCCATTTCTTGAATTTGTCTTTCTTTTTCTCGGAGGCTTGCACGAGCCCTAATAAGCATGCCCTCAAGGTAGTGGCGATCATCGCGAACACGCTCGTAGTCTCGAAATAGGCGGGTGTATGCAATCTCCGAAGCGCGAACGACGTCTCGAGTCTTCGTCAGGATAGCGTTCTCCTGGTCGCTGGACGGAAGAACAACTCGGTACTCCGATCCGGGGACCTGGTAAGGCACGAAGCGGTAAGGGGAATCAGAAAGGTAGTCGCTGTACATCTGCCGGACGGAACCAACAGCACGACGGGCAGCGTCCAAGATAGCATCCTCCTCTTCTTCTCTACGGGCTTGGCGTCTAACCGAGCCTCTCCCATGCTCGGGGATCTCGTAGACAATCACCGAGGCCCGACAACCTATGGGTCGTCCATTTATCTCATCTTGCCAGACGCAATATACCGGTCTCTGACTGTCCCGTGCTCCAAGGAATTGCAGCATCATCCACAACAACAGTGCCCACGATCCGAGCTCGTCTCCATGAAGGTATCTCCTATCGAAAGCCATCTGAAGACAGAACAAAAGGCATCTATAAGAGAAGTCCAAAATCTATTTCCAAAGATCAAAATAACATTTTTCTTAAGGAAAATAGGTTTTCGTAAACAAATTTTGACAAAGAACTAGCGAACTTTCCTTCTAGGGACGCCAAAGTATATCTAAGGGTTACGACCTACAGTCGAGTCTTCTGCTCTGATACCAAGTTCTGTGGGACACTCATTTGAGGATTCCAGTGGCAATCGCCCAGGTGGATTGCACTCAGAAAAGGCACATTGCAGCTCACAACAACATGATGCATTATATAAAAATGCGAGTAATTAAAAAAAACAAGTGCTGATCACAAGGACCAACATTACAATAACTTAGCGCCGAAATGACGCATTTAATTGTTAATACAAATTAAGGAGTTTTCGACACAAGGGTCGGCACAAAATAAAACAACAACGATAAACAAAAGGACTTCTTCAGTCTTCTTTCTCTGCAGCGGCGGTATTGCATGGGCCTTCTCCACATCGAACTCCACCTTGGTGCATAACCCTTTAACCAGATGGGCCCCCAGTTTCTTCTTCTTGTTCCACATTGGGTTCCAGACCATAAGATTCAGGGTCGACGAATCCTTCCTCTAAATTTGTTTGTAAAAGCAAGGGTGAGCACATCGTCCACATGGTGCTCAACAAGTCCCAAGTAACAATGCATGTATATAGATGAGGGGGAATTTCTCAAGAAATAGCTCTTTGGCTTTGTATATCCATATATAATAGATTTTCACATACAGCTTTGAAGAAAGATCTTTATTTTCGAAAGCGAGGCTTTTAAAATCCTAAGCTAGATTTTCAGAAATGTTGTGTGTGGCGGTCTTTCATGAGTCACCACTTTACTCAGATTTTGTGAAAAACTTCCAAAAGCTACTTGTGCTGCATCGACGTGAATAGAATTCACAGCGAGCAGACTCCATGACCTGGGAGCTCAGAGTATCCGATACTTTTTAAACTTTGCAAAGGTGTACCACCTTAATCCACCAATCATTCGGCTTTCAAGTCGGATCAGCTTCATGCGACTTTTACGCATGTGACAAGGCCGAGATGACACAACAATTTACAGTCCTAGTATTAACTATTTCCCTGCCCGGTAAATAGACAGTTAAGTCTCAAGTACCGTTGTGGGTCCTCCCCACTGCCTTACTTCCTAGCCTGGGCCTATGTTCTCGCAAGACACATAGCCTCTCTTGATTACAGTCACGCACGACTTAATCTGGCTTAGGGTGTCTTCCTTCTTTCCACCTTTTCCTCTCATGATTTTTCTGAACTCACATCACTCGTGGCCTTCTGCGGCCCACCAGTTCTCGCAAGAAACTGGACCGACAACCATTGCAGGGAAAAGCTAACACTGAAGAAAGCTACTAAGTTGCGCCCGTCCCATAAACAGGCAGGTGGTTGGTACGTTTTTCATGCCGCATAGAAGCACAACACAAGGTTCTAGTCCTTATGAATCTTTAGTGAGGAGTCTTTCACATTCCCAGTGCGCACACAGCACCATCCAATCAAACCATCCTCACTATCGATTCCAATCACATTTTCTTTCACAAAAAGGGGTTTTGAACATGCTTTTCTCATATGTGACCATTCAACATTTATCATATAATCTTTAAGCATAGCATAGCCTAAGCATGATATTCTAGGGTAACAAGGGTGCAGGGGTATTCAATGTCAAAAGGGGCTTTTCAATCATTTAGGTCATATCTAATCATTTTATTGAAACATAATTCTTATTTGAATCTAAGGCATGCATATACTGGAAAACAGTTAACATACTTCATTTCAAAATAGCAGGTGAGACATGATCAAGGGTTTGAGACTTGCCTTGCAGTGACGGGTCAAGCTGCTCAAATGAATCTTCAGGGATCTCCTCTGCTCCTTCAACGTCTGGTTCCACGACGGGTACAAACAACACATACACACTATATAAGCACACAAGCACTAGAAAATAATACGTAAATACATCATGCATGCAGGGGAATTGGTTTAGACAAGGTCACTTGACATTGGTCGAAGAGATGGGTTCAAAGGGCTTGAATGTCGAAGGGCTGACATTCGACTCATGGCTTGACATTGCCCTAAATCGGTTCTAGGTTTGTTTTCTGGAGATGTGATAGTAGGGAATGTTGTAGAACATGGCTCAAAAGGCTTAGTGGACAAAGTGGCATTTCAATTGCTCAAAAGGAACAAGTCTAAATCATCCAATGCCACAGGTGGACATGCACTGACATAGTGTTAGACATGGCCAGAAACTAGGGCATTGCATAACTTTTGACTCAGAACTCCAATTGATGCACAACTTTGTCTGGGGTCTAGGCATTGATAACAGCTGCAAAACTCTCAACAGGCTCAAGGGCTGAAAGTGGCCGGAGGGTGGCCAAATCCGGTGAGCAAACACGGTGGCCTGGACATGAACTGAGCCACTGGACAGCAACCTTGGCATGACCATAACTTTTGATTCAGGTCGATTCAGAGGTCGGGCTAGTAGACAAAATTGCTCAGGGGGTTGAGATCTATCTAAATGACAAGGTGAGCGAGGCTAGATCGGCCGGGGATAAATTTCGGCGGCAGGCGCTGGAGAAGACAACCTCCAGATTGGGCGTTTCTGATTTAAGAGGTTTGAGCTCGATTCCTTGCTCAGGGAGTGAGAGGGTGAGGTGAGGGATCTATTTGCGGGGTTGAATCGGTCGGAAAGTGGCCGGAGAAGCTTGGCGACGAGGACCAGCTCACTGGTGGCGCGCAAACTTCGGGAAGGCCATGATCTCTGCTCAAATTCAAAATCTAAGCTTACAGGCTTGCTCAATTGGGTGCACTGGTCAATTCCTATCACTGGCACGAAGGCTAATTCGGGCTCAATCGCTAGGCATTGCGGGAACAGGGGTTTTTAAGTTTTCTGGTGATTGCCGGCGTTGAGGTGCGCCGGAGACCAATTAATGGCTACGGTACAAAGAGAGAGGTGTAGGGAGCTTACTGGTGGCGTTGGTTTGGAGGAAGAAGCTTCGGGCGAAGCTGGCGCCGTGAGCTTCAGAAACTGCTCGCCGGAGAAGATGAACTTCGCGGCGGCGCTGAGGACTCGGTTGCTCTCGGGTGCTATGGCTAAGCAAGGAAGCTGTGGGGTGGTGTGAGGCAATGCTGGGCAAGGGAGGGGGGTTTATATAGCCGTGGGTGAGGCCCTCGGGAGCAGCAGCAATCGCCGGGGAAGATCTTCCTTCTGGCGCTGGGGCGGTCATCGATGCACTTTGGGACACGGCGGGGCTCTGCCAGAGACGGTGAATCGCGGGATATCAGGATTCGGTCAGGGCGGTGGCGATGATCTATGGGATGGTGGCCAAATGGCGTAAAACTCCTGGTAGCAGCAGCAGCAGCAGCACGCGCGCGCGGGGAAGAAGGTGGCACGGTGGGGCTTGAGTGCTCCACGGTGGCGGTACAGCTGCGCACGGCTGGTGGCTACGTGGCCGTGAGGTGGCAGCGCGGCGAACCTCGCCGGCGACGAGTTCAACGGCGCGGCAATTTGGCGGTTGCTGGTTGAAAACTTCACAGGGACCTGGTTGTAAACTTTGGACCTATTTGCAACGATTTGGACTGATCTGTGAAGATTTTGGCTCGGGAGTTTGGGCCTAATTGCAATTCTGAAGATCTGAAGGGCTGATTTGAATTCTGATTTTGCAGATGAGTGCTACTAAATGTCTTGGACTCATCTAGCAGGAAAAATGATGAAATCCGATAACATCTGGTGGTTTTGACAAAAATCGAAAACAGGGTAATTAGGGTAATTAGGGTTTGAACTTTTGTCGAGGCTGGAACTAGGGTTTTGGTCGAGATTCTGGGATTCTTCCAGAAGGGAAAAATGTTCAGAAAAATGAAAGAAAGGTTATCACTTGATCAGATTTGGATTTTGAGGTGATCTGGGACTTTTAGCCTTTTTGGGTTTCCTGAAACTTCTGAAAAGGACTAAATTGAAACGCTTTTGGATTGAAATGTTAAAACGATCTGGTCAATGAAGTTTAGCAGCCAACTTTTTAGGTTAAGGTAGTGGCATACCCAAGATCAAGATAGGGTTAAAATATCAGGGTTTCCAAAGAAGTTATGCTGATTCGCAAGCAGAAAAGATAATTAAAAACTGGGGTGTTACATTTATCTTTTAATCCAAACAATCACAAGTATACAACAGGTCATACCAAAATATAAACAAGCCCACAAGGCTGGATAGAGATCATTCACAACATAGGCAAGACAGTATAAGCAAGTACATACCACAAATCTCATACATAAGCACAAACTTGCTCAAAGTAGCTCAATTTTGAAAAATTTGACCCAGATTTTAAGAATTACAGCACAACAAGAAATGCATTCTTCCCCCCAAGCTTAAATGGTTGCATAGTACACAATGCAACAACATGAGATGAACACATGGAGATGGGAACACAAAATAAATTTCATGCACAAGGGTCATATGAGAGGTCCGCAATAGCTCACCGGGTGAAGAATGGAGATGATGACGCTACGATGAGCCATCCAAAGTATTCCAAATGTGCCAAGCCGCCATATGAGGATGATGCCCTGAAAGAACAACTAAAGAAGAAACTAAGAACAATCCTACAAAACAAAGGAAAATAAATAACGAAAAGAAAGAAAGAGAGAAAACACTCGGGTTGCCTCCCGAGAAGCACTTCTTTTAGGTCGGAAGCTCAACCCTCAAAGGATATAGTGTTGAAGCGCGAGTGAAGGAGAGGCAAGCATGGGACGTGGTAGAAGCTCCACGTCCACCCTCCTGTTAGAAGCATCATGCTGGGAATCCACCAGGGTCCCAAGGAATGTCGACTCGGAGCAAGTCTGCTCGCGGTCGAGAAGCCACACGTGCTAACCTGCAAATAAGATCAAGAACAAACATGCACGTGTGTATGGTAGGGACAAAGCCCTCCAGAAGGTCAGCTAACGAAAATCCTTTCCCGTAGATCGACTGACTATACATATCATGAGGATGGCATATATCGATGCAGGATGAATGACAACTCAAAGGAATACGAATAACCTCGTGAGAACTAGACAACTCATAATGATACGAGAGGGGTTTCGAGTCTACCTGAATAGTGGATGGCGTGAAGTTTGGGGTAGGAAGGACCTCCACGGGGGTCGTGTCTGGTAGATCAAGATGAACGGACTCCCCTACGTCAGAAAGAAGTCCCTCAAAATCAAATGAGAATGTCTCCCTCTCGATCTCGTGGCTCAAGGAATCGTCCAGGAAGTCCATAGGATCAAAAGTGAAGCTCTCCAATTCAGACTCCTGAAGCTGCGGATCATCAACCAACACATCCTTTGAATGCTGGGTCATGAGTCGCTCAGATTGCTTAACCAAGCCCTCCATCAGTGCCTCTAGTTTGGATATATCCTCATTTTCGGGAGGCGACTGTGGAGACGGATCTAGAAACTCATGCACCTTTTTCAAATGACGCTCAAACAGCACCTCAAGTCTAGATGGTGTATCCTCATATGTAGGAGGCTGCTGTGAGTACTGCTGATGTGACAAGTACGGAGGCTGATATGATGTACATGGGTGCTGCTCTCCGTACCTAAAACCCTGTGAAAGATAACTAGGAGAAGACGATGAGATAACAAGGTGGTTGTTCCTATACGGTGAATTTAGGTATACAGGCCATCCAGGATGATATATAGTGGATGCATGACCACGCTAACAAGCGGCGGGCGAATGACCTCGAATACCACAAATACAACATATAGGAGCAACACTAATATGAGCAAATAATCCATGAAGGGCTGTATCCATCTGACGAGGCAAATCATCTAGTTTAGCACTGAGATTGTCACAAGCATCATAAAAAGACTGCGAACCATCCATATCCTCAATCAGCAAAAATCAATCAACGAGAAAAAGACAAGAGGAACGGCGAGAAATAAAAGAGCCGGGAGGGAAAAAGGGGTGGGTAAAGATGCAAACAAAAACCAAAAACAAAAACAAAAACAAAATGATTTAATCTAGTTAAACACATTCACTTTCATCTAGTCCCCGGCAACGGCGCCAAAAATTGATACCGGCCTTGACCGCCTCGCAATAGAACGAGGACGATGCAGTAGGCGAGTATTCTAGTCGTTCTTTCCTCAGGGACTAGAGAAACAAAGCGTGAATAACTAAATTAAATCAATGGCAAAAGAAAATAAATCGGACGAAAGAAAAGAGAGGGAAGATGCCGGAAGAAAAGAGATGGTCTCCTCGACAATCGACCAATGTTTATTCTAGACTAGTGTTTCGTAATACAAGCGATAGAAAGAAATCGTGTAGCAGTAGCGCGCGAGGCAGCGCTAACAACCATCATCAATCGTAATCTACAGCAAGTATCGACGAATCACGTGTCGAGCGAGCATTTATCAACCACAGACCTCTCAGCCACAACCAAAGACCATACGGCCACAAAACAGCACAGAGCACAACAAAGAGAGTGGACACTGAAATAAGAAAACAGAGCTCCCAGGACACCAATTCACACAGCAACAGAACTGGGTCCAATTCACTCACACAATTGAATCCTGGAGTCTCATCTGCATTACCTGGATCATCCACACTCCGCAGGAAAATAAACAAACAAGACAATTCAAGCTTAAAGAGATAATACTGAGTGGGATTCTCCAGGGTCTTGATGCGGAGCAAGCAATTCAAAATACTCAGAATATAGCAACATGCACATAGCTTAATTAAACACAAAGAAAGATGAGCCAATAAAGCAAAAGTTCATTTCAAGGAAAGATGATAGCAATTCAATGAACAGCTTGATGAACAACCAATCCCAATCCCAGCAAAATAGAAATCAAGCATGCAGGAAAACTCGAGTCAAAGATTAAACCAAAGAGGAAATGACAACAAGTTCAACAAAGAACTTGATTTGACAGGATTCAAATACTGAGATTGAGCAATAAGGAGAGTACATCATTTGACAGGGATTGATCTTCAAGACTTCAATTAGACCAGAGTCTCAAAATTGCAAAACACAATTCCACTAACAAGTCAGAGACCCATCAGAGAAATAGGGCTCAAGAATTGCACAGCTACTGAAATTTAAACTCCAGAATCTCAATCACAATTCACAGGATACACAAGAAAGTTCAGTCAACAACAGAAATCAATTGTCAATTGACTACTTTTAATTTTAGTTCAACAAAGATTAAATGGTCAAATTGGCTTCACAACTTAAGAGGTTATCATTTTAGTACAACTCTGTATAATACATCTCAGAGCAAACTATCCAGGCAATCACAGCACATATTCATTCTGATTCAACTCAGGAATTGGAAATTGAGAATTCAATTCAACAACTGCATACAAGCATTCATCTCATACATTGAATCCAATTCAGTTCATCAAAATTTAAGGACAAAGAAGGTGAGAAGGATTGAACCAGTAAACACCATGGTGCTGACGAATCCGGCCGATTGGAGGAGATCGTCGAAGAAGTTGCTGATGGCTGAGGCAGAGGCGATGAAGCTGTCTTAAGCAGAGGAGACTGAGAATGAAGAAAACACCGGAGTTCGTGAAGATGGCGGCGTCGTGGAGGATGACCGGAGGCGGCTCAGCAGATCTGGCGTGGCAGCGTCACCGTGTGAGGCCCCGGCTGATGAAGACAGAAACGGAGGAAGAGAGCAGGTGGCGCCGGAGGTGCAGATCGGGGGACGGTGAGCTCGGTGGCGCAGTAGCTCGGATCCGGCTGTGTAGAGAGGAGATGGCGGCGTGGCGGCGACGTCGAGAGGTGCGTGGATCTGGATGGGCGGCGTGGTGGAGCTGATCGGCGGCGAGACCAGCGCAGGAGAGTGCGGCTTGGGTGTGGTGTGAGGAAGGAGGCGGTGGTGCCGGCGCACGAAGGGGACCGGCGAGCTCGGCGACGGCCCTGTAGAAGGAGGCGGCGCTGTTTTGGGGTGGCGTTGGCGGCTTGGAGTGGAGCGGCGAGGAAGGAGGCGGTGGTGCCGGCGCACGAAGGGGACCGGCGACGCCGTGGAGATGCTGTGGAGGGTGGCGGCTCAGGAAGAAGGATTTGGGGACTTTTGGAAGATGTGGTGGTGGAGGTGCTTGGATGAGGAGCAGATCTAGGACAGTAAGGAGGAGATAAAAGAGGCTTTCCTATATAGAAGGGAAGATGAGGGAGGTAAAGAAGGTGGTGTGCCGCCGGCGTACGGCCCGCCCACCGGCGGCGAGGTGGACGGAGGTGTGGAGGAGGATTTGGGGGAGAAAGAAAAGAAGGTAAGAAAAAAAAAACAGGGCTCAAATGCCTCAGATGGCCAGCGGCAGTGTAAGAAGGGCAATTTGGCACTTTTGCAGAAAAGCCCTCGAGGTTTTGGAAATTTAGAAATGTGACCTGGTGGCTAGGGTTTGGGATTCCGGGCCCCCGGAGACTCCAATTTCAGTGCGGTCAGTTCCTACGCGACCGCGGGAACGCGCACTTCCATCAGGAATTGTTCGATGGCCAGATTAAGTCGAGGACGCACGTCCGCTAGCCAAAAATCCATCCAATCCTCGTCGACCTGCGATAAAAATTGGAAAAAGAGTAATCCGGTCGATTTGGCAATTAATCTGGAATAATCTAGGTATATATGCCAAAGAAAATGACTAATATGTGTGAAAGCATGAGGGGAATATACAGAATAATAAGGCAAATCGAGTAAATATCAGCCTCTATGCCCCGCTGGGACACGAGGAAACCCAGGAGCTTCCCCCCGTGCACACCGAAGGCGCACTTCCCCGGGTTGAGCTTAAGTCTGAATGCGCGGAGGTTGTGGAAGGTCTCCGCCAGGTCGTCGATGTGGGAGGCTGCGCGGGGACTTTTGACGACCGCGTCGTCTATGTAGACTTCGACGTTGCGGCTGACTTGATCTTTGAAGACCAGCGTCATGAGGCGCTGGAAGGTCGCTCCCGCGTTCTTGAGCACGAAGGACATATGGACGTAGCAGAAGGTTCCGAGGGGAGTTATGAAACTTGTCTTTTCCTCGTCCCCCTCCGCCATCCGGACTTGATGGTAGCCCGAGTTGGCGTCTAGGAAGCTCATCAACTCGCACCCCGCAGTGGAGTCGACGAGCTGGTCAATCCGCGGGAGTGGGAAGTTGTCTTTGGGGCAGGCGCGGTTAAGGTCGGTGAAGTCCACGCACATCCGCCACTTGCCAGTTGACATCTTCACGAGGACGGGGTTCGCGAGCCACTCGGGGTGCAGGACCTCCCGAATGAACCCCGCCTCTCGGAGCCGGGCGATCTCCCCCTTGATTGCCTCTTGGCGCTCGAGGGAGAGCTTCCTCAGCTTCTATTTGACGGGGGGGTGACCGGGGGCTACCGCAAGCTTGTGCTCAATAACCTCCCGAGCGACGCCCCGCATGTCCGAAGGCTTCCACGCAAAAACATCGAAGTTTTCGCGCAGAAAAGCTGCAAGTTGCGCTGCATGCTCCTCGGGGAGCTCCGCCCCAATTCGGACGGTTTTGTCGCCGTCGCCCGGAGACAGCGGGACCTTCCAGCGGCCCCCTTCCGGTCGCAGCTTGACGAGGGGCTCCCGGGAGGCGGTGCAGCGACGTCTGATTCCGGGGGAGAGTCCTCCCCCCCGGGCGCCTTAATGATGTTGACGCTTCCGATCGTGGCGGCAGCGCGCTCGTATAGAGCACGGGCCATGTCTTGGTCTCCCCGGACGTTGATCACGTCGTGCGGCCCGGGGATCTTCATGCAGAGGTAGTTTTGATGGGTGGCAGCCCCCAGCCAGTTGATTGTGGTCCTCCCCATAATCGCGTTGTAGGAGGAGGGGAGGTTCACTACGTCGAAGCGGACCAGCTCGGTCCGGTAGTTCTCTGGGGTGCCGAATGTCATAGGGAGATCTACCTTGCCCACGGGGTGGATCGCCTTCCCCAGGACAAACCCTTGCAGGGGCCCTGCCGCGGGCTGCGGAGGCTTCTCATCCACCTGCATTTCTTTGAAGGCCTTCAGGAATAGGACATGGGCTGACCTCCCACCGTCCACGAGGACTGTCCTCCCCCATGGCCTTTCGGCTTGGGGAACGGGCGGTTGCCCCTCGAGGGGTCGTGCGAGCCACCTCCTCCCTCGAGGACAAAGGTGTCCCGAGGCCGTGGCTCGCTACGCCCCCCCTGCCTGGGGCGTTTGAGGGGATCCCTCGCCCCCCGGTCGGCGGGGGCGGGAGCCCCCTGGGTCTTCTTCCAGATGTCGTCTTCCTCCGCCCAAGTGTACTTTTCAAGTACGTTGATGAGCTCATCGGCGGAGGAGGGGCAGCTCCGGGAGAGCCTTCGGTGGAGCTCCCCTGGGAGGATCCCACTTTTGCATGCTTCGATGACCGTAGAGTCAGGGACGTGGGCCACTTTTCTGTTCACTTGAGCAAAGCACTTGAAGAAGCTTCTGATGGTTTCCCCAGTCCTCTGCCGGGCGGTCTATAGCTGCGAGGAGTCCAGGGGACGCACGTAGTTCCCCTGGAAGTTCGCGCAGAACTCCCGCTTGAGCTGCGTGAAAGACTTGATGGAGCCGGCCTTCAGGTTGTAGAACAAGGAGGGGGCAATGCCGGTGAGGTAGAGGGGGAAGACGTTGCATTGTACCGTCTCATCCCCCCCGGCCGCGGAGATGGCTGTGGAGTATACCTGCACAAATTCGTAAGGATCGGCCTCACCGTTATAGTGCTCGATGTGCGGAGGGCGGTAGGGCCGCGGCCACCGGATGCTGCGAAGTCTTCGGCATAGGGGCTGGTTAGCCCGCGCACTTCCCAGAGAGAGTCCCGGTCGCTGCCTTCTTTGACGAGGGACACACACTCATTATCGGAGTCTGGGAGCAGTCCGAGAGGTCCGCCGGAGTGGTGGTGGCGACGCTTTTCTTCTGGACCGGGGCTGAGTTCTCGGACGTCCGGGCTCTCCTTCGGGGAGGCCGGCTCTTCCGTGGGTCTCTTCCCCCGACCGGTGCGAGAGTGAGGCTCCCCACGCCCGCAGCCAGGGGGAAGTTCCTCCCCGCGCTCAGGTGAATGCATTCGCTTGACCTCCCCCCGGGAGAAACGGACCTGTTCCGCCGAGGGAGGGAGCTTATGCACTGTAGCTACCGGCCCAGAGGCTTCCGGGACCGGCTGGGGGGAGCCCCCTGCGAAGACCCCCGGGACCGGAAAGGGGGAAGCCCTTGTGTTATCTGGAACCGGGGAGGGGGCGCCCATGGCGACGTCTGGAACCGAAGTGGAGGGAGCCCCCGTGGCAACGATCGGAACCGGAAAGGGGGAAGCGCCTGCAATATCCAGAACCGGCGTCGGGGGAGCCCCCGGGGTGGCGTCTGGAGCCGGGGAGCCAATGCAGGCGGAAGTCCGCTGAGGCACGGGAGCTGCTCTGTCGACCGCCCCCGGTGATAAACGCGACGCGCGGGGCGGGACTGGCTCCCGGCGTAGGGAAAACCCCCGGCACGTAATGGGCCGCCTGCCCCGTTAATGGGCCCGGAACAGGGTATCCCCCAGGCGCCACGAAGGGCCCAGGCAGGAAGTAGCGCCTCGGCAACGGGACAGGCCCGGGTGCCGGGAAGGGTCCGGACGTATAGCCCGCAAGGGGAGGGAATCCCCCGGCGGGGTCATACGGGGCGGCCAAACCTCTGAAGACCGGAGGGGCTGCCAGGTGACCCATAAACGGGGGCATAGCTCCCGGGTATGGGTGCGGCGCAAATGTGGGGGCCGGAGGCCGCGCCAACACGCTGAGCAGCTCATCCATAGAGCGCTGGCCCTCCACTAGAGCCTCAAGCAGGGCGTCCCGGGGAGCCGGGGGAGCCGTCGGGGGGAGACTGGTCCCGGCCGAGGTCCCCGTGGTCACCGGGAGCGACCTGGAGGTAGAAGTACCTAAGTTAAGAGGAAAGGCGGGAGGCGGTACCAGGGCATTGCCGCCTCCGGGCGGAAGCGCCGGGACAGCCGTGTCCCGGACGGGCGGCGCCGGGTCTCTGAGACCGGTGTCACCGGGAAGGGTGCGAGCCCTTGTTCTTGGGGGAGCCATGGCGTCTTGTAACGAGTCCCCACGGTCGGCGCCAACTGTCGTGGTATTGCGATTACCCCGACAGGTTTTGTGAATGATCCTAGCGAAGAAAACGCGACGCGGGCTGACCGGGTGACCGGTCCTCCCCCGCCAGACAAACACAAGAATTGACACGAGGATTTATACAGGTTCGAGTCCTGGTGGGGGCCCTAGTCCTGTCGGCGTGCTCCCGACCGGAGTCGGCTGGGGAGGCTCTCTCGGGGAGAGGCTTCCGGAGCACACTTGTGAGTTTTGGCTATTCCAATAATGAATCACTTGTCTTACAACAGGGGGTACAAGGGCTATTTATAGCCCCAAAAGGAAGCAAAAAAGACTAAACTACCCCGGACGCTACCGTCGGATTGCGGGGTAGCGACGTCCTTCTACCGGTCAGGTGCCTTGGATGCTTGACAGGTGGTCGCTGATTCCCAAGGCGCTCCTCGCGTGACCTGCACGTGATCAACAACCAGAGACTTTACCTTTAGAAGGGCGATGAGGCCCGGGTCATGCACCGGAGGCCAGGTCCCCAAGCCAAAGGCGGCTCCCGGGACCGGCACCGGAGGCCAGGTCTCGGGAGCCAAAAGGCGGCGCCCGGGACCGGCGCCGGAGGCCCGGTCCCGGGAGCCAAAAGGCAGGCACGGGAGGCCACGTCCCCGGGCAAATGGCGGCACCCGGGACCGGCACCGAAGGCCAGGTCCCGGGAGCCAAAAGGCGGCGCCCGAGACCGGCCCCAGAGGCCAGGTCCCGGGAGCCAAAAGCTGCACCTGGGACCGGCCCCGGAGGCCAGGTCCCGGGAGCCAAAAGGCGGCGCCCGGGGCAGGCACCAGAGGCCACGTCCCCGGGCAAATGTGACGCAACTTACCTGGACTTAGTCTCGCGGAGATTTCCCCCAACACTTTCCCAAAAGCTACTTGTGCTGCATCGACGTGGATAGAATCCACCGCGCGCAGACTCCATGACCTGGGAGCTCAGAGTATCCGATACTTTTTATAACTTTGCAAGGTGTACCACCTTAATCCACCGATCACTCAACATTCAAGTCGGTGCCTCTCCATGCGACTTTTACGCATGTGACAAGGCCGAGATCACACAACAGTTTACAATCCTAGCATTGACAATTCCCTGCTTGGTAAATAGACATTCCAGTCCTCATTACCGTTGTAGGTACTCCCCACAGCCAATTCTTCCTAGCCTTGGTCTATTGTCTCGCAAGACACATAGCCTCTCTTGATTACAGTCGCGCACGACTTAATCCAGGCATAGGGCGTCTTCCCTCTTACACCTTATCCTCTCTTTATTTTTCTGATCTCACATCACTCATAGCCCTCTGTGGCCCACCAGTTTCCTCTCGAGAAACCGGACCGACAACCATTGCAGGAAAAAGCTAATACTTAGAAAGCTACTATGTTGCGCCCGTGTGAGACCCCCATTTGAGGATCACCTTGGTAACCGCCCAGGTAGGTTACACACAGCATGATGCCACATGAGCTCAAACCACACAAGCATAGTAATATCATTAAACAAGTATCAGGCCATCATGGCCAATATTACATAACCAAAGCACCGAAAATGGCGCTAAGTAGAGTTGCTAAGAAAATAACCAGTTTATCAGAACCAGAATCGGTATCCAAGTACCGAACACACAACATAAAGCATAAGGCGACGACAAACAGCTTGACTTCAATCAGCAGCGGGGTTGGAGGGACTTCTCCCACATCTGACTTGACTTGGTGCGTAATCCTTCTAGAAAGTGGGCTCGTCCGGGGCACTTCCATCTTCTGCTGAGTACTCATAACTGAAGGAATCGGGATCCTCGAATCCCTCTTCTACAGTGGGATATAAATGCAAGGGTGAGCACTTGGTGCTCAGCAACACTCATTCCAGGGATTAATGCAATTGTACTTACATGAGGGTGAAACATATGATTCCGGGGTTTTAGTTTCATATGGATAGAGATATATAGATTTCCAAGGCATTTGTTCGGTAAAACAGTACTTTTGTCATGAAAATGATACTTTAAACATTAAACAGGTTTTCAATAAAACATTAGATGTAGTGGTCTCCCATGAGTCACTACTTTGTTAACCGCATTATGAAGACATTCCAAAACATTACTTGTGCTATAACCCATGGATAACATCCACTACGAAAAGACTCCTGAACCTGGGAGTACAGAGTATCTGATACTTCTTTTACACTTTGCAAAGGTGTACCTCTTTTTAAATCCACTGGTTCACTCGGCTTTCAAGTCGGATCAGCTCCATGTGACTTATACACATGTGACAAGGCCGAGATCACACAACGATTTTGCAGTTCAGTATTAACAGTATCCCCGCCCGGTAAATAGACAGTTAAGTCTCAAGTACCGTTGTGGGTCTTCCCCACTGCCTTACTTCCTAGCCTCTGGTCTATGTTCCCGCAGGACACATTGTTGGGGGAAAATACTAGCCAACGCCAGAAACGTCACCGTGGGATTTCTTTCTGCGGGGTCGGGAGAAACTTCTCCCAGAGCGCCCTTCTCCGGGCCGGGGAAGACGTGTCCCGGAGCCCTCCCCCGGGCTCGGGAGAGACTTCCCCCGGCGCACCTCCTCCGGGTTAGGGAGAGCTCCTCTCCCGGAGCGCCTTCTCCGGGCCGGGGAAGACGTCTCCCGGAGCCCTCCCGCGGGCTCGGGAGAGACTTCCCCCGGCGCACCTCCTCCGGGTTAGGGAGAGCTCCTCTCCCGGAGCGCCTTCTCCGGGCCAGGGAAGACGTCTCCCGGAGCCCTCCCGCGGGCTCGGGAGAGACTTCCCCCGGCGCACCTGCTCCGGTCTAGGGAGAGCTCCACTCCCGGAGCTCCTTCTCCCGGCCGGGGAAGACGTCTCCCGGAGCCCTCCCCCGGGCTCGGGAGAGACTTCCCCCGGCGCACCTCCTCCGGGTTAGGGAGAGCTCCTCTCCCGAAGCCCCTTCTCCGGGCCGGGGAAGACGTCTCCCGGAGCCCTCCCTCGGGCTCGGGAGAGACTTCCCCCGGCGCATCTCCTCCGGGTTAGGGAGAGCCCCCTCTCCCGAAGCCCCCTTCTCCGGGCCGGCGAAGACGTCTCCCGGAGGCCCCTCTCCGGGCTCGGGAGAGGTTTCCCCCGGCGCTCCTCTGATGGGCACTGATTTCAAAGGGCCACCACGTGTCAGAAATCGGTGCCCCGGACCTCGTCAAAAGACCGTTTTGCCCCCGATCCTACGGTGGCAGGAGGGGTAGTTCAGTAATTTGCACCTTTTGGGGTCTATATATACCCTTGTAACCCTCTTTTGTAACCTAAGACATTCATTTGTACTCAATCCAAAAAGACAAAAAGGCGTGTTCCGGAGCCCTCTCTCCGGGAGAGAGCCCCCTAGCCGACGCTCGTCGGGAGCACGTCGACAGGACTAGGGCCTCCACTGAGGCCCGAACCTGTATAAACCCCTGTGTCAATCTCTGGGATTGTCCAACGCGGGGTGACCCGTCGCACGGTCAGCTCGCGTTGAGGAACACGTGTTGCGCACGTCATCAAACCTGCCGAGGTATTTTTTATACCACGACACACATAGCCTTGGTCTGTGTCCACGCAAGACATATGACCGTTTAAGATTACAACCGCTCACGGCTTAATCAGGTCTAGGGCGCCTTCCTTCTTTCCACCTTTTTCCTCTCATCATTTTTCTGAACTCACATCACTCATGGCCGAACTGTGGCCCACCAGTTTCCACGCGAGAAACCAGATCGACAAACCATGTAGGGAACTGCTAATACCAAAAAGCTACTAAGTTGTGCCTGTCCCATACCAGGCAAGTGGTTGGTACGTTTACAATTCGCATAGAGACGCAGCACAAGGTTCTCGTCCTTATGAACCGATAGTGAGGAGCATTCACATTCCCTGGTGCGCACCGCACCCTCTCCATACAATCCAATCCTCACTACTGATCCCTTTTATCAGTTTTCTTGACAAAATGGTTTTCATTACAACTTCTCATGTATTTGACCAATTCAAGTTTAATGTGGATATTCAGTATATGAGTCCTAGGGTGACAAAAGCATATATATGAAGGTTCAATAACAAAAGGGGTTTCATGATTCATTAGGTAATATCTACTCATGTCATTCAAACATAACTTGTATCTCAAATAAGCATGCATAGTAAGAAACAGTGAATATACTTCATATGAAAATATTGGGCGAGACATGATCAAAGGAATGAGGCTTGCCTTGCAATGCTGGGTCTAAGTACTCAGACGGATCTTCAAAGACTTCCTCTGTTCCTTCAGCTTCTGACTCTGCGGCAATCAACCAACACACAAACACATACCATAAGCATACAGAAAATAGTTTCCATAGAAATTATTAAGTAAATAAGTCATGCATGCAGGGGAAAAGGTTAGGGCAAGGTCACAAGGGCTCTGGTCGAAGAAACGGCTAAAAAGGATTGAACGTCGAAGGGTCGACATTCGGTTCATAGCTTTGGCATAACTTTAAACTGATCTTAGGATGGTTTTCTGGAGAAGTGATAGAAGGGAAAGATGTAGAACACAACTCCTGGAATCTAGGGGACAAAGTGACATTTCCATTGCTCAACCAGAGGGGTCAAACAAGGCTAATGCCAGTGGCTGACATGCACTGACATAGTGCTGGACATGGCCAGAAACTAGGGCATGGCTTAACTTTTGATCCAGGGCTCCAATTGATGCAACACTTTGTCTGGGAGGTAGGCATTACTAACAGGAACAAAATACTCAACAGGAATAAGGGCTGAAAGTGGCCGGAGGGTGGCCAAATCCGGCGATGAACTGCGGTGGCGACACGGCACAGACATTGATCTGGACAAACGTTTGGCAAAGGCATAACTCACAATCTAGGCAGATCCAGGTGTCGAGCTAGTGGAAGAAAATGCTCAGGGAGGTGAGGCTAAGCTAAGGGACAAAGTGGTGTCGGCTGAATCGGCTGGGAAAGAATTCCGGCGACCGGCGCTGGAGAAGACGACACTGGGGATTGGGGATTTTTGCCACAAGGCGTTTGAACTCGATTCTTTGCTCAGGGAGTGAAAGGGTGGAGTGTAGAAGCTACTGGTGCAGTCAATTTGGTCGGAGAATGACCGGAGAAGCTTGGCGCCGAGGTCCGGCGAACGGCCGAGGTTCCAAAATGGGATTTCTTCGATTTGAGCTCAATTGGGGATTTTGATTCTACAGGCTTGCTCTACTAAGCTTACTGATCAACTTCTTCTACAGAATCGAGAGCTAATTTGGAGGGAATCGAACGGCATTGGGGGAACAGGGCAAATCGGGAATCCGGCGATCACCGGCGATGGGGATCGATCTGGTGCAATTGGCTGCTATGACACAGAGAGGGAGAAGGGAGGAACTCACTGGTGAACTTGGATCGAAGAGAGGGGCTGTGGAAAGGGCTAGCACCGTGAGCTCACTCACTGGCTCACCGGAGAAGAAGGTGAAAACGGCGAGAGCTCTGGAAAAATGGCTAAGTCTTGAGATGAGGCTTAAGCACAGCACTGGAGGGTTTAAATAGGTCCAAGGGCGGAGCTTGCGAGGGGGAAACGGCGCGAAACTTGTGCCGGGGACAAGACCGGCCGGGTGTAGCTGCGACAGCGGTGACCGGCGATGTGATGCGCTTCAGGCGGTGTTGCAGCCTTGCTGACCTTGTCGGGTGCATTGGAACTTCACCTGGGACGGCGCAGATGCGGAGGCAGCGGCACAGCTCCAGCAACGACACGTAACGCCATGCAAATGCCACGGCAACGGGAGCGCGCGCGTGAAACGCTACTGGAGCGCGGCCGTTTAACCGCTGGGCAAGGCGACGCAACTGTGCTGGCACGTGCGCATGGGGTGACACAGCAACTCACGGGCACAAGCGACAAGAAGCGGTGGCCGGCGGCGAGCAAACGCGGCGAAAACCACGGCGCGGCTCCGGCGACACGCGCTGGTCGTAGGCCACGACCAGGTGCTGGTCGAATGGACCTGAAAAGGATACTTGGGCTGTTCTGCAATTTTGAAACTTGCTCCAGGGACTGTTCTGTGAGGAAAATTTGAATAGAACTTGGGCCTGATTGCAAATTTGGAGATCTGGGGGTCCGATCTGGAATCTGATTTCGCAGATAAGTTGCAAAAGATTATTAGAACTTATCCGGCCAAAGTTTGGTATGATCGGGTAAGATCTGAAGGGTTTCGACAAAATTGGGGAAAAGCAGTTTAGGGTAAAATTAGGGTAATTAGGGTTCTGAGACGGCAAGGGTCGAAACTCAGTTTTAGGATGGGATTTTGGAGGTGATCCCGAAGGGAAAAATGTTCTGAACAACACTTAGAAGGGAATGGCTGAAGCAGATTAGGGTTTGGGGTCAAGATGTGGATTTTGGCTATTTTAGGGTTTGGCAAAAACAGGGTGTTACAGCCCGGCCCATATCGGGCAAGTGGTTGGTACGTTTTTCATGCCGTATAGAAGTACAACACAAGGTTCTCGTCCTTATGAATCTTTAGTGAGGAGTCTTTCACATTCCCAGTGCGCACACAGCACCAACCAATCAAACCATCCTCACTATTGATTCCAATCACGTTTTCTTTCACAAAAAGGGGTTTTAAATATACTTTTCTCACATGCGACCATTTAGCATTTAACATATAATCTTGAGTATAAGCATAGCCTAAGCATGATATTCTAGGGTGACAAGGGTGCACGGATATTCAATCACAAAAGGGGCTTCACAATCATTTAGGTCATATCTAATCATTTTATTTGAACATAATTCTCATTTGAATGGAAGGCATGCATATATTTGAAAACAGCTAATATACTTCATCTCAAAATATTAGGCTAGACATGATCAAGGGTTTGAGACTTGCCTTGCAGTCAGCGGTCTAGTTGCTCAGACGATTCTTCGAAGTCTTCTGTTGACTCTTCTGCTACTTGTCCTATTCGCGCAAACAACAACGAGGCAATTCAACACATCGCACCACAGAAACATACATAAAATAGCTTTTATAGGAAATAATAAATAAAATACAACATGCATGCAGGGGAGATTCTTTGGACAAGGTTACTCGAGCGCTGCTCGAAGAGATAGGTTCAAAGAGGTTGAACGTCGAAGGGTCGACATTCGGTTGACGGCTAGGCATAGCCTTAGGTTGGCTCTAGGTGGGTTTTCTGGAGATGTGACAGTAGAGAAAATTGTAAAACATGGCTCCAGGAGCTTAGTGGACAAAGTGGCATTTCAATTGCTCAAATAGAAAGGGTCAAACAAGGTTAATGTCAGTGGCTGACAAGCATTGACACTGCACAGACACTGTCAAAAACTAGGACAGAGGGGAAAATCTGGTTCTGGGCTTCAAATACTTCGCCAACTACATCTAGGAGGTAGGCGTGGATGCCAGGGACACATTGGTGGTGGTTTCAGGGGCTGGGGCGCCCGAACGACGACGAATGGCAGCGATGAACTACGGCGGCGGCACGGCGCAGGCACAGTTCTGGACAAGAACTTGGTAAGAGCATATCTCACGATCTGGGTGGATTTAGAGGTCGAGCTCGTTGAACGAAATGCTCAAGGGCTGAGATCTAGCTAAGAGACAAGGTGGCATTGGCTAGATCGGCCGGGGAGCAAATTCCGGTGGCTGGCGCTGGGGAAGAAGGCGCTGCATTTTGGGGTTCTAGCCACAGTGCGATTGAACGTGATTCCTTGCTAAGAGAGTGAGAGGGGGACAAGGGGAAGCTACGGACACGGCCAATTTGAACGGAGGGTCACCGGTGTGGCCTGGCGGCGTGAGCTCGGTCACTGGTGGCGCACAAAAAGGGGAAAGCTTATGATTTGAGGCTAATTTTGAAATCCAAGCTTACAGGCCTGCTAAGGGTGAGGTGCTGATCAATTTGTCCTACTAGCACGAAGGCCAATTTGGGCTAAAACAAACGGCATTGGCGGGACAGGGGTTTTAGCCATTTCCAGTGATCACCGACGATGAGGTGCAAGAGAACTCAATTAAGTGCTACAGCATGACAAGGGAGATGAGGACTAGTCACGGGTGTGGTCAGTTTGGAAGAAGATGCAGTGGAGAGCACTGTCACCATGCTCCCCGAACTGGGCTCACCGGAGACGAAGAAGAAACGCGAGTGCTGGAGCTTTGTGGCTGTTGGAGTGGTGTGAAGAACTCTGGGCGAGGGGAAGCTTATATAGGTAGTGGCTGGGCTCTCGAGACTTGAAGCGAATCAAAACGGGATACGCTTGACTGGCACCGGAGCAGGATCGAGATGGCGTGCACGGCATTGGGACGCTGCAGTGGCTCTGCCAGAGGGGAAGATTGCGACAAATCTGGCTGGAGCAAAGCGACGGGGTGGCTGGCTTCAGCATGGCGGTGAAGTGGCAAAAAGATTCAAACAGCAACAGGCACGTGCGCGCGTAGAACGAATGACGTTGCTGGCGGTCATCAGTCGTCGTCACGGTGGAGGGTTTTGGCGTGACGTGAGAACCACGTGCGGACACATCGAACACAACCGAAGGTGGAGACAGATATTGGCCGGCGGTGAAGATCGCGACAGCGAATCACGGCGAACAGCACTGGTCGTGGTCGCAATGGGCTCAGCCCTGGTCGAGATCAAAAAAGGGGCGAAGATTTAGTTCGGGATCTTCGACCTGTTTGCAAATTTGGAGATCCGGAGGGCTGACTTGAGATCTGATTTTGTAGATGAGTGTTACTAAATCACTTGGACTCATCTAGTAAGAAAAATGGTAAGATCTGATAAGATCTGGTGGTTTTGACAAAAATCGAAAACAGAGTAATTAGGATAAACAGGGTAATTAGGGTTTTGAAAACTTTGGCGAGGCTGAAACCAGGGTTTCGGTTAAGATTTTGGAATTCTTCCAGAAGGGAAAAATGTTCAGAAAAGTGAAGGGAAGACATTCACTGGATCTGATCGGAATTTGTAGGTGGTCTAAGACTTTGTCTTTTTGGGCTTCTGACAAATCTGAAATACTTTTGTACTAAAAAGCGAAAATGGTCTGAAAGGTGGAGTTTAGTTGCCAACTTTTTAAATTAAGGTAGTGGCATACCTAAGATCATGATTCTGAGATAAGAGATCAAAAATGGGGTTGAGACATCCAAGAATCCAATGAAGATATGTTGACTAGTAAGCTAAAAATGTAGCAAAAATTGGGATGTTACAGCCAACCCCTGTTGCGACCTCTCGATCAAACTGGAGATGTGGAAATTGGTCTTGTCCATGTTCTCTGGTGTACCACTTTGCCGCACGTGCCCGTTGATCTTTCCGACCGATTCTAAAAGTCTCCTTTATGCCACTGCGGATGGTAGTCACCTTCTTCTCCAGAATCACATCTTCACGTAGAGGTTCGTCTCGTTGATAGACCAAGTCTTCAACAAATGGTACTATGGTGTCTGGCTCATCATCATCCAACATTGAAGGCTCGAAGAGTTTGAGGTGCTCAGCATTGACAACCGAGTAAATATCCATGTATGGAGGTAACTCGAGCTGAAAAGCATTATTACCCACTTTCCACAAAATCCGAAAAGGACCATAACGAATGGGTTTGAGTTTCTTACCTTCACCTTTAAGTCTTTCCTTACTCAGATGTAACCATACCATATCACCTTCTTGAAATTGCGCATCAACTCGGTGCCGATCATGTCGCGCCTTGTAGTTGAGTTGAGCTTTCAGCAAGTTCTGTTCAATCTCACGATGGAGTCGTTGAATACCTTCCAGGAATTTTTGTGCTTGATCCTGATCAGATCCTTCCTTGCTGTTCTGTGCTGAGGTAGGGATCACAAACTCCATGTCGAATAGACTGTGGTAGAAATCCTAAACTGACCTCAAACGGCGACTTTCCAGTCGAACCATGCACTGCTCGATTAAAAGCAAACTGCACATACAATATGCTTTCATCCCAGGTCTTCGGGTGCTTCAAGTTATATCCTCTCAAAAGATAAACTACTCTGCGATTTACCACCTCGGTTTGACCATCAGTTTGTGGATGAAAAGCAGTACTCCTTTTTAGCTTGGTGTCCATCATCGTCCAGAGCGATCACCAAAAGTGACTAAGGAACTAGGTATCGCGATCAGACACAATGGAAGTCGGCAGTCCGAAGTGTGTCCAAACGTGTTGAAAGAATACCCGAACTGCTTCTTCTCCCGTGATGGTCTTTCGACAAGGTATAAGAATAATCATTTTGGAGAACCGATCAACGACCATGAATAGATAGTCATTGCCACGTCGGGTCTTAGGCAATCCTCCCAAGAAATCCATGCATATGCACTCCCATGGTCGCGATGGAACTGGCAAAGGAGTGTACAAACCTAATTTTCTGTTTGCCGGTTTCGAGATGCTGCAGAGACCACAGCCTCGAACAAAACTAGCCACATCTTGCTACATACGCAGCCAGAACACATGTCAGTGAAGATTTTGCAACGTCTTTGTAACCCCAAAGTGACCAGCTACCTTCGATGTGTGCGCTTCTCGCAACCATTGAATTCGAGGTGCTCCACAAGGTATGCAAAGTAATTTTTCCTTGTACAAGAGTCCTTCTCGCCAAACGAACTCTGTAGGTTTCCCTGTTTCGAGCTCAGTTAGTGCTGTTTGAAAATCAGGGTCTTCATTGTACATATTGGTATAGTCATCATGACATGAGGGCTCGATCTACATGAACGCTGATAAGCAGAGGGTCGTAACTGGTGGTCACGACAACATGTCCGCCAATTTGTTGTGTACGCCCTTCTTGTCCTTAATAACCAGATTAAACTGTTGCAGATACGACATCCACATCATGTGTCGAGCTTGCTGTAGCTTGGACTGAGTTTGCAAATATTGTAACGGTTGATGGTCGGTGTGGACAATAGTCTCTTTACCCAAGAGATAACACCGCCAATGTTTCACGGCCTGATGCAGTGCGCATAACTCCTTATGATAAGTCGGGTAGTTCTTCTGAGCTCCTTGGAATAACTCGGAGTGATATTCTACTGGTCGACCTTCTTGCATTAGCATTGCACCCATTGCATAACCTGAGGCATTGGTTTCTAGCTCGAATGGTTTCTGGAGATTCGGCAAAGCTAACACAGGCGCCTCGTTGATCTTCTCTTTCAGTAAGAGAAACGTGTCCTCATGATTCCCTGTCCACTCGAACTTCTGATCAATCCTGGTTAATGCATGCAATGGAGAAGCCATAATCGAGAAGTGTCGGATGAACTTCCGAAGATATTGGCATGCTCCCACAAAACAATGCACGTCCGTAGCTGTTGACGGTCGCGGCCAATCGTGAATCACTTTTACCTTATCCGGGTCGATTTGCAAAGTACCGTTGCTAACCATAAATCCGAGGTAAAGTAGAGTTTGTTGGCCGAACTCGCAGCTCTTACGGTTGAGGCGAAGTCGATGTTGCCGAAGCTGTTCGAACACCTTTCTGACATGAATGAGGTACTCATCCCACGAACGACTATAAACTAGTATGTCATCGAGGTAAATGATCACAAAGTCGTCGATGAACTGTCACAATACGTCATTCATAAGACGCATGAAAGTTGCCGGAGCGTTGCAGAGACCAAATGGCATGACCAGCCATTCGAACAGACCTTATCGTGTTTTAAACGCGGTCTTTCACGTATCCTCCTCTCGGATGCTGACTTGATGATATCCTGACTTAAGATCCAATTTGGAGAAGACAACGGCATGCTTCAATTGGTCTAGCAGGTGGTCAATACGAGGAAGGGGGTACCGGTTCTTAATGGTGATCTTGTTCAGTGCTCGGTAGTCGATGCACATACGCCAAGTCCCATCTTTCTTTGGCACTAACACCACAGGAGATTCACAAGGTGAGCTACTCGGTTGAATGACAGCATTGTTCAGCAACTCACCAAGTTGTCTCTTGATCTCTTCATTCTCCAATACTGAGTTGCGATACATACTCAGATTGGGCAGTGTCGCATCGGACACAAGTTGAATTTTGTGCTCGACTGGACGTTTCGGCGGACGACCCTGGGTAGTCTCGAAAAGATCACTGTATTTCTCCAACAATCCCGACAAATGACCAAAATCCTCTCGGCACGCCAACGACAATGCTGGTCGAGTACCCTCACTTTGACCAATGGTTCGAATCATGACAAGCACATACTTGTGACATGCATTAACAATTCGTTTGGCTTGATTTGCGGTAATCAAGTTCGAAGTGTTGACGTGGATGTCTCTACTGATTACGAACTTAACTCCGTCTTTGGTGAGGTTGTACTCTTGCGCTCGCCGATGGAAGTGAGCGTCTCGATCATATAGATACAGACTCCCAAAGATCACTTGACAGATATCGATAGGGACAACATCGCATTGCACCTCATCGATATATCGTGCAGAGGTCACAAACTTCAACACACACTGACTCATATCTGTTGGTTCACGTCGGGTGTAAACCAACCCAGCGGATATGGTCGTGGGTGTGTGGTTGTCTTCAAACCAAGTCGTCGAACCAGTCCAGCGGAGACCAAATTCTTCTGACTTCCGGGATCGAATATCGCTGCCACCACTTCGTGCTTCACCTGGATGTTGATGGTGAACAAGTTCTTCGTTGGGTGATGGTGGTTCGGTGGATCCGAACCCTTCTCCTTTGGCATTGCCATCAGAGACAAGGTCGTATCCGCCTCATTAACCGAATTCACTCGGACAGCTTCTTCGTCGAATGAAGTCATAGTAGTCGTGGCTGTTCTTTTCCCTGGTCCATTTTTCTTTGGTTGATGTTCTGGATGAAGCTTGTAGCATTTATCCTTAGTATGTCCTGTAACATGACAATGTTCAAAAAAGGCACCTGTGCCCGATTTTGAAGCGTTCTTCTTCGGACTCGGCTTTTTCTTTGTCAAGGTCGCACTTTCCTTCGTGCTTTTGTCGCTACGGGATTTGTTGTTCTTTTCGATCGCCATAGCAGTTGTGCTTGCGGTCGCGATGTATTGGATGCCGAACAGACTTAGCTCAGTACTGATCGATTTTTGAAGTCCAGATGTCTATTATTGAAATACCTGAGGATCGGACAGTGTCGCGCCCCGCACAGGGTACCACGACTACTCCCGTGGAGACCTAGCTCGCTGCAGCTGGCCTCATACATACATACCACTGACTTCCCAGGATAAGTCAAGCACAAGAGTTCATTGCAGCAGAGTAACTTACAAAATATCATTCATAAACAGTATGGCCTGCTGGCCTGATACAACAAGAGTAATACAATGCCTTCACGGCACAAATGGTCTAATTAAAACAAAAAGACAACTACTCGGCGGAAGCTAGGCGAAACCCCCACAGTCGTAAGAAGTTGACAGCAGAACAGCACACATCAAGGCTCTGGCAGAATTGGCTCTCCTTCTGGATCCATGAAATCTTCCAAGCCTTCGTCTTGGTATTGTAGCACTCCATCTATTGTTGATAAGTTGCAAGGGTGAGCACTTACGTACTCAGCAAGTCATAGGTAAGAGTAGAGATACGTATAGTAGAGATGTCATGATCCTATGCTATTGAGGGAAAAGAGGTGAGAGGGTTTTTCCATAAATACTTTTCTTCCAAGCTTTTCAAATCTCATGCTCATGGCAGCATTTCATATACTTAGGGCACAATCCACATGCCTCTTAGATATCACATGATCACTAAATTATGGTACTACCGCGACACGTCAACACATGACAGCCCACGGCAGCACCCCGTTATCATGACAACACATGTCATTTGGGTAATCTTGAACTAACAATTTTAATTTATAAAACAATACTTGTGTCACACCCCGTGGATTTAATCCACCGCGGCATACTCCTAAAACTCGGGAGCACGAAGTATTTGAATACATTTTTAACTCTGCAGAGGGGTACCAATTTACCCGCAAGATATATCCACTTTCATGCCCTTCATATCACAAGGATTGGACCCCTGACTCACTTCATACTGTGAGCGGCAAGGTGGAGATAACAAGAACTTTTGTCATGTTTCACACACAATTCACCCCAGACCCCGTGGTTTTCTTCACGCAAACCACAGTTGTGGCAGGGTTTCACAACCCCCACTAATTGGCGTCTTCCCCTCAGGGTCAGCGTGCATGATCACATCCAGTGATTTGTGTTGGAGCGCACCCCGTGTTAATCGTGAGTTTGTCATATAGGGGTTTCATGTGTGATCCACATACTACTTGTTCAGGCCTGTCCCATACCAGGCTTGCGGTCGGCACGTTAATCATGCCACTAGACGCACAACACAAGGTTCTAGTCCTTATATGCCAGTGACCAGATCATACCACAATCCATGCACCTTCAGTGCCTGCACATCCTGTGCGGCCAAGCACCTCCAGTGCTTTCACCATTCTATACCAAAATACTGGTCACGGCTAGGGGTTTTATTTCATGAATATAAATATATATATAATATATTAGTTCATGGCTCATTATTTGATCAATTCACATTTCACAGGCATCAGCCTGATGCTGCCATTTCATAATTCAACTATTCTCAATCTTTCACATGCAATATTATTTTATAATCTAGGTATATTCTAGCAATTCATAAAATATAGGTTCAAGATGTTCAAGAATATGACTTGCCTTCCGCGTCGTAAGAAACAGCAGTTGACGTCGGGTCTGCGACAAAGTCTTCGAACTCGAACTCTTGCTCTGAACAAGGATCAAACAAGCAAACAGGCATTACAATCAATCCTACTCTTACTATTCCACTATATGCGATAATGCAAGGTAAAACCGTCTCGGCGACACAAGATTTGGATTCTGGGAAGCGATTAGGGTTAAACTACGGAAACTAGGGTTAAGATTAGTTGTCAAGGGTTTACAAGATTCCAAATGTTCCAAAATATCAGAATGATATCAAGGCTGCGGCTGGTTCGCTCAAAAACAGCGAACGTCTTTAGGTCGACATTCGGTTCAAGGCATCGACATAGGGTCGATGGATGATAGAGGGCTCAACTCAAGTTGTGACAGTAGAATAAAATGTAGATCACAACATCAGGAGTCTAAGGGACAAAGTTATGTTCAGTTTGCATACCCAGAAGGGGTCAAACTGGCCCAATGCCATTGGCTGACATAGGTTGACAATGCCCAAGAATGGCATTGACATGGTTTGAACAGTTTCTAGTGGCCAAAATGGGTTTTGATTCAAGAATATGGTGCACAAGGTAGTGAGGCAACTATTTGACAAAGTATTTTCTGTTTTTCATGACCAGAGGTGGGTGAACAGGGCTAATGCCACTGGCTGGCATAGTTTGACATAGACTTGACATGGCCAGAAACTAGGGTGTCGGGGGAAATCTCCGCGAGATTAAGTCCAGGTAAGATGTGTCACGATTACCCGGGGACGGGGCCTCCGGGGCCTCCCCGGGCGCCGCCTTTTGGCTCCCGGGACGTGGCCTCCGGTACCCTCCCGGGCGCCGCCACTTGCCCGGGGACGCGGCCTCCGGGGCCTCCCCGGGCGCCGCCTTTTAGCTCCCGGGACGTGGCCTCCGGTGCCCTCCCGGGCGCCGCCACTTGCCCGGGGACGGGGCCTCCGGGCCCTCCCCGGGCGCCGCCTTTTGGCTCCCGGGACGTGGGCGCCGCCTTTTGGCTCCCGGGACGTGGCCTCCGGTGCCCTCCCGGGCGCCTTCACTTGCCCGGGGACGCGGCCTCCGGGGCCTCCCCGGGTGCCGCCTTTTGGCTCCCGGGACGTGGCCTCCGGTGCCCTCCCGGGCGCCGCCACTTGCCAGGGGACGCGGCCTCCGGGGTCTCCCCGGGCGCCGCCTTTTGGCTCCCGGGACGTGGCCTCCGGTGCCCTCCCGGGCACCGCCACTTGCCCGGGGACGGGGCCTCCGGGCCCTCCCCGGGCGCCGCCTTTGGGCTCCCGGTCCCCGGGCGCCGCCTTTTGGCTCCCGGGATGTGGCCTCCGGCGCCGTCCCGGGCCTCATCGCCCTCCTAAAGGTAAAGTATTGAACTGTTTATCACGTGCAGGTCACGCGAGGAGCACCTCGGGAACTAGCGACCACCTGTCAAACATCCAAGGCGTTTGACCGGGAGAAGGACGGTCCTACCCTTCAATCCGACGGTGGCTTCCGGGGTAGTTTAGGTTTTTTGCTGCTTTTTGGGGCTATAAATAGCCCTTGTACCCCTCTGTTGTAAAGGATCGGTTCATTTGATTGGAATAACTAAACTCACAGACGTGCTCCGGAAGCCTCTCCCCCGGAGAGAGCCTCCCCAGCCGACTCCGGTCGGGAGTGCGTCGACAGGACTAGGGCCCCCACCAGGACCCGAACCTGTATAAACCCGTGTGTCATTCTTTGTGCTTGTCCGGCGGGGGAGGACCGGTCATCCGGTCAACCCGCGCTGCGTAATCTTCGCTAGGACCACTCTCAAAACCTGCCGGGGTATTCGCAATACCACGACAGTTGGCGCCGTCCGTGGGGACCCGTGACAAGACGCCATGGCTGCCCCAAGAACAAGGGCTCGCACCCTTCCCGGTGATCCGGGTCTCGGAGACCCGGCGCCGTCCGCCCTGGACACTGCTGTCCCGGCGATCCCTTCCGGAGGTGACCTGGCCCAGGTACCGCCTCCCTCCTTTCCTCTTAACTTAGGTGCTTCCACCTCCAGGTCGTTCCCGGTGACCACGGGGACCTCGGCCGGGACAAGCGTCCCCCCGACGGCTCCCCCGGCTCCCCGGGACGCCCTGCTCGAAGCTCTCGTGGAAGGCCAGCTCCGCGCCCAGCGCTCTATGGACGAGCTCCTTAGCGTGTTGGCGCGGCCTCCGGCCCCCACATTTGCGTCGCACCCATATCCAGGGAACATGCCCCCGTTTATGGGTTACCCGGCGGCCCCTCCGGCCTCTGGGGGGTTGTCTGCCCCGTATGATCCTGCCGGGGGGTTCCCTCCCCCTGCGGGATACACTGTAACACCCCAGTTTTTGATTATCTTTTCTGCTTGCGAATCAGCATAACTTCTTTGGAAACCCTGATATTTTAACCCTATCTTGATCTTGGGTATGCCACTACCTTAACCTAAAAAAGTTGGCTGCTAAACTTCATTGACCAGATCGTTTTCACATTTCCGTCCAAAGGTGTCTCAATTTAGTCCTTTTCAGAAGTTTCAGAAAACCCAAAAAGGCTAAAAGTCCCAGATCACCTCAAAATCCAGATCTGATCAAGTGATAACCTTTCTTTCATTTTTCTGAACATTTTTCCCTTCTGGAAGAATCCCAGAATCTCGACCAAAACCCTAGTTTCAGCCTCGACGAAAGTTTCAAACCGTAATTACCCTAATTACCCTGTTTTCGATTTTTGTCAAAACCACCAGATCTTATCGGATTTCATCATTTTTCCTGCTAGATGAGTCCAAGACATTTAGTGGCACTCATCTGCAAAATCAGAATTCAAATCAGCCCTTCAGATCTTCAGAATTTCAATTAGGCCCAAACTCCCGAGCCAAAACCTTCAGAGATCAGTCCAAATCATTACAAATAGGTCCAAAGTTCACAACCAGGTCCCTGTGAAGTTTTCAACCAGCAACCGCCAAATTGCCGCGCCGTTAACTCGTCGCCGGCGAAGTTCGCTGCGTTGCCACCTCACGGCCCCGTAGCCACCAGCCGTGCGCAGCTGTACCGCCACCGTGGAGCGCTCAAACCCCACCGTGCCATCTTCTTCCTCGCGCGCGCGTGCCTGCTGCTGCTGCCAGGAGCTTCATGCCACTTGGCCGCCATCCCGAAGATCATCGCCACCACCCCCTGACCAAATCCTGTTTCCCCGCGATTCACCGTCTCTGGCAGAGCCCCGCCGCGTCCCGAAGTGCATCAATGACCGTCCCGGCGTCAGAAGAAGATCTCCCCGGCGATTGCTGCTGCTCCCGAGAGCCTCACCCGCGGCTATATAAGCCCCCTCCCTTTCCCAGTAGTACCTCGCACCACCCCACAGCTTCTTTGCTTTAGCCTTAGCACCAGAGAGCAACCGAGCCTGAGCGCCGCCGCGAAGCTCATCTTCTCCGGCGAGTCGTTTCTGGAGCTCACGGCGCCAGCTTCGCCCGAAGCTTCTTCCTCCAAACCAACGCCACCAGTAAGCTCCCTACACCTCTCTCTTCGTACCGTAGCCATTAATTGCTCCCCGGCGCACCTCAACGCCGGCAATCACCGGAAAACTGAAATCCCCTGTTCCCGCAATGCCGAGCGATTCAAGCCAAATTGATCCTCGTGCCTGTAGAGGATATTGATCAGTGAGCTAGGAGGAACAAACCTGCAAGCTTGGATTCGCCAATTTTGCCCCGAGCGCCGGATTTCCACGTTCGAGCCTCGGTAGTTCGCCGGAGCACGCCGCCGTGCTTCTCCAGCCAATCTCTGGCAAAATTGAGTGCACCAATAGCCTTGTGACAGCCCCTAGATGCTTCCCGAGCATTGAATTGAGTTCAAACGCCCTGGAACGAAAACCCCCAAATCGGTGCCTTCGTCTTCGGCCCCGATCGCCGGAGTTTGTTTTCTGGCCAAACCAGCCGATGAGACCTTGTCACTTAGATAGATCTCAACCCCCTGAGCAATTTTGTCTACTAACCCGACCTCTGAATCGACCTGAATCAAAAGTTATAGCCATGCCAAGGTTGCTGTCTAGTGGCTCAGTTCATGTCCAAGTCACCGTGTTTGCTCACCGGATTTGGCCAACCTCCGGCCACTTTCAGCCCTTGAGCCTGTTGAGAGTTTTGTAGCTGTTATCAATGCCTAAACCCCAGACAAAGTTGTGCATCAATTGGAGTCCTGAGTCAAAAGTTATGCAATGCCCTAGTTTCTGGCCATGTCTAACACTATGTCAGTGCATGTCCACCTGTGGCATTGGATGATTTAGACTTGTTTCTTTTGAGCAATTGAAATGCCACTTTGTCCACTAAGCCTTTTGAGCCATGTTCTACAACATTCCCTAGTATCACATCTCCAGAAAACAAACCTAGAACCGATTTAGGGCAATGTCAAGCCATGAGTCGAATGTCAGCCCTTCGACATTCAAGCCCTTTGAACCCATCTCTTCAACCAATGTCAAGTGACCTTGTCTAAACCAATTCCCCTGCATGCATGATGTATTTACGTATTATTTTCTAGTGCTTGTATGCTTATATAGTGTGTATGTGTTGTTTGTACCCGTCATGGAACCAGACGTTGAAGGAGCAGAGGAGACCCCTGAAGATTCATTTGAGCAGCTAGACCCGTCACTGCAAGGCAAGTCTCAAACCCTTGATCATGTCTCACCTGCTATTTTGAAATGAAGTATGTTAACTGTTTTCCAGTATATGCATGCCTTAGATTCAAATAAGAATTATGTTTCAATAAAATGACTAGATATGACCTAAATGATTGTAAAGCCCCTTTTGACATTGAATATCCCTGCACCCTTGTTACCCTAGATTATCATGCTTAGGCTATGCTATGCTCGATGATTATATGATAAATGTTGAATGGTTACATATGAGAAAATCATGTTCAAAACCCCTTTTTGTGAAAGAAAATGTGATTGGAATCGATAGTGAGGATGGTTTGATTGGATGGTGCTGTGTGCGCACTGGGAATGTGAAAGACTCCTCACTAAAGATTCATAAGGACTAGAACCTTGTGTTGTGCTTCTATGCGGCATGAAAAACGTACCAACCACCTGCCTGTTTATGGGACGGGCGCAACTTAGTAGCTTTCTTCAGTGTTAGCTTTTCCCTGCAATGGTTGTCGGTCCAGTTTCTTGCGAGAACCGGTGGGCCGCAGAAGGCCATGAGTGATGTGAGTTCAGAAAAATCATGAGAGGAAACGGTGGAAAGAAGGAAGACGCCCTAAGCCAGATTAAGTCGTGCGCGACTGTAATCAAGAGAGGCTATGTGTCTTGCGAGAACATAGGCCCAGGCTAGGAAGTAAGGCAGTGGGGAGGACCCACAACGGTACTTGAGACTTAACTGTCTATTTACCGGGCAGGGAAATAGTTAATACTAGGACTGTAAATTGTTGTGTCATCTCGGCCTTGTCACATGCGTGAAAGTCGCATGAAGCTGATCCGACTTGAAAGCCGAATGATTGGTGGATTAAGGTGGTACACCTTTGCAAAGTTTAAAAAGTATCAGATACTCTGAGCTCCCAGGTCATGGAGTCTGCACGCTGTGGATTCTATTCACGTCGATGCAGCACAAGTAGCTTTTGGAAGTTTTTCACAAAATCTGAGTAAAGTGGTGACTCATGAAAGACCGCCACACACAACATTTCTGAAAATCTAGCTTAGGATTTTAAAAGCCTCGCTTTCAACAATAAAAACCTTTCTTCAAAGCTGCATGTGAAAATCTATTATATATTTATATACAGAGCCAAAGAGCTGTTCTTTGAGAAATTTCCCCCTCATCTATATATACATGCATTGTTACTTGGGACTTGTTGAGCACCATGTGGACAATGTGCTCACCCTTGCTTTTACAAACAAATTTAGAGGAAGGATTCGTTGACCCTGAATCTTATGGTCTTGAACCCAATGTGGAACAAGAGGAAGAAACTGAGGACCCATCTGGTTAAAGGGTTATGCACCAAGGTGGAGTTCGATGTGGAGAAGGCCCATGCTATACCGCCGCTGCAGAAGACTGATGAAGTCCTTTTGTTTATCGTTGCTGTTTTATTTTGTGCCGACCCTTGTGTCGAAAACTCCTTAATTTGTATTAACAATTAAATGCGTCATTTCGGCGCTAAGTTATTGTAATGTTGGTCCTTGTGATCAACACTTGTTTTTAATTACTCGCATTTTTTTATATAATGCATTTTATTGTTGTGAGCTGCAATGTGCCTTTTCTGAGTGCAATCCACCTGGGCGATTGCCACTGGAATCCTCAAATGAGGGTGCCACAGAACTTGGTATCAGAGCGGAAGACTCGACTGTAGGTCGTAACCCTTAGATAGAATTTGGCGTCCCTAGAAGAAAAGTTCGCTAGTTCTTTGTCAAAATTTGTTTACGAAAACCTATTTTCCTTAAGAAAAATGTTATTTTTGATCTTTGAAAAAAAAAGATTTTGGACTTCTCTTATAGATGCCTTTCGTTCTGTCTTCAGATTGCTTCCGACAGGAGATACCTTCATGGAGACGAGCTCGGATCGTGGGCACTGTTGTTGTGGATGATGCTGCAATTCCTTGGAGCACGGGACAGTCAGAGACCGGTATATTGCGTCTGGCAAGATGAGATAAATGGACGACCCATAGGTTGTCGGGCCTCGGTGATTGTCTACGAGATCCCCGAGCATGGGAGAGGCTCAGTTAGACGCCAAGCCCGTAGAGAAGAAGAGGAGGATGCTATCTTGGACGCTGCCCGTCGTGCTGTAGGTTCCGTCCGGCAGATGTACAGCGACTACCTTTCTGATTCCCCTTACCGCTTCGTGCCTTACCAGGTCCCCGGATTGGAGTACTGAGTTGTTCTTCCGTCCAGCGACCAAGAAAACGCTATCCTGACGAAGACTCGAGACGTCGTTGGCGCTTCGGAGATTGGATACACCCGCCTATTTCGAGAGTACGAGAGTGTTCGCGATGATCGCCACTACATTGAGGGCATGCTTATTAGGGCTCGTGCAAGTCTCCGAGAAAAAGAAAGACAAATTCAAGAAATGGCTGAGTCAAGTGGAGAAAAGGACCTTGAAGCTGCAGAGTCGGTAACCAAGAAGAGTCGCCCAAAGTTGAGGATCACCGCTCGCAAGAAGGTAGGAAACTCGAAGGAGTATCTCAGTGGTTTCATGCCTGCGTCGCGTGGCATAGTCATCAACGGTCAAGCGATCGAGCTTCCTTGCACCGCACAGAAGAAGAAGACCCCCGAAGGAAAAGGGAAGGAGCCTATCAACATCGACGACAACGAGGAGGATGATCCGATGGATGCAGACGACGATGAGGAGGAGGATCCCGAGGAGATGGAGCCTTGTGATTCTTCTAATGATGCTGAGGAGTGACTGCAGACTTCCTTAGTTTGACCTTTAGTGCCTAGCCCAGCAGACGCTAGATTTCCTTTTGTTGTAGTAGTTGTTTTAGTATGGTTGATGTATGCTGGATGTTAGACAAGCTCTGTAAGCCGATGAGGCTAGAAGCTTTGTATCTTTTGAAAAATTGGTTTATGAAAAAGTCATTTTGCATATCCTTATTCTTACTTCTTGAGTTAATGCCAGCATTCTGCTAGCACCTGTGTGAATGATTCTTTCCGAATCAATGTTTCTATTCTTAACCTCCTGTTTGAGTAGGATGGTTAACACACGCGCGAGACCCCAGGAAGGAGGGCTAGAGGAAAACCCCAACAATACAAGAGCTACACCCGGAGCAAGAGGCCGCACAGACCCCGATAGACCAGGATCTTCGACGATGCCACAGGGAGGTGACATCAACGATGTGCTGCTATGGATGGAGCGCAATCGTCAAGAGTCAGCGGCTATGCAGAACCAAATCTTGGGACAGCTGATGCAGCATATTGCATCCGGACAAACTGAAGGACCCGTGATGGGAGCAAAGTTAACTGATTTTCAAAAGACGCGACCCCCGACTTTCTCAAGCACAGAAGACCCCATCGTGGCAGACGACTGGCTCCGAGATGTGGAAAGAAAGTTGAATACTGTCAGATGCAGTGATGAAGAAAAGCTCTTGTACGGATTAAACCAACTGGCTGGACCTGCTGCTGCTTGGTGGGAGAATTACCAGACCGTGCACACCAACAGAGATTCGATCACCTGGAATGAGTTCAAGGAGGAATTCCGTAGATACCACGTCCCAAAAGGCGTTGTCCAGGCAAAGCGCCGAGAATTCATAAATCTGCGACAAGGGAGTAAGACCGTGAAACAGTACCTGCATGAATTTATTCAACTGGCAAGATACGCACCTGAAGATATAGCGACAGAGGAAAGGAAGATTGATAGGTTTTGCGAAGGACTACAGAATTCCCTGCAATACCAACTGTCATCCCACGAGTTCACAGACTTCCACGTCCTAATAAACCGACTACTCAAGATGGAGGAGAAAAGAGGAATAATTGAAGAAGACCGAAAGAGGAAGGCTTTGCCCAACTCTTACCAAGGAAGTACTAGTCGAGGGAGACCGATGCCAACTTTCCGACCAGCCTTCAGACCACCTCAGAGACCCCAAAGGCCTGCGCCTACTGCAATAGCTCAATGTACTGGATGTAGAGGAAATCACCTCTTGAAGGACTGCCCCCTTAAGAACGAGGAGTGCTTTCACTGCGGAAGGAAGGGACATCGTAGGAACACTTGTCCGCTGCAACACCTTCCATCCAATGTCACTCGTATGCAAGCTGCAAGACCCTCTGTTCCAGCCCAAGGCTTCACCAGGAATGCTCCACCCTCCAGAGGAGGAAGGTTTCAAAATGGCCGAGGAAGAGGAGTACCTGCTGTAGGTCGCGGAAGACTTAACTATGCATCTGCCGTTGAAGCAGGAGAAGCATCAGACGTCGTAATCAGTAGGATCTTTATCCACTCTGAACTTTCAGTTGCATTATTTGACCCTGGTGCTACTCATTCATTTGTGTCGAGACCCTTCGTGCTCAGAAATAAGTTGCCAGTATCTGCATTAGAGTTCCCTATTTTAATTCAATCCCCTAGAGCTCGAATGCCTGTCAACTCCATCTGTAGAAATATCGCCTTTAGTATTGGCAATCTAGGATTCCTAGCAAACCTGCTAGTTTTGGATCTTCAAGGACTAGACGTCATTCTCGGAATGGACTAGCTAGCCAAGCATAAAGGCCAGATGGACTGTGAAAAGAAGGCAATAACCCTGACGAATGCTGAAGGAAAACAAGTCACACTCCACGCAGAGAGATCAATAGTGAACAACCGAGTGTATAGTTTGAACAGCTTGGAAGGAGTTCCATTTGAGGGAGTTCCAATAGTGAATGAATATCCAGAAGTTTTTCTTGAAGTGCTTCCCGGAATGCAACTTGCGGCTTTTCTGCGCGAAAACTCCGATGTTTTTGCGTGAAAGCCGTCAGACATGCGGGGCGTTGCCCGGGGGGTCATTGAGCACAAGCTTGCAGTAGCCCCCGGTCACCCCCCGGTCAAACAGAAGTTGCGGAAACTCTCCCTCGAGCACCAAGAGGCAATCAAGGCGGAGATCACCCGGCTCCGAGAGGCGGGGTTCATTCGGGAGGTCCTGCACCCCGAGTGGCTCGCGAACCCCGTCCTCGTCAAGAAATCAACCGGCAGGTGGCGGATGTGCGTGGACTTCACCGACCTTAATCGCGCCTGCCCCAAAGACAACTTCCCGCTCCCGCGGATTGATCAGCTCGTCGACTCCACTGCGGGGTGCGAGCTCATGAGCTTCCTAGACGCCTACTCGGGCTACCACCAAGTCCGGATGGCGGAAGGGGACGAGGAAAAGACGAGTTTTATTACTTCCCTCGGAACCTTCTGCTACGTCCATATGCCCTTCGGGCTCAAGAACGCGGGGGCGACCTTCCAGCGCCTGGTGACACTGGTTTTCAAAGAGCAAGTCGGCCGCAACGTTGAAGTCTACGTAGACGACGCGGTTGTCAAAAGTCCCCGCGCAGCCTCCCACATCGACGACCTGGCTGAAACCTTCCGGAACCTCCGCACATTCGGGCTCAAGCTGAACCCGGAGAAATGCGCCTTCGGGGTGCGCGGGGGGAAGCTCCTAGGTTTCCTCGTGTCCCAGCGGGGCATTGAGGCAAACCCCGAGAAGATCCGGGCATTCCTAGACATGCCCCCGCCGCGCTCCGTCAAGGATGTCCAACGGCTCTCCGGCCGCCTAGCCGCACTCAGCCGCTTTGTCTCCCGGTCGGGGGAGCGGGGCCTCCAGTTCTTCAAGATCCTCCGAGGGCTCGAGGGGTTCCGCTGGACCCTCGAGGCCCAGGAGGCGTTCGACGACCTCAAAAAGTACCTCATGAGCCCCCCAATGCTCGTGAGTCCGTCCCCGGAAGAGCCCTTGCTCCTCTACCTCGCCGCGACCCCCCTCGCCGTCAGCGCGGTCTTGGTGAAGGAGCAAGGGGGGCAGCAGCGTCCGGTGTACTACGTGAGTGAGGCCCTCCAAGGGGCCAAAACTCGGTACACGGAAATGGAGAAAATCTGCTACGCCCTCCTCAGGGCGTCCCGGAAGCTTCGGCATTACTTCCTGGGGCACCCCATCACCGTCCCGTCGTCCGTCCCCCTTGGGGAGGTACTGCGGAACAAAGAAGCCACCGGCCGGATAGGGAAGCGGGGGGCTGAGCTCGCCCCCTTCTCCCTGTCCCTTACCGGCCACTCCGCCATCAAGTCGCAGGTCCTCGCCGACTTCGTCGCAGAGTGGACTCCCGCCTCTGGGTCCGGGGACGAAGATCTCCCTGTGCTGCCCCGACGCAGTGATCATTGGACCCTGATGTTCGATGGGTCGCTGTGTCTCGCCGGGGCTGGCGCGGGAGTAGTCCTACGGAGCCCCGAGGGGAAGGAACTCGAATACGCCGCGCGGCTCGAGTTCCCCGCAACCAACAACGTCGCCGAATACGAGGCCTTGCTCCTCGGGATGCGCCTCGCGCGCTCCCTGGGGATCCGGCGCCTCCTAGTCAAGGGAGATTCTCAGCTCGTAGTTTGCCAAATGGACAAGTCTTACCTGTGCCATGACGCAAACTTAAGTCTTTATTTGCAGGAAGTGCGAAAGATGGAGAGGCATTTCGACGGCCTCGAGGCCCGGCATATCCCATGTAGGGACAATGACCGGGCCGACGCCTTGGCCCGGGCGGCCAGCGCCCAGGAATCACTCCCCAAGGGGGCTTTCCTGGAGATCATCACGAAGCCCTCAGTGGCCTCCCCGGACACGGGCGACGAGCCTCATGTCCCAGAGGTCGCCGAGATAACCCGGACTCCGTCCTGGATGGACCCCCTCATCTCCTTCATCAGGGGGGAGGGGGACCCTCCTAATGAGACCGAGGCTAAACGTCTCCGGGCTAAAGCTTGGGCATATCTCCTCCTGGAGGGAAGGCTCTACAAGCGGGGGGCTTCCGCCCTCCGGCGCTGCCTCCCCCGTCCGGACGGACTTCAACTTCTTGAGGACATCCACGCGGGGAGCTGCGGTTCACACCTAGCCCCGCGTGCCATCGCAGCCAAGGCCCTCCGGCAGGGCTTCTACTGGCCCACGGTCATGCGCGACGCGCGAGACCTCGTCTCCGCGTGCGCAGCATGCCAGAAGATGGCCAAGGGCTCGAACCTCCCCCCTATAGCGCTGCGGACGATCCCCATCACTTGGCCCTTCGTGCGCTGGGGGATGGACCTCTTAGGGCCCTTCCCCCCAGCGCCCGGAGGATACAAGTATGCGGTAGTCGCAGTCGACTATTTTACAAAGTGGGTTGAGGCGGAGCCTTTGGCCAGCATCACGTCCCGGGCCGTTCAGCGGTTTTTCTGGAAAAACGTCGTATGTCGTTTTGGTGTCCCCCGGGAAATCACCATGGACAACGGGACCCAATTCGACTCGGCTTATTTTCGGGAATTCTGTGAAGGCCTGGGGCTCGTCATCCACTTCGCCTCCGTAGCCCATCCCAAGAGCAATGGGGCTGTCGAGAGGGTCAACGGCGTGATCCTACAGGGATTGCGCCGGAGACTCGAGCAAACCGCTTCTAAGCGGGGTGCATGGGCAGAGGAGCTTCCTAGCATCCTCTGCTCCATGCGCACGACCCCGTCCCGGGCAACGGGGCGTACTCCCTTCTCCCTGGTCTACGGGGCGGTGGCAGTCCTCCCCCCGGAGATCGGCTTCCGGTCGCTACGGGTGGAGCTCCTGGAGGGAGCCACTCCCTTAGCATACCAGGCCAACGAGGCCAACCAGCGTCTGGAGATCGACCTCGTAGAGGAGGAACGCAACCGAGCGCTCCTCCGCCACGCCATCTATGAGCAAGGGATGGCGCGCGCGTACAATCAGTGTGTGCGCGAGAGAGCTTTCCGCCTTGGGGACCTTGTCCTCAAGCGCGTGACGGACCCCCAGGCCCAGGGTAAGCTCTCCCCCAAGTGGGAGGGCCCCTACAGGATCTCCGTGGTCCTGGGCTCGGGGGCCTACAAGCTCTCCAACCTCCAAAAGCAGGAGCTGAAACACACGTGGAACTTGCGTTTACTTCGCAAGTTCTATGTTTAGCCTTACGGGCATGTCCCCTCCCCCGGGGCGTTCACGCCGGAGGGGGAGGAGGGACGCTGTATTTTCCTCCCCTTTCGCGGCTTCGCAGGGGGAGGCCCTGTACTTCATTTCATTAGCAATACATAGGTCTTGCTTTGCAAACTGTCTCATTGCAGGTTTTTCTCATTACCGCCCCTAGCGGCGATGCCCTCCCCGCGAGGAAGCCCTCTCCGCGAGGATGCCCTCCCCGTGAGGATGCCCTCTCCGCGAGGATGCCCTCCCCGTGAGGATGCCCTCCCCGCGAGGAAGTGGGCCAGCCCCAACAAGTCCCTACAACGGAGCCTGCACTCCCGTAGGGCGGCTTACGATCAGCCCTCGTGGACTGAGGGTGTAAGCGGCAACCCGGTCACAGTGGCCGTGGTAACGAGTCACTTTGGGAGACTAGTCCCCTGCCCAAACACTCAAGTCCCGTCTTCTGGCATTTCCTCCTCCGGGAGTCGACGTTATTCCCGGCTCCCCGTTTTCACGGCGACCGGAAGATCGGCCCCTTGTGGCTTGATTGGATCTATCTTCCTCCTCCGGGAGTCGACGTTATTCCCGGCTCCCCGTTTTCACGGCGACAGGAAGATCTGCCCCTTGTGGCTTGATTGGATCTATCTTCCTCCTCCGGGAGTCGACCTTATTCCCGGCTCCCCGTTTCCACGGCGACCGGATGATTAGTCCCCAGCGACCTTATTCCCGGCTCCCCGTCCTCACGGCGACCGGATGAATGCCTCCTGGAGACCCTATTCCCGGCTCCCCGTTCTCACGGTGACCGGACGATTGTCTCTCGGAGAAGTCGGATTTCTCGGGCCTTTTCTTCCCCGAAGACCCTATTCCCGGCTCCCCGTTCTTACGGCGACCGGACGAGTGTCTCCCAGGAAGCTCGCCTCTGGAAATCCCATCGGGTTCTCTTGGACATTCCTCCCGCTCGAGGCCTTATTCCCGGCTCCCCGTTCTCACGGCGACCGGATGATTATCTCCTGGAAGGTCTTTTCCTTGAAAACCTCGCTTTAAAATTTTCTAACTTAGAAAATTCCCTATGCTGCAGGTGTCTTCCTTCCCGGGGGCCTTATCACCCTCACAGCGCGCGGAGCTATTCTCCGGCCCGCTGTGGGCGGGGGGGGGGGGGGGATAAGGAGCCCCCGGGTGTCGACCGCACCACCCACGAGGAAACTTAGCTCATCCTTGTTAAGATGAGTCGTCGAGACCATCCAAGAAGAAGAAAATAAAAGAGGCGCAGTAAAAGGAAACAACAACACGGCGCTTTATTGATCAGCAAACCCCGAGGACATCTTCCCCCTCCGGTGGGCTTCGGAAACGATACAACCCGGGTTCTAACCCGGAGGATTCTCTAAGCCCTAAAGCTCCTACACCTAATACTCCCGGAGGCGCTCCGCTAGCTCCCGGGTCAAGTCCCGGTACAGCGCCCGCACGCGGCGCCGAGCGTCCCGGAGCACATCTTCAGGCCAGAACTCGTAACCCGCCAGTGGAAGTATCCGGAGGGGAGGGATCATCCGGAGTCCCGGTCGCGGAGGGGACAATTCGGCGCGATGATTATCGAAGTTGTCCAAGTGCCACTCCGGACGCCACCTCAACCGGATCGGCTCCCGGACACTATCCTCGCCGCGATTCCCGGAGAGAAAGCTTAGCAAAATCAAAGCCGCTTGGGCGTCCCCCGGGGAGCCCCTCCCGGACCTTCGCCCGGGAGCAACCTCCCGGGAACCCTGGTAACAGTAAGTTCAATTCAAAGACTTAGGAAAAAATTCTGACTTCATCGCATTCAAAATGTTTATGTACAAGTGCCCGGGGCTTCTTCTAAGAAGCTACCGGAATCAAAATCCTAAAACAAAAAAGGGCCCTAGCTAAGACCCGGGGGGAGGCTCATACATGTTCATTGGCGTCCTCTCCCCGGGGGGTTTCTTCCGAGGCCGGGGCCGGGGCGTCTCCCGCCGGAGGCGCCGGAGCCGGGAACCACGCCCGGATGATCCGGTCGTAGAACCCTCCGGCGAGCTGCTCGACCTCCCGGCGCGAAGGCTCGAAGGTGTCCAGGAAGCTTCGAGGGATGCGGCCCCCGATCGCCCGGGCGTCGATGGGCCGGGGGTCTTCTGAACCCGGGCCTTCTTGGGCTCCGAGCCCCCGGTGGCCTCCTTCCCCCGTTTATGCGACCTGGGGGTGGGGAGAGGCTTCCTTTCCGGCAGCTTTAACCCGAAGGCCGCCGCTACCAGGTTCTTGGGGGGGCCCTCGCCCACGGCGCGCACGACGCGCTCGTGTTCATCTGCGAAGTACCTCCCCAAGAGGTTCTCCGCCTTCTCCCGCGCCACCGGGTACGGCCGGACTGCAGGAGGTAAAGAGTTAGTCAATTTCATTAAAATTTTGTAAGAGCAATGCAGCGGGTTCCCGGAGCTTACGTCGCATCATCGACTTCACCGGGGGCCGCTGCTCGGGGCCCATGCCGATCCCCCTCTTCCCGCCGGTGAAGGGGGAGATCCGGAGGAGAGCCATCTCCTCAGCCGCGTCCCGCATCGAGCGGGTCTTCTTGGAGAGGATCACCTTGCCGAGGAGCTCGTACTCCTCGTCCGTCCACACCAGCGGCTTCGGTGCGGACGACCGGCTGTAGGTGGGGGCCTTCGGGGCGTACACCACCGCGTCGTCTCGGACCCGGAGGTAGAACCACCTCCGGACCCAATCCCCCCAGTGGTCCCGGCAGGCCGCCGCCGGGTAGTCGATTACCCGGGCCGGCAACATTTGGACCATAACCGAGCCAACGGGGGACTTGGGGCCCCCCTTCACCAGGTGGGAGGTCCGCACCGCCGGTTCGTAGAAATACCGGAAGGCGCGAAGGTCGGGCTCCCGCCCGGTCGCTGTCTCGAAGAGCCAGATGAAGAGGCCCATTCGGACGAGCGCGTTCGGGGTTAGGTGGTTGAGAGCCACCCCATACTCCTTGAGAAACTCCCAGAGCATGGGATGCACCGGGAGCCGGAGCCCCGCCTCGATGAAGGCCTCGAAGGCCACGATCTCCCCAGGCCAGGGGCGGGGGGCTCCATCCTTCTTCACCGGGACCCGGATGTCCCCGGCCGCAACAATGCCCCTTTCGGCCAAGGACTCGGCGTCCTCGGCCGTGAACTCGGACGCCCAGAGGAAATCCGAGGGGATTTCCTCCGGGGGCACCTCCGTCGTCTTCGCTCGACCCTTGGGTGCCATCAGGTTAGTTTTCTTTTTGGTGGCTTTTGCAGGAGGCTACTACTAGAAACTCCCGGACGCCTGCTACCGAAAAATGCTACCGGAAAAAGCTATCGGGAGAGGGCTACCGGGAGAGCAAAAATCGTGGGGCTGAGGATTTCGAATGAGCTTCCGGGCCACCCCAAGGTCCTATTTATAGGGGCGGGCCGTGGTCTAGATGCACGCCACGTGGCACCCGCAGATCAATCTGGACCATAGAAGTTCAAACCGTCCGCGGGAAACGAAGGGACGGGCGCGTGAATCGAGGCGTCGGTTCGAACCGCGCGCGCATTTATGGCGAAACGGCGCGGCTTTAAGTGTGGGGCACGGAAACCGAAGCGTCGCGGCTCCGGTAGCTTGGCCCGGAGATCTTCCCGGTGACCTGAACCATACCCACCGGGGACTCGAGCATCGTCCCCGGCGGGCATGGGGGGCTGCTGTCGGGGGAAATCTCCGCGAGACTAATTCCAGGTAAGATGTGTCACGATTACCCGGGGACGGGGCCTCCGGGGCCTCCCCGGGCGCCGCCTTTTGGCTCCCGGGACGTGGCCTCCGGTACCCTTCCGGGCGCCGCCACTTGCCCGGGGACGCGGCCTCCGGGGCCTCCCCGGGCGCCGCCTTTTGGCTACCGGGACGTGGCCTCCGGTGCCCTCCCGGGCGCCGCCACTTGCCCGGGGACGGGGCCTCCGGGCCCTCCCCGGGCGCCGCCTTTTGGCTCCCGGGACGTGGGCGCCGCCTTTTGGCACCCGGGACGTGGCCTCCGGTGCCCTCCCGGGCGCCGCCACTTGCCCGGGGACGCGGCCTCCGGGGCCTCCCCGGGCGCCGCCTTTTGGCTCCCGAGACGTGGCCTCCGATGCCCTCCCGGGCGCCGCCACTTGCCCGGGGACGCGGCCTCCGGGGCCTCCCCGGGCGCCGCCTTTTGGCTCCCCGGACGTGGCCTCCGGTGCCCTCCCGGGCGCCGCCACTTGCCCGGGGACGGGGCCTCCGGGCCCTCCCCGGGCGCCGCCTTTTGGCTCCCGGGACGTGGCCTCCGGCGCCGTCCCGGGCCTCATCGCCCTCCTAAAGGTAAAGTATTGAACTGTTTATCACGTGCAGGTCACGCGAGGAGCACCTCGGGAACTAGCGACCACCTGTCAAACATCCAAGGCGTTTGACCGGGAGAAGGACGGTCCTACCCTTCAATCCGACGGTGGCTTCCGGGGTAGTTTAGGTTTTTTGTTGCTTTTTGGGGCTATAAATAGCCCTTGTACCCCTCTGTTGTAAAGGATCGGTTCATTTGATTGGAATAGCTAAACTCACAGACGTGCTCCGGAAGCCTCTCCCCCGGAGAGAGCCTCCCAGCCGACTCCGGTCGGGAGCGCGTCGACAGGACTAGGGCCCCCACCGGGACCCGAACCTGTATAAACCCGTGTGTCATTCTTTGTGCTTGTCCGGCGGGGGAGGACTGGTCATCCGGTCAACCCGCGCTGCGTAATCTTCGCTAGGACCACTCTCAAAACCTGCCGGGGTATTCGCAATACCACGACATAGGGTTTGCCATAACTTTTGATCTAGGGCTCTAAATGATGCACCACTTTGTCTGGTAGTTAGACATTTGTAACAGGAACAAATGTCTCAACAGGATCTAGGGAAGGAGATGGCCGGAAAGTGATGAAAACCGGCAAAGAAGTTGACTGGCCTGGAGCACATGCAACATAAACAGTGCAGTAACTAGGGCATAGCTATATCTAACAATCTAGGCCGAATTAGAAGTCGTCATAGAAGACAAAGTTGCTCAGAATGGTCCAAAACATCTAAATGGAAAAGTGGCTAGGGCTGGATTGGCCGGAATCGACGGCCGGCGACTGGAGCAGAAGGAGATGACATGAAAATTGGGGGTTTTCGATTTAGGGCAAATGAACTCAATTCCTTGCTTGTACATGATCTCTAGGGCATTAGAAACATACTGGTGAAGTTAGATTGGCTAGAGGTGCACCAGGAAAGCTTAAACAGTAAGTTCAGTGAACATGCAAGGTTCCAATTTGGGGATTTTCACATATCAGGAAATCTGTCGATTTTGGTTGCTTAGGGATGTTAAGCGAGGTCTACTGAGCATATTTGATTACTGGCTCGAAGGTCGAATCGATCTGGTTGAGGATTAATTGCTCACCGGAGCTACTGGAGAGAAAAGGAAATTGCCGGCGACTAAAGGTGTTTAAACTAAATTCCAAGCTCGAGACGCATGAGGGGGACGAGGGAAACTCACTGGGGGTGTTGGATTGAAGAAGGAAGCAGTGGTTGAAGCTAGCACCGAAGCTCCCTCTTTGCTGCTCACCGGAGAAGAAGAAGACACAGTGAACTGCTGGTTTTCTGGTGTTTTGGGGTGTAAGGAGTAAAGCTAAGCTCTGGTGGGTTTATATAGGCGTGGCTGGAGGCTCTCAACGGTTGGAAAATGCTCGGGGAGTTGTAGCCGGCAAGGAAAAGACGGGATGCGACTTCACGGCAAAGACAGGCGGCGAAACGACTCGGTTCAGCGGCCGTGAGGGCTTCTGCAGCTGGAGCTGCTGCGATGTGAAGGCGAACTGATGGCTGGCCGCGGCGAGTTCTCCACGTGGCTATGCTTTCCTGCTATAGCCGTTGCCGGTGGCGTGCAAACGGGAGAAACCAGCTGGTCACGATCCTCGCTGGAGAAGATCCACAGTGGCAAATGGCGAGCACACACGCGGCGGCAGGCGAAGCAACCAGCAGTGGCGCCCTCGAGGTCGAAGGCTCCCGTGCTCGTGCGCTGTTCCAGGTCATGGTCGAAGTCCCAGGCGCTGGTCGAAGACAGCAGCTGGTCGGTTGCACTGTTCTGGTCGATCAGGGGCATAATTGTGATGATTTCGGTTGAAGAGTGGACTGATTTGTAAATATGGTTTTAAAGAGGTTTAATTTGGAATTTGATTTCATGGATGAGTATAATATTTCTATTAATACTCATTTAGCTCAAAACTGGAGAAAATTTGATAAGGTTTGAGGGATTTCACCTATTTTCGAAAATAGGGTAAAATTAGGGTAAAATAGATCTGGATTTTGTCGATCTCGAATTCTGATAATTGGAATGAGATTTTGAAGTATAAACAGAAGGGAAATCTGTATCAAATAGTATTTGGGAGGTGTTCCCTGAAGAAATTCTGAGGTTGGAGTTGATTTGTGAATTTTAGCCTTTTCAGGCTTCCAGGTAAACAGAGAAAGGACTTATTCGCAGTAAATTTGGACTAAACTGCGAAAAGTGCTTAGATGAAACAATCTGGTTTCCAACTTTTTGAAGTAAGTTGAGGATATACTTAGGAACATATTCCAAAAGATACTTGAGTCTGGATAGGGTTAGATCATGATAACTCAGTTATCTGGAATCTGGGGTACTTAGGGTAAATCTGAATTTCCTGTTTTCGAAAACAGAAAGAGACTTAGATACTGGGAGTTAGGATTAGAATTCAATCTGGCTCCTGAAGACTTTTATCTTCAGAATAACTGGTGGGTTAAATCTGAATGGTCAGATCTTGATCTGGATCTAGAGAATAGATTTGGAGATTTTTAGGGTTTGAGAGAGATTAGGGTTCAGCTGATCTGGCTACTGCTACAGAGATACATGCATGCAGGATTTTATGCAAAAACTTTTCACCCCCAAAACCAGGGTGTTACAGACAGTGAGATGCCGATGACCATTGTTTGTCTCCGGAATTTCGTAGTATAGTCTTGGACGGTCTGGTCACCCCGTTGGTACAATCTGTGCCAACGCCCCCATCTCTCCTCAAGGTAACCCATCAGATAAAATTCTTGTTGCAGAAGTCATTTGAATTGACACCACGCAAGCTCGTCAGCTTCACCACTGGCGACAAGGGCCTTCCACCATGTCTTGGCGTGGTCCTTCATCTTCAAAGGTGCGAACTTCACCTTTTGAGCGCTACTAAACCCTTTCAGGTCAAGGTAGGTCTCAAGCTGGTCGATCCAAGAATCCAGTTTCTCGGCATCAATTACCCCATCATATATGGGTATATCAATCTTAGCGTTGACCTTAAAAGATCTGACAGCTAAGGAGGTGTTGGCGAGGTCATTGGTCTTGTGGTCGCTTTCGTCTTCATTTTCGTCTATCCTGCACAAGTCTTCACCACTCTTCACACCCATAACCTTCCCTAATTCATGAGGTACAATCATGGCCTGGTGCTTAATCCAAGGAAGCACGGTTTCCATGTCGGTGGAGAGCTCAGCCACTTGTTCGGGTAGGTTAGCTTGAACGGAGGTATCGTCAGACATTGTCGGAGACGCGGCTATAGGAGCTTCGATTGATCGCCTGGATTTTCACCGGAAGTTTTGTAACCCTGGCGAGTCTTCACTATCCACAGGATAGGAAAGTTTCTCTGATACCAACTTGATCCGTTTGAGACCTAGCCTTGGTTTCACACTAGGCTCACCGAGATTCTAATATGCGGAATAACGGGATCTTACTCGGAAATACCGAAACCCAAAGATTGATCGAAAACACAGCTCAAAGTAATTGCACAACTCTTTATTTCAAAGTGGGCTTTACACGTCGAACGTTAGGTCGCACTCACCTACGTCGAAGGAACTATGCACTGGATATATGATCCAAGACTGTAATAATATTCGATAATCTAAAGTAGTCCTATTACAAGGTATTTATAGTCCAATCGTATGAGTACATATCAAACTCAATAACCTAAACGTATTAGACTCATATAACTAACTAATCCTAAACGGATAAGCTTTGTCATATATTCGGATTGGATTACAATTCTGAATAGGGAACGAATTCCTTTTCATGGTCGCGAACTATTCCATGATCGTGGACTTATCCATGGTCGCGAAACCTTTCCAAACACAGTTAAGGTCACGAAGCCGTATGCGAGCAGGACTTGAAGATTCTCCCGGATCAGAATAGATATGACCTAATCTCCTGTAAAGCCCCTTTATGTTTGTATATCTCATGCACCCTTGTCACCCTAGGACATCATGCTTAGGATATGCTCATACTCAAATGCATACTGTAACACCTTCAGTTTGTGGTGAAAATTCTTTTCATAAAAAGTCATGCATGCATATGTCTCTTCAAGATCAGCCAAATCAACCTAGACATATTCTATCCTAAGCCCTAAAATCTCAAAATCTACCCTGTGAACCCAAATCAAGATCTGACTTTCCAGATATGACCTACTATTTATCTTGAGAATAAAAGCCTTCAGAAACCAGATCCAATTCGGTCTCTAACTCCTAGAATTGTCAAACCTTTATGTTTTGGAAAACATAAATTAATTTAAGCATCCTATTTACCCTAAATATTCTGAACTATGATTAATCACATCTTGACCTAATCCAGACAAGATTATTCTTGGATTATGCCATTTCGATCTTGTCTTTTGCCGCCGTCTCGCCGCCGTTATTCAATCCACTTTGTCCAGTAGATTCACCTTGACCTCCTGAGTATATCTCTCCTCTAAATCGACCTTTGGTTCTACACAAAATCCCAAGTTATTGCTGTGCCAAGATTGTGTCCAGTAGTTGTGCCTTGCTGTGTCACCAACGTGTTTCTTCGCCGCCATCCGTCGGTATCCGGCCACTCCAGTGATCGAAAGAACCACCATTGGATTCCTGTTGCTTTCGCCTATCTCCTAGACATAGTTAACGAAGCAATCAAAGCCCTAAATTGATCAATTTCTTAAGCCCTATTTCTTAACAGTGCACAAACACTCAGTTCACTGTGCACAGGGGTCTTTTTGCAAAATCCTTGAATTTCTGGACTTTCCTGTGGAAACCTTATTATCAACAGATGCCTTGTTCAATTATGCACCCAATGCCTTGATCCAAATCTGTTTTGTCCACTGGAAACCTCCTAAAGCATGTCAATGCCATTCTTGGACATTGTCAACCCTTGTCAATCTATGTCAACTAGTGGCATTGGCTCATTTCAACCACTTCTGTTTGTGCAAATTGAAATCCACTTTGTCTACCAAGTTTGTAGAACCATGTTCTACATTTCCTTCAACTGTCATATCTTGAGAAGAGCCTTCTAAATCCAACCAAAGCCATGTTAGGCCGTGAACCGAATGTCGATCTGTTGACATTCGCTGTTTTTGATCAAACCAGCCATGAACCTTATGTCAATATTGATGCCTTGAGACTCTAGGAACCTCCAATACTCAATCTTAGCCCAGATTCCTTGAAACCCTAGAATCTCGACTCAATTCAGCTTGCAATCTAAACCATCTTCAGCATCGTTCAGTTATTCTTTTTAAAGCATATCTGCATGTAGATCATAAAACATTTTAATATAGTTAGTAATTATTGTTTGTTTGTTTGTCGCCGAGTAGATCCAGAAGCTGAGTTCGAGGACTTCACTATTGACCCGGCACCAACTGCTGATTTTTACAACGCGGAAGGCAAGTCATATTCTTGAACCTATATTTTAAGTAGTACTGCATGTGAAAGAATGGCTGAGATATGAATTGGCAGTACTAGGCTGGATGCCTGTGAAATGTTAAATAATAAAGTAATGAGCCATGAACTAATATATGTGTATTTATGTATATTCATGAAATAAAACCCTAGCCGTGACCAAAATTTGGTATGGAATGGTGGTGGCACTAGATGTGCGAGCACTGGATGTGCGCGGTTGTGGATGGTCTGGTCACTATCATATAAGGACTAGAACATTGTGTTATGCGTCTAGTGGCATGAAAAACATACTAACCGCAAGCCTGGTATGGGACAGGCCTGAACAAGTAAGTATGCGGATCGCACATGAAACCCCTGCATGACATGGAAAGTGGTGCACGATTGGCATGGAGTGCGGCTCCTACACATATCACTGGATGTGATGATGCACGCTGACCCAGTAATGGGGAGAAGCAGTCGGGGTGGGGGTATAGCCTGCCACAATTGTGAGTGAAACATAACAAAAGTTCTTGTTATCTCCACCTTGCCCCTCACACTATGCAGTGAGGAAGGGTCTAATCATATTGATTGGATGGGGATGAAAGTGGAATATCTTGCGGGTAAATTAGTACTCCTCTGCAAAGTTAAAAACGTATTCGAATACTCCGAGCTCATGGGTTTATAGGAGTCTGCTGCAGTGGATTAAATCCATGGGGTGTGGCACAAGTATGTTTTCTAAATAAAATTTGATAAGTCAAGATTACCCAAATGGCATGTGTTTTCATCATAAGGGATGCTGCCGTGGGCTGTCATGTGTCGATGTGTTGCGGTAGTACTATAAATAGTGGAATATGAATAGTGATTCTATGCTATGAAAAATATTACCATGAGATGAGACATAAAGGAAAAAACTATTTTACAACCATCCACACTTCTTTATTAGCATAGGTTCATATCATCACTACTACATGTATATACTCTTACATATGACTTACTGAGTACGTAAGTACTCACCATGGCAACCTACAACCCAATAGATGGAGCGTTCAATGATCAAGATGAAGGCATGGAGAACTTCATGGATCCAAAAGGAGGAGAGCTAGTTCCGCCAGAGCCCTGATGTGTGTTGTTCTGCCGTCAACTTCTTGCTGTGGGGGTTCACCTAATTTCCACTGTGTAGTTGTTATTTTGCTAGACCATGTATGTCGCGAAGGCATTGTAATCTCTTTATATTGTATTAAGGCCAACAGGCCACACTGCTTAAATATTTTGTAAGTTACTCTACTGTAATATAAATATACTCTTGTGTTTGACTTATCCTGGGAAGTCAATGGTATGCATGTATGGGATTAGCTGTAGCGATGAGTTGTTGAGTATGTAAGTACTCACCCTTGCAACCTACAATCCAATAGATGGAGCATTCCATGATCAAGATGAAGGCGTGGAGAACTTCTTGAATCCAGAAGGAGAGCCAGTTCCACCAGAGCCCTAATGTGTGTTGTATAGCCATCAATTTCTTGCTGTGGGGGTTTACCTATCTCCACTATGTGGTTGTTTTACTTTGCCTTAGCTAGATCATGTATGCCGCGAAGTCATTGTAATCTGTTTATGTTGTATTAAGGCCAGCAGGCCACACTGCTTAAATATTTTGTAAGTTATTCTGCTGTGATATAAATATACTCCTGTGCTTGACCTATCCTGGGAAGTCATTGGTATGCATGTATGGGATCAGCTGTAGCAAAATGGGTCCCCACAGGAGTAGTCATTGACCCCAAGGCGGGGGCGCGACAGCAGCTGTGGAAGTTGTTGAGCATAGCATCGCTGTAGCTTCTAGGCCCCTAAAGAGTGTTTTAGTAATTAATGACAATTGCAAATGCTATACTAACGATACCTGCTAAGTTGTGACAAGAAGAAACTCAAACGGCAGGTTAATGAAAGGCAAAGAAAGAGCCTCATGATGAAGAAAGGACATTGATCAAAGAGGCAAAGGTACGAAATAGGGTCTTTTCCATTTAACCGGTCTAAGGTGATTAGAGAAGAATTGTGACCGGATTTTTTGGATAGTCGTCGTACTATTAAGAGGAGCATGTATCACAAAATACTTCATCTATGTGCCACAAATCATAAAATCAACTTGCATTGCATACTGGAAGGTCATATTCTTTGAGAATGCTTGTTTCAACTCATTTCTGCCAAATTCAGCCTCAGTCGGTCTGACCGATTGTGAGCCGGTCTGACCGACTGTTTACTCGGACTGACCGACGTTATGTCTAAGTATAGTTTATTCCTTAAAAAGGTCGGTCTGTCCGTAGCTAAGACCTAGGTCAGTCTCCTGGAACTTCTTGATCTATCTTACAGATGTATTGTGTTATGACGGTCTGACCGTTTATTAGACCGGTCTGACCGAGAAATCGGTCTGACCGTGTTTTTGAACTAAGGTCTGACCGTATGGCCGGTCTGTCTGTATTTTATCGGCCTGACCGTATGAAGTGTCCAGAAACTATGTCGTCTCTGGACAGTTTCACGGTCTGACCGCAATTGGCTCCGGTCTGACCGTGAGTATGACTGACAAGGGCAGGTGAGCATTTATTGCACCTATTTAATGCCGTTGCAATTTCGGCGGTCTGACTGGACTTATACCTGCAGTCTGACCGCCAAGTGATCTTTTTCTCCCAACGGCCTGTAACGGCTATATTTATTGTGGGGGGTATATATACTCCCATGCACGGCCCTGTTCACAACTTTTGGCATAATTTGAACATTGTCATCATCCTTGAGAGCTTAAGCAAGTTTCATGCACTCTAGGGTTCAAATTCTCGAATTTGTGAGAGTGTGCATTTGAGATCTTCTAGTGCATTGCATTTAGGTCATTAAATCAATCTTGTGGCACTAGAAGAAGGTTGAGTGATCATCACCGGCTTGTTACTCTTGGAGTTTGCCGGCTCCTAGACGGCTCGAGAGAAGGTTTTGGAGAGCTCTTCAAGGAAGATTGTGAAGAAGCCTCAAAACGTCTTGTGAAAGGGTTGAGCACGCCTTGCCGGAGCGGTAAAGTGCATCATTAGTGAAATCAAGGTTTGGATAACTCATCACACTAATCCGGCTCAAGATCTAGGTCTCTTCTCGAGAGAAGGTTGACTAGATAGAGGAGCGGTTAGAGATTTGAGTTTGCCTCAACGTGGATTAGGGGTGATCGGCAAATCACCGAGACCACGGGATATATCCTTGTGTTAAAATTGTTCATTGTTCATCTTGTGTTAGTTACTTGCTCTCATTTACTATTAATTGTTAATTTGTTAAACTCGCCTATTCACCCCCCCCTCTAGTTGATATCCTAGATCCCTTTCAATTGGTATCAGAGCTAGGACTCCATATTTAGAGGATTTAACCATCCCGGAGTAGGATAAAGATGGCTAGTGAGGGTCGGATCAATATTGGCAAACCACCACTCTTTGATGGATCTAACTATACTTATTGGAAAACTAGAATGATGGTTTATCTTAAAGCCATGGGTGGAAAAATTTGGAAAGTGGTGGATGAGGGCTTTGCAATTCTTGATGATCATGACATGACTAACCTAGATAGAGATAATGCCTTAGCCAATGCTCAAGCCATGAATGTTCTTTATAGTGCTCTAAATCTAGGTGAATTTAATAGAATTTGTAAACTTGAAACGGCTCATGATATTTGGAGAAATCTTATGGATATTCATGAAGGAACCTCGATGGTCAAGGATGCAAAATTATTTATCCATAAGGGACAATTTGAAAATTTTGCTATGTTGCCCAATGAAGATGTATCGGAGATGTTTAACTGATTAAATAACATAGTAAATGAGTTAGAAGGGCTTGGTATGGATGTCACAAATGTGGAATTTTGTCATAAGTTTCTTAGAGCTTTACCTTCAAAATATGATACAATTGTAACCTTACTTGTGCGTTCAAACTTGAAGAGTGTGACTCCGTTGGAAGTCTTGAGTGAGATTCTCACTCATATTCAAGAAATCTCAAGAAGAAGTGAAAGATGAGGCTTCCGACTCCAAGAAGAAGAACATAGCACTAAAAGTTCAAGCCTCCAAAAGGGAAGACAATGAAGAAGAAAGTGATGAGAGAGACACCGATGAGGAAATGGCTCTATTTGTGAGAAGGTTCAAGCGGTTCATGAAGAAGAGATATCAAGAAAAGTCCTTCAAGAAAGGACAATCATCCAAGAGGAACCCATTTGAAGAGAGAAGATGATTTGATTGCTGTGAAAAGGGTCACATCTTCGCACAATGCAAAAACAAGGAAGAAGAAAAATCGGTGAAGAAGAAGAAGTACGAAAAGGAAGGAGAGAGCAAGAAGAAGGTTTTCAAGAAATATTACAAGAAGAAGGATGGACAAGCATGCTTCATTGAATGGGATTCGGATGCTTCAAGTTCCGATTCCGAAGATGAAGATGAAGCATCACCCAAAGGACTCACTGGCGTAGCTATCAAGGAAGCTCCATCTCTATTCTCCACTCCTCATTGCCTCATGGCTAAAGGAGAATCGAAGGTATCATGTGACGAAGATGAATATACTTATGATGACCTAGTTGAGATGATCACCGGTTTTGATGACTATATGAGTAAAGAAAAAGAAAAATTCAAGGAATTGAAGAAGAGATACAAAACTCTTCAAAATTCCTATGAGGAGCTAAACACATCTCATGAGAGTCTCAAAGAAACTCATGAGATGCTTAAGGAAGCTCATGACTCACTAATTACTCATAAAGCCAACAAAACGGGTAATGACATAGGCATCACTTGCAATATGTTAAATGACTTGCCCATGATGTCTACGTCTAGCATATCAACTTCTTGTGAAGATTTAATTGAATTCCCATCTAGACCTAAAATTGATGATCATGTGCTTAGTCTTGAAAACAATGAGCTTAAGGACAAAATTGAAAAATTAACAAATGCTCTAGCTAAATGCTATGTAGGTGAATCAAAATTAAGACATCTTTTAGATAGTCAAAGGTTCTCCTTAAGAAAAGAAGGACCAGGCTACATTCCTAAAAACGGAAAACATGCATTTGTTCCATCTAAAACCGTATTTGTAAAAGAAAAGGGATATTGCAACAAATGTAAAAGTTTAGGTCACATTGAGAAAAATTGCCATGCTAGCAAAAGTAATTCATCTCTTATATTCAACTCTTGCTATGTTTTAAAGAAAATGAACAATGGCGATATTAAAGCCAAATTTGTTGGAACCCCGATCATTGGTGTGGGACCCTCATTTGAGGAATCCGGTGGCAACCGCCCAGGTGGGTTGCACTCAGAAAAGGTACATTGCAGCTCACAACAACAAGATGCATTATATAAAAATGCGAGTAATTAAAAATAAGTGCTGATCACAAGGACCAACATTACAATAACTTAGCGCCAAAATGACGCATTTAAATGTTGATACAAATTAAGGAATTTTCGACACAAAGGTCGGCACAAAATGAAACAACAATAATAAGAAAAAGGACTTCATCAGTCTTCTTCTTCTGCAGCAGCGGTGTACTGGCCTTCTCCACATTTGACTCCACCTTGGTGCATAACCCTCTATCAAGCTTGGTCTTCAGTTTCTTCTTCTTGTTCCACATTGGGTTCAAGACCGTAAGATTCAGGGTCGACGAATCCTTCTTCTAAATTCGTTTGTAAAAGCAAGGGTTAGCACATTGTCCACATGGTGCTCAACAAGTCCCAAATAAGAATGCAAGCATATATAGATGAGGGGGAAATTTCTCACAGAATAGCTCTTTGGCTTTGTATATGTATATAGGATAGATTTTCACACTTGGTTTTTGGAGAAAAGACCTTTATTTTCAAAAGCAGTGCTTTTAAAACCCTAAGCTAAATTCTCAGAAAATGTTGTGTGTGGCGGTCTTTCATGAGTCACCACTTTATTCTGATTTTGTAAAAACTTTCCAAAAGCTACTTGTGCTGCATCGACGTGAATAGAATCCACAGTGCGCAGACTCCATAACCTGGGAGCTCAGAGTATCCGATACTTTTTAAACTTTGCAAAGGTGTACCACCTTAATCCACCGATCATTCGGCTGTCAAGTCGGTACCTCTCCATGCGACTCTTACGCATGTGACAAGGCCGAGATGACACAACAATTTACAGTCCTAGCATTAACTATTCCCTGCCTGGTAAATAGACAGTCAAGTCTCAAGTACCGTTGTGGGTCCTCCCCACTGCCTTACTTCCTAGCCTGGATCTATGTTCTCGCAAGACACATAGCCTCTCTTGATTACAGTCGCGCACGACTTAATCTGGCATAGGGCGTCTTCCTTCTTTCCACCTTTTCCTCTCATGATTTTTCTGAACTCACATCACTCATGGCCTTCTGCGGCCCACCAGCTCTCGCAAGACACTGGATCGACAACCATTGCAGGGAAAAGCTAATACTAAAGAAAGCTACTAAGTTGCGCCCATCCCATAAACAGGCAAGTGGTTGGTACGTTTTTCATGCCGCATAGAAGCACAGCACAAGGTTCTAGTCCTTTTGAATCTCTAGTGAGGAGTCTTTCATATTCCTAGCGCGCACACAGCACCATCCACTCAAACCATCCTCACTATCGATTCCAATCACATTTTCTTTCACAAAAGGGTTTTGAATATACTTTTCTCATATGTGACCATTCAACATTTATCATATTATCTTGAGCATAGTATAGCCTAAGCATGATATTCTAGGGTGACAAGGGTGCAGGAATATTCAATGTCAAAAGGGGCTTTACAATCTTTTAGGTCATATCTAATCACTTTATTGAAACATAGTTCTTATTTGAACTTAAGGCATGCATATACTTGAAAACAATTAACGTATTTCATTTCAAAATATTAGGTTAGATATGATCAAGGGTTTGAGACTTGCCTTGCAGTGATGGGTCTAGCTGCTCAGATGAATCCTGGAAGATCTCCTCGGTTCCTTCAACGTCTGGTTCCACGATGGATGCAAACAACACATACACACTATATAAGCATACAAGTACTAGAAAATAATACGTAAATACATCATGCATGCAGGGGTAAGGGTTTGGACAAGGCCACTTGACATTGATCGAAGAGATGGGCTCAAAAGGACTTGAATGTCGAAAGGCTGACATTCGGCTCATGGCTTGATATAGCCCTAAATTGGTTCTAGGTCTGTTTTCTGGAGATGTCGCAATAGGAAATATTGTAGAGCATGGTTCAAAAGGCTTAGTGGACAAAGTGGTATTTCAATTGCTCAAATGTAACAAGTCTAAATCATCTAATGCCACTGGTGGACATGCACTGACATAGTGCTAGACATGGCCAGAAACTAGGGCATTGGATAACTTTTGACTCAGGACTCCAATTGATGCACAACTTTGTCTGGGGTTTAGGCATTGATAACAGCTACAAAACTCTCAACAGGCTCAAGGGCAGAAAGTGGCCGGAAGGTGGCCAAATCCGGTGAGCAAACACGATGGTCTGGACATGAACTGAACCACTGAACAGCAATCTAGGCATGATCATAACTTTTGATCCAGGTCGATTCAGGAGTCGGGCTAGTAGACAATATTGCTCAGGGTACTGAGATCTATCTAAGGGACAAAGTGTGCGGGGCTAGATCGGCCGGGGAGAAATTCCGGTGACCGGCGCTGGAGAAGACGACTCCTAAATTGGGTGTTTTCGATTTAAAGAGTTCGAAGTTGATTCATTGCTCAGGGAGTGAGAGGGTGAGGTGAGGGGGCTATTTGTAGGGTTAATTCGGCCGAAGAATGGCCGGAGAAGCTTGGCGACGAGGACCAGTACACTGGTGGCGCGCAAACTACAGAAAGGTTATGATCGCTGCTCAATTTTGAAATCTAAGTTTGTAGGCTTGCTCAAAGGGGTGTACTGAACAATTTTCATCACTGGCACGAGGATTAATTCGGATTGAATCGGCCAGCATTGAGGAAACAGGGCATTTGGGATTTTCCGACGATCGCCGGCGTTAGGGTTCACCGGGGGCCAATTAGATGCTATGGTACGAAGAGAGGGATGAAGGGAGCTTACTGGTGGCGTTGGTTTGGAGAAAGAAGCTTCGGGCGAAGCTGGCGCCGTGAGCTTCAGGAACTACTCGCCGGGGAAGAAGATCTTCGCTGCGGCGCTGGAGAACTCAGCTGCTCTCTGGTGGTGGAGGCTAAGGTGTTCAACTGCGGTGGTGTGTGAAGAAACGCTGGGCAAGGGGGCTTTATATAGCCGCGGGATTGAGCTCTCGGGAGCTCAAGCAATCGCCGGGGATATTTTCCTTCTGGCGCTGGGGCGGTCATCGAGGTACTTCGGGACACGGTGGGGCTCTGCCAGAGGCGGAGCATCGCGCGAAATCGGGTTTTCATCAGGAAGGCGAGATGATGATCTCCGGGATGGCAGCCATGTGGCGTGGAGCTCCTGACAACAGCAGGCACGCGCGCGCCCGGGGAAGAACACGGCACAGCGCGGTGAACTGCTTCCACGGTAGCGATACAGCTGTGCGCGGTGAAGGCTACGTGGCTATCAAGGTGGCTGCGCGAGGAACTTCGCCGGCGGCGAGTTCAACAGCGAGGCAAAATGGCGGGCGCTGGTTGAAAAAAGCACAGGGACCTGGTTGCAAACTTTGGACTGAAATGTGATGATTTGGACTGAACTGTGAAGGTTTTGGCTCGGGGATTTGGGCCTATTTGCAATTCTGAAGAACTGAAGGGCTTATTTGAATTCTAACTTTGCAGATGAGTGCTACGAAATGTCTTAGACTCATCCAGCAGGAAAAATGGTGAAATCCGATAAGATCTGGTGGTTTTGGCAAAAATCAAAAACAGGGTAATTAGGGTTTGAAACTTTTGTCGAGGCTGAAACTAGGGTTTCGGTTGATATTCTGGAATTCTTCCAGAAGGGAAAAATGTTCAGGAAAATGAAAGAAAGGTAATCACTTGATCAGATCTGGATTTGGAGATGATCTGGGACTTTTAGCCTTTTTGGGTTTTCTAAAAGGACTAAACTAAAGCACTTTTGGACTGAAAGGTAAAAACGATCTGGGAGATGAAGTTTAGCTGTCAACTTTTTAGGTTAAGGTAGTGGCATACCTAAGATCAAGATAGGGTTGAGACAATAGGGATTCCAAAGAAGATATGCTGACTCGCAAACAGAAAAGATAGCCAAAAATAGGGATGTTACAATTGGTGCCCAAAAGAAAGCCATTTGGGTCCCAAAATCCTTGGTAACTAATCTCCAAGGACCCAAAAAGATTTGGGTACCTAAAAGGACCTAACTTTGTTTTGTAGGTAAATTACAAGGCTGGAGGACAACATTGGGTGCTCGATAGTGGATGTACTCAACATATGACCGGTAATCACAACATGTTCTCCTCTCTAAATAACGAAGGTGCGGAATATGACAAGATCACATTTGGAGGCAATAGCAAAGGAAAGGTAAAAGGTTTAGGTAATATTGCCATCTCAAACAACCTCTCCATATCTAATGTATTGCTTGTTGAATCTCTAAATTTCAACCTCTTATCCATAGCTCAACTTTGTGATCTTGGATTTATTTGTGCATTTTATCCAAAAGAAGTGATTATCACTAGTATTGATGATAATAGGTTGATTTTCAAAGGATTTAGACATGGCAACCTCTATTTAGTTGATTTCGATTCAAATGATGCTAATCTGGGTACATGCTTGTTCACTAAATCATCTAAAGGTTGGCTATGGCATAGAAGGCTTGGACACGTTGGAATGAAACAACTAAATAGACTAGTTAAACATCATTTAGTTGTTGGATTAAAAGATGTAAATTATGAAAAAGATAAATTATGTAGTGCTTGCCAAGCCTGGAAACAAGTTGCAAACTCACACCAACTAAAAGCACAATGTCAACTTCTAGTCCACTTGAATTATTGCATATGGATTTATTTGGGCCAACTACTTTTGTGAGCATTGGTGGCAATAGTTATTGTCTTGTCATTGTAGATGATTTGTCTAGATATACTTGGATATTCTTTTTACATGATAAGTCAATTGTGTTTAACACTTTCAAAAGCTTTGCTCAAAGGGCCGAAAATGAATTTAGCTTCAAGATCAAGAAAGTGAGAAGTGACAATGGCTCCGAATTCAAGAATACGAAGGTTGAAAATTGGTGTGATGATAAGGGCATCAAACATGAGTTTTCGGCCAAGTATACACCGGAGCAAAATAGAGTAGTCGAACGAAAGAACCGGACATTGATAGACATGGCAAGATCTATGCTTTCGGAGTACAATGTTTCGGACACCTTTTGGGCCGAAGCAATCAACACCGCGTGCCATGCATCAAATCGTCTTTATTGTCATCGACTACTAAAGAAAACTCCCTACGAGCTTCTCATCGGAAGGAAGCCTAACATTTCCTACTTTTGAGTGTTTGGATGTAACTGCTATATCTTGCGTAAAGGTACACGCTTATCTAAATTTCAAAGGAAATGTGATGTAGGATTTTTATTAGGATACTCATCAAATAGCAAAGCATATCGTGTCTACAACCAAAACTCCGGTTTGGTTGAAGAGACACATGACGTTGAATTTGATGAGAGTAACGGCTCTCAAGAGGAGCAAGACAACTTGGATGATGTAGGTAATGAAGGGTTGAGAGTGGCGATGAAGAACATGACCATTGGGGATATCAAGCCGAAAGAAGATAGTGATCAAGGTGAAGATCCATCCACTCAAGCTATCCCCTCTTCATCAACTCCTCAACATGGAGATCAAATAGTTGAAGTGGTCAATGTGGAAGACTCCTCTCAACAACAACCGGAAGTACCTTCTACCTCTACTTCACAAAACCCGGTTGTTCATCCAAGAATCCATCACTCAATTTCAAAAGACCACCCCGTCGATCAAATTGTTGGTGACTTGCATAAGGGTGTCCAAACTCGTTCTCGTCTTGCCTCATTTTGTGAAAATTACTCTTTTGTTTCTTCTTTTGAGCCCACACTTGTAGATGAAGCATTAAAAGATCCGGATTGGGTGAATGCAATGCATGAAGAATTAAACAACTTCACCCGCAACAATGTTTGGGAATTGGTAGAAGAACCAAATCCGGATGAGCACAATGTCATTGGAACCAAATGGATTTTCAAGAATAAACAAGATGCAAACGGAGTGGTAGTAAGAAACAAGGCAAGATTGGTGGCTCAAGGATACACTCAAGTTGAAGGTTTGGACTTCGGTGAAACATTTGCTCCCGTAGCAAGACTTGAGGCTATTAGAATCTTGCTTGCTTTTGCTTCATCTCACAATATTAGACTTTATCAAATGGATGTCACTTTATCAAATGGATGTCAAAAGTGCATTTTTAAATGGAAAAGTTAATGAATTAGTATTTGTTAAACAACCTCCCAGATTTGAAGATCCTACAAAGCCGAATCACGTGTATAAACTGTCCAAGGCTCTCTATGGTCTTAAACAAGCACCTCGTGCGTGGTATGAGAGACTTAGAGACTTCTTAATTTCAAAAGGCTTTAAAATTGGGAAAGTTTATACTACTTTATTTATTAAGAAAATTGGAAATGATTTCTTTGTATGTCAAATTTATGTTGATGACATCATATTTAGATGTACTAACCAAGATTTTTGCGAGGAATTTGGTAATATGATGTCCAGGGAATTCGAGATGTCTTTGATAGGTGAACTAAGTTTCTTCCTCGGACTACAAGTTAAACAACTCAAGGAAGGAACTTTCATCAGTCAAAGCAAATATGTGAAGGACCTACTCAAGAAGTTCGTACTTGAAGAAGCAAAGCCAATCAAGACACCAATGGCCACAAACAGTCACCTTGTCTCCGACGAAGGAGGTAAACCGGTAGACTCAAAGCTTTATAGATCTATGATTGGTAGTTTATTGTATCTTACTGCTTCTAGGCCCGATATCATGTTTAGTGTTTGTATGTGTGCAAGATTTCAAGCCTTTCCTAAAGAAAGTCATTTAATGGCCGTTAAGCGCATTTTGAGGTATCTAAAATATTCATCTAGCATAGGGTTGTGGTATCCTAAAGGTGCTAAATTCGAATTAATTGGATATTCTAATTCTGATTATGCAGGATGTAAAGTGGTTAGAAAAAGCACCTTTGGCAGTTGTCAACTGTTAGGAAGATCTTTAGTATCTTGGTCCTCCAAGAAACAAAACTCTGTAGCTTTATCAACCGCCGAAGCGGAATATGTTTCCGCGGGTAGTTGTTGTGCACAATTGCTTTGGATGAGGCAAACATTGTTGGATTATGGAATAAAATTTGAAAAAGTGCCTCTTTTGTGTGATAATGAGAGTGCGGTGAAAATAGCCACAAATCCAGTTCAACACTCTCGGACCAAGCATATAGATATCCGACACCACTTCCTTAGAGATCATGTTAGCAAAGGTGATGTGGTAGTGGATAATGTTAGAACCGAAGATCAATTAGCGGATATATTCACTAAGCCCTTAGATGAAAGTCATTTTTGCAAACTCCGAAATGAGCTTAACGTCATTGATATATCAAATTTCGCTTGAAATGTTGAACTCATATTGGTTGTGCTTAAAGTATCACTTGATTGCATGAACTTCCTCTTTTAGAGCACTTTAGGCTCCTTTATCGGCAATCGAGTAAAATGAACCAAAAATATGTTAAGTTGTAAGATAAATACTTCCCCTTTGGTGATATTGTCTATATCTTGCTTATAATTATATTATGTATATATCTTACCCTATCCAAATCTCTTATGAGCATCAAATCAAGCAAATTCCTCCAAGATTTTTAGTCCTTACAGCGGTCTGACCGAACCAATTGCGGTCTGACCGAATGCATCTCCTGAGAGCATCTTAAAATTCCTTCTTCCAGTGGTTTGACCAGTATCTCACCCTCAGTCTAACCGAACTTTCATGACCAAAGACCTTTTTATCCCGAATCTCTGTCATTTTCACTATCTTCCCACTTGTCTCCTTCACGTGCACCCCAAACGTCTTTGGAATCTCCTCTCCGGTCAAACCCTCGCAACACACGGACTAACCATTGATCAAGATCATCTTCAAACCATGTCTTCTAGGTATTTTTCTCAGATCTCCCCTCTTTATCATTTTGTTCATCACGGGGTTTAGGGCAATCATGGTGAATCTAGTTTAAATCCTTTCAATACCTAAAATTGATTCTTCCTATTGATGCACTGATTGCCTATACTCATTTATCTGTCCACATTGCATCTTAATTTCACCTAAATCCCTGGAATCTTGCCAAACCCTAACTCTACGGTTGCGCCAGTCTGACCGCACCAGTCTCGGTCTGACCGAAATCAACAGCAGCGCCAAAGTTTGCTAATCTGTTATCTTTTTGATTCACTTCTTTCGTTCTTACCTCTTAGTATCTTATCTGCTTTATCTGTTGCAAATCTTCTAGTGGTCGAGGTCCTCAAGGAAATGTCTCCGTCCGAACAAATAAGAGGAAATTGGCGAAGTGGCCAAAAAGGGCTCAACCCTCGAGCAGTAGCGACTCTCAGGATGATGATTGGGTGCCCTCGGCCGGAGATTCAGAGACAGAACAGTCGAGAGTGAGGACGATGAAATAAACGTCCACGCTTATCAAGGCCCAAAGAAGAATTGGACTTCAAGTGACTACACGAAGGTGAGGACCTCCTACGCCTACAATCATGCAAATGACGCCACGACTTCTCCCTTCCACACGATGACACAGCAAGATGCCTTCTACGGACATTTGATCCACAAGAATATCTTCGAACACAAGTGGATCGAATGGGCTTGTGTTGTGAATCAGCCCATCATGGCTCCTTTGGTTCAGATCTTTAAAGATATAGGGCTGTATGACTTTGTGGCGCACAAATGCCCATGGAACGCCACTGCTATCAGACAGTTTTATGCTACGATCGAGATCAGATGGGTGGACCAGAAGATCATGTGGATGACAGGCTCGAGGAGGTATGAGGCCACCTTTGAGGAGTTTGCTGCGGCAAACAAGATAAATTATGTGGAAATGAAGGAGGGGATCAATATGGAGGATGAGCACTACCTCCATGAGGATGACTGGCTCTAGTTTTATGAGCAGCCGGAAGGTGGACAGCGGATTGTACCTGGCACCGTTACAGGTCTCAAAGTCCTCCCTGCTGTGGTCAACAAAATCATCCGAGCCACGATCCATCCAAAGAGTGGAAATCGAGAAGCGGTCCGGGATTACTATTGGAACTTCATCGACCACATCCTCAAGAGTCATCGAATCAACATTGTCTCCTTTATCTTGAAGACAATTGAGGATGTCTCGGTAACCACTCTGCCGAACCTATACTATGCTCCATTTATCATGTCTTTGCTGCTCCAGAAGATGAAGTTCCCTCGCGGATCGTGTGATATCAGACATCTCGGCTATAAGCCGTTTAGTGTCAACCCGCTCGTCTTGGCTCGAGGCCATGGAGCACAGCATCAGCAGCAACAGCAGTCGGCTCAGCCTATGCCTCCTCCTCCTCTGCCTCAGGCACAGCAGGCAGCCCAGTCTAGCCAAGCCCCCGCCTGGTTTACACAGTTTCAGCAGCAGTTCCATCAGCCAATGATGGATCAGTTCGCTACTCTTCTCCAGGGGCTTGAGCTCGCTCACTCGGACTTGGCGGCTTTGAATGATCAGTTCCAGACCTTCTAGTCATGCCAGGATCAGTTCGAGCAGCGCCTTGACGCCTTCTCCACTCACTTCTTCACCCGTTTCCCTCAGACTCCTCCTCACTATCCTCCAGATGATGATGCTCCCGCCGATTCTTAGCTTTTATGGCAATTGATGCCAAAGGGGGAGAGAGAAGAGTGTAGAGGAGAGAAGAGAGTAGGGAGAGAACTTTAAATGAAAGACCTTTGGTGTAAAGTTTTAATTTAACTTGTTTAGTTGAATGTCTCATTTATGATCTATGTGGATGACATTTATGTTGGATGACTCTTTTGTGAGATTGTTACTTCATGATATATGAGATGTGCTTATGTTATCTTCATATGACCTTGTGATGATGATATCATGTGTAGAACTGAATGTCTTATTTGTGATACTTCATGATTATATAATGAATGAATTGAAATAGCGTCTTATACACATGCTTGCACTGCACCAAAATGCCAAAATTCTCTTATTCATACATTTAGGGGGAGTGTGTCTTTTTCTTCGATGCTTATTTTAAAATTCCATTTATGCTTAAAACTCATTCATTTACTCTTTATGTTGTCATCAATTACCAAAAAGGGGGGATTGTAGCTTCTAGGCCCCTAAAGAGTGTTTTAGTAATTAATGACAATTGCAAATGCTATACTAACGATACCTGCTAAGTTGTGACAAGAAGAAACTCAAAAGACAGGTTAATGAAAGGCAAAGAAAGAGCCTCATGATGAAGAAAGGATATTGATCAAAGAGGCAAAGGTACGAAATAGGGTCTTTTCCATTTAACCGGTCTAAGGTGATTAGAGAAGAATTTTGACCGGATTTTTTGGATAGTCGCCGTACTATTAAGGGGAGCATGTGGTGTATCACAAAATACTTCATCTATGTGCCACAAATCATAAAATCAACTTGCATTGCATACTAGAAGATCATATTCTTTGAGAATGCTTGTTTCAACTCATTTCTGCCAAATTCAGCCTCAGTCAGTCTGACCGATTCTGAGCCGGTCTGACCGAATGGACGGTCTGACCGAATGTTTACTCGGACTGACAGACGTTATGTCTAAGTATAGTTTATTCCTTAAAAAGGTCGGTCTATCCGTAGCTAAGACCTAGGTCAGTCTCCTGGAACTTCTTGATCTATCTTACTGATGTACTGTGTTATGATAGTCTGACCGTTTGTTAGACCGGTTTGACCGAGAAATCAGTCTGACCGTGTTTTTGAACACGGTCTGACCGTATGGCCGGTCTGTCTGTATTTTATCGGCCTGACCGTATGAAGTGTCCAGAAACTATGTCGTCTCTGGACAGTTTCACGGTCTGACCGCAATTGGCTCCGGTCTGACCATGAGTATGCCTGACAAGGGCAGTGAGCATTTATTGCACCTATTTAATGCCGTTGCAATTGCGGCGGTCTGACCGGACTTATACCTGCGGTCTGACCGCCAAGTGATCTTTTCTCCCAACGGCCTGTAACGGCTATATTTATTGTGGGGGGTATATATACTCCCATGCACGGCCCTGTTCACAATTTTTGGCATAATTTGAATATTGTCATCATCCTTGAGAGCTTAAGCAAGTTTCATGCACTCTAGGTGTCGTGGTATTACGGATACCCCGGCAGGTTCGGACGTGCGCAGCACAAGTACAGCGGCGCGAGCAGACCGAGTTACTGGTCTCCTCCCGCCGGGCAACACAGAAAGTGACACAGAGGTTTATACAAGTTCGGGTCCGAGTGGGGGCCCTAGTCCTGTTGGCTCTCTCCGGACGCGAGTCCGCTGGGGAGGTGAGCTCTCGGGGAGAGGTCTCCAAGAGAGCCGGGAATTGCGTTTATATGAAATGAATTGGAATCCCTGAAAAAGGGTACAAGAGTGGTATATATAGCCCCCAAGAAATACAAAAGACAAAAATGCCCTCGCTGCGACCGCTGGATGGAAGGGCGAAGACGTCCTTTGGCCTGATGGACGGCCTGGATGCTCGACACGTGGCGCCACAAGCTTCCTGGGGGCCCCACGGTCAGCAACAGCTCTTCATGGACCCGGAGGCTCGGCGCCACCGGGGTTCCGGAGACCCTCCGTATCTCACCGGGTGCCACCGGGGTCCCGGAGACCCTCCGGAGCTCGCCGGGTGTCACCGGGGTCCCGGAGACCCTCCGTACTCACCGGGTGACACCGGGGTCCCGGAGACCCTCCGTATCTCACCGGGGGCCACCGAGGTTCCGGAGACCCTCCGTATCTCACCGGGTGTCACCGGGCTCCCGGAGACCCTCCGTATCTCACCGGGTGCCACCGGGGTCCCGGAGACCCTCCGTATCTCACCGGGTGTCACCGGGCTCCCGGAGACCCTTCGTATCTCACCGGGTGCCACCGGGCTCCCGGAGACCCTCCGGAGCTCTCCGGGTGTCACCGGGCTCCCAGAGACCCTCCGTATCTCACCGGGTGCCACCGGGGTCCTGGAGACCCTCCGTATCTCACCGGATTCCCGGAGACCCTCCGGATTCCCGGAGACCCTCCGGATCTCACCGGGTGCCACCGGGGTCCCGGAGACCCTCCGGATCTCACCGGGTGCCACCGGGGTCCCGGAGACCCTCCGGATCTCACCGGGTGCCACCGGGGTCCTGGAGACCCTCTGGATCTCACCGGATTCCCGGAGACCCTCCGGATCTCACCGGATTCCCGGAGACCCTCCGGATCTCACCGGGTGTCACCGGGGTCCCGGGGACCCTCCTGGTCTCACGGGGTGTCACCGGTCCCGGGGACCCTCCGGATCTCACCGGATTCCCGGAGACCCTCCGGATCTCACCGGGGTCCCGGAGACCCTCCGGGTCTCACCGGTTGTCACCGGTCCCGGGGACCCTCCGGATCTCACCGGGTTCCCGGAGACCTTCCGGATCTCACCGGGTGCTTCTTAGGACTTCGTGGGACCGTTGGGGATTCCCCCAACAGCAGCCCCCCAGGCCCTCGGGGGCTCTTGGTGCCTCCGACGGGTATGTGGATCTCCAAATTGTGACGCTTTGTATTCCATGAAGTCCTTTACGCTCCCGGCGGCGCTTCGGCTTCCTAACCGCTCCTCCGCGGGACGCGTCTATGCGCGAACCGACTAATCGTTTCGATGCGCCCGCGCCCACGTCGGTTCATTTTGTGCGCGACGGTTCAGCTCCGCGGCTCTGATGGCTTTGTGGACACGTGTCGGGCATCCGGGCCCTCCCCATTGCCTATAAATAGGGGGGAGGGGTTCTCAAGTTGACCATGCCCACACGCCCTCGAAATCCCACAAACACGTCATCTCCCGGTGATTTCCGGTGGTTTCCGGTGACCTTTGTCCGGAGGCGTCCGGTAGTTTCCGGTAGTTTCCGGAGACTTTGTCCGGGAACACCCAGTAGTTTCCGGTAGTTTCCGGAGGCTTCGTCCGGAAGCGCCCGGTAGTTTCCGGTAGTTTCCGGAGACTTCGTCCGGAAACACCCGGTAGTTTCCGGTGACTTTTGTCCGGAGGCGTCCGGTGGTTCCCGGTAATTTCCGGTAGTTTTCGTCCGTGATGGCGCCAAAGAGTCGCGCCAAGGTCTCCGAGTTGCCTGCGGAGGAGGTGACCTCTGATTTCCTCGGGGCCACCGAGTTCTCCTCGGGGGCCCTTGAGGCCTTCTTGGAGCGCGGCTACTTCCAGGCAGGAGATATCGGGATCCCCGGCCCGGCGGAGCAGGTGCCGAGCCCCCGGGACGGGGAGGTGGTGGCTTTCGAGGCATTCGTGGAGGCCGGCCTTCGGCTTCCCGTGCACCCGCTGCTTCGCGACTTCCTGCAGGTGTACGGCCTTGCGCTCAACCACCTCACCCCGAACACCCTTGTTCGGATGGGGGTGTTCATATGGTTGTGCGAGACGACCGCCGTGACGCCCACCATGCGGCTCCTTCGGTACTTCTACGAGCCGGCGGCGAGGGGCCCGGTGGTGAGGAGGGGCGGCCCTAGGTCGGCCTTCGGCTCCATCATGATCCAGCTGACTCCAGGCCGCGCCGACGAGTACCTGGTGCTAGCCTCCCGGGATCACTGGGGGGACTGGCTCCGGCACTGGTTCTACCTCCGGGTTGGCGACCCGGGGGTGCCTACTCTCGGGAGCCATCGACGTACTCGCGGTCTAGTGCCCCGGTGGCCCCCGAGTGGACTGTGGCGGAGATGAACCTCCTTACCGCGATGGGGGAGGTTCGATTCCGGCGGTCCGTACGGGACCTCGCGGAGGAGATGGCTCTCCTCCGAGTGGCGCCGTTCCACACCCGCCGAGGGAGGGGGATGTCACCGGCGCATAGACCACCCCGGATGACGGTGGCGAACAGTAAGTATTCGGACTCTTTCTTCCCGCTAGGGGGGTTCTTCCCAACACTTGCTTCATTTTTTTGGCTCTTGCAGTTAGATCATACGGTCGGGCCAAGGAGGTCGCGGCGACTCTCGTTGGCCGATATTACGAGGACGAGCACGAGAGGGTGTTGCTCGTCATCGGGGAGGGTCCTCCCCGAAAAGTCGTCGTGGAGGCGTTCGGGCTGAGGCTTCCAGCCCGGGCTCCTTTGCCTACCCCTGCTTCGCTCAAGTGGGGGAAGGAGGTCGCCGCCGGGCCCTCGAAGCGGTCCCGTCCGTCTGGTAGCCCCGCGGGGTCCCGAGCCCGGAGTCCCGCGAGGCCCCGGTCTTGTCCTCCGCCTTCTCCTGCGAAGGGGACTGCGGCGGCGACTACCGAGCCATCTGGGGCCGCTCCCGACACCCCGGGTGGGCCGGACCCCTTGGGCGGCTTCCCGGCCGGAGAGGGCCAGGGCTCGGACTCGGAGATGTACGCCCCGCGTCCTTCACCGCCTCCGGCCCCCGTGGGGGCCCGGCCGCAGCCCTCGTCTAGTGAGGTCTCCGTCTAGTTTCGGATGCCGGGGGGCCTGCCGATGGCCTCGATTCTGGCTCCGGAGACAGGTTCGTCGGCGGTTCGGCCCGTGACGGCGGCGCTCCCCGTACCCGGAAGGGGTAAGGGCCTGTTCGTCCGCCCCGGGGTTCTGGCGCCGCCGGATCAAGCCTCCGGCTCCTCCGACGGTGGGGAGGCCTCCCGAGGGAGCGACCCGGGGGGCGACGAGGGCGACGTCGACGCGGTCATCGCCTCCGGGCTTTGGGTAAGTTGCTTGTCTTACGCTCCTTCGTTAGTTGTGTTCTGATGACGGTTTTTGTGCAGACGGTCGCCTTAGCCCGGGGCTTCAGGGCCCGGCTCACCACGCGCCTCCGGGCCGCCGAGGACGTAGCGGCTTTCGAGCGCGCCGGGAAGGAGAAAGCGCTCAGGGACGCGGCCTCGGAGCGCTCTGAGAAGGAGCGGGCACTCGGGGAGTTGGCCGCGGTGCGGGCTCGGCTCGCCGCCGCCGAGGATACGGCTTCTCAGCTACGGAGGGAGCAGCAGGTGGAGCGAGAGGCCGTAGCCTCGGGCGTCCAGGCCATGGTTGCGGGGGGCAGGGCGATCCGCACTACCCTCGAGGAGCTCGGGGTCGAGCTCGGTCGGGGGGCAGGCCCTGACCCAGCTCCGACGTCGGTCGGCGAGGCCGCGCACTTTCATGGTGCGCAGGTCTCCCTGATCCCGGTTGCTGCGGAGGCACGGGCGCGCGGGCTCGCCGTCCCGGTGATCGCCTTGGCGGCGGCCCTCGTCGAGCATCGCGGGGAGGGCGCCCGAGTTATCGGGGATTTGGTCCCCCGGAGCTTCCCCGCCTTCTTCGACCCTCGGTGGCCCGAGCTGGAGCGGTCCGCCGAGGTTCTCTTCGACCGGATCACGGGCGCCATGGAGACGGGCGGTCGGCGCCCGGGTCAGGGCGCGTCAGCTAGCACGGACGTCCCCCCGGGGGGGGACAAGGACGGGCAAGTATGAGCTCCTCCCCCCCCCCGGCTAGATTAGGCTTCTCTTTTTTAGGTCTTTTGCTCCGGACGGCTTCCTTAGAGAGAGCCCCGGGAACTTGTAAATACCTTTTGACTGAAATAAAGTAGTTCTTTCGTTAAATGTGTTCAATTTGTCAGTAGGTATCTTTAGACGTCGCTTTTCCAGGGCTTTCTTGCCCTGAAGACCATCTTTTGGAGAGTGCTCGAGGGTCGCCCGGGGGGTCTAGCCCAGGTGGTGCCCGGGCGGCCTTGATCTTACTAAGTCTGGCAGCCGGGGGAGCATCCTCCGGGCTAGACTCCGAGTTTGTACATGACGACTTTGCGAACGAAAGTGCCTCCGGGGAGCCAGCCCTTCTGCGTTGGCGCCCGGAGTGGCACTTAGGAAACTTCGACGATTGTCGCGCTGAGTTGTCTCCTCCGAGGTCGGGGGCTTTGAAAGTCCCCCCACTCAGGATACTCCCCCCAGCCGGCTACGAATGTTGGCCAGAGGATCTCCTTCGGCGGGCTCTTCGGCATATGAGGAGTTTGTACAAGGATCTCTCCCGGGAGATCTCGGAGGGTCTCCGGGATTATTAGTTGTAGTTGCTTGTTGGGAATCATTCCCATACTCGCGCGCTCGGGTTTTGCCCGGAGGGTGCTTTCGTCCTACTGGGGGGGTTGTTCCCTAGTGTGATGTATCAATTAAGACCGTAGATTTGTTTGTTCGTCGTGCCTTTGCTTCAGAAACTTCGAAGCCTTTGGCGTAAAGCCGTTGTTTTTCTGTTCGGGTCCAGGGTTTTCCTCCCCCCCCCCCCACAGCGGGGTGCAGCTCAGCTCCGCGCGCTGTGGGTAAGGAGTGAAGGGGCCTGGACTGCTGGGGGTTTATGAATGGTTCGCAACCGAGGAGGGACTATGCTTTGAGAGAGAAAACTCCGAAAGCCGAGTTTTCCGTGTGCCACGGAAGGCAACGTATATTCCCTTAGGAGGGTTTCGTAACCCGGTAGCGGGTGTAGAGTGTTCGAGGGGGGACTAATCTCTCGAAGTGACTCGTTACCGCAGTTTGTGAAAACTGGGTTGCCGCTTACCCCCTCAGTCCATGAGGGGTTACTGTAAGCCGCCCAATGGGAGCTGTGCTCCCGTCGTAGGGACTTTAGGCTGCGGTAGCCCACTTCCTCACGGAGAGGGCATCCTCACGGAGAGGGGATTTTATAGAGGAGAAAAACTCCTGTAAAAGAATTCCAGCGGTGAAGTAGAAAAAAAGCCATTCAATTTAATGAAGACGTAAAAATTCCAGAGTTGAGCACAAAATCCACTTGTATTAACATGCGATGAGATACAACGCCCCCCCCCCCCTGCGAAGGCGCGGCCGGGGAGGGAATGGAGTACATAAGCCTCCCCCCGCGGAAGCACGGCGGAGGAGGTTGCGAGCCCGGAGGCTAAACATAGAACTTGCGGAGCAAGGTTATATTCCAGGTGTGCGTGAGCTCTTGGTCTTCAAGTGTAGAGAGCTTGTAGGCTCCCGAGCCTAGGACCGCGGAGATCCTGTATGGGCCCTCCCACTTGGGGGATAGTTTGCCCTGGGCTTGGGGGTCTGTCACGCGCTTGAGGACCAGATCCCCAAGGCGGAAAGCCCTTTCGCGCCCGCGCTGGTTGTACGCGCGTGCCATCTCGCGCTCGTAGATGGTGTGGTGGAGAAGCGCTCGGTCGCGTTCTTCTTCGACGAGGTCGACCTCCAACCGTTGATTATCCTCGTTGGTTTGATGCGCCGCGGTCGGAGCTCCGTCGAGGAGCTCGACCCGCAACGATCGAAAACCAATCTCCGAAGGGAGAACTGCTTCGGCCCCATAGACGAGCGAGAAAGGCGTTCGCCCTGTCGCTCGGCTAGGGGTCGTGCGCATGGAGAAGAGGATGCTTGGAAGCTCTTCTGCCCACGCGCCTCGTCTGGAGGCGGTCTGTCCAAGCCATCGGCGCAGGCCTTGCAGGATCATGCCGTTGACTCTTTCAACGGCCCCGTTGCTTTGGGGATGTGCCACGGAGGCAAAATGGAGGGTAGTGCCTAAGCCTTCGCAGAATTCCTGAAAGTATGCCGAGTCGAACTGGGTCCCATTGTCGACGATGATTTCTTGGGGGACCCCGAAGCGACATACGACATTTTTCCCGAAAAAACGTTGCACCGCCCGGGAAGTGATGCTGGCCAAGGGTTCGGCCTCCACCCACTTGGAGAAGTAATCCACGGCGACCACCGCGTACTTGTAGCCCCCAGGTGCAGGGGGGAAGGGACCAAGGAGATCCATCCCCCAGCGCGCGAAGGGCCAAGTAATAGGGATAGTTTGCAGTATCGCGGAGGGGAGCCTGGTGCCTTTGCCATCTTTTGGCAGGCCTCGCACGCGGAGATTAGATCCCGCGCGTCGTGAACCAACGTGGGCCAGTAAAATCCTTGGCGAAGGGCCTTCGCCGCGACCGCCCGCGGAGCCACGTGGGATCCGCAGCTCCCCGAGTGTATGTCCTCGAGGAGCTGGAGTCCGTCGGCCCGCGGGAGGCAGCGAAGAAGGGCGGAAGCCCCCTGCTTGTAAAGCTTCCCCTCCAGTAGAACGTACGCCCTGGCTTTAGCGCGGAGACGCTTCGCCTCAATGTCACCGGAAGGTTCCCCCTCGTCCCTTATGCAGGAGATGAGGGGATCCATCCACGAGGCAACCCGAGTGATCTCGGAAACCTCCGGGACGCGAACCTCAGGATTCGCGTCCGGGAGGGTTATCGAGGGTCTTGTGATGATTTCCAGAAAGGCGCCCTTGGGAAGAGGTTCCCGGGCGCTGGCCGCCCGGGCCAACGCGTCGGCCCGGTTGTTATCCCGTCGGGGGATGTACCGGGCCTCCAAGCCTTCGAAGTGTCTCTCCATCTTCCGCACTTCGCCCAAGTATAGACTCAGGTTCGTATCGTGGCACAAGTAGGACTTGTCCATTTGGTTGACCACCAGCTGGGAGTCTCCTTTCACTAGAAGGCGGCGGATTCCCAGGGAGCGCGCGAGGCGCAATCCCAGGAGGAGGGCCTCGTACTCGGCGACATTGTTTGTAGCCGGGAACTCGAGTCTGGCGGCGTATTCCAGCATCTCCCCTCTGGGACTCCGGAGAACCACCCCCGCGCCGGCCCCAGCGAGGCACAAGGAGCCATCGAACATGAGCGTCCAATGGTCTTGGCACCGGGGAGGGGCGAGGGGAGTCCCTTCGTCCGCTTCGGCGGTCGGGGTCCATTCCGCCACGAAGTCAGCGAGGACTTGTGACTTGATGGCAGCTCGGCTCCCCACTTGCCAATCCGGCCGGTGGCCTCCTTGTTTCTCACTACTTCTCCCAGCGGGAGAGATGACGGGACCGTGATTGGGTGCCCGAGAAGGTAGTGGCGAAGCTTCCGCGACGCCATGAGGAGGGTGTAGCACAGCTTCTCCACCTTAGTGTACCGCATCTTAGCCCCTTGAAGGGCCTCGCTGACGTAGTACACAGGACGTTGTTGTCCATCCTGTTCTTTCACGAGCACCGCGCTCACTGCGACGGGGGTCGCGGCGAGGTACAGTAGCCGGGGTTCCCCCGGGGACGGGCTCACGAGCATCGGAGGGCTCGCGAGGCACTTTTTTAGCGCGTCAAACGCCGTCTGGGCCTCGGGAGTCCACCTGAACCCCTCGAGATCCCGAAGGATTTTGAAGAACTGGAGCCCGCGTTCTCCTGACCGCGAGACAAAACGACCCAACGCGGCCAGGCGGCCTGCAAGCCTCTGCACGTCTTTGACGGAACGCGGGGGAGGCATGTCCAGCAGGGCCCGAATTTTTTCGGGATTCGCCTCATTGCCCCGCTGGGATACCAAGAAGCCAAGCAGCCTCCCGCCACGTACGCCGAAAGCGCATTTTTCCGGGTTGAGCTTCAACCCGTACTTGCGGAGGCTGCAGAAGGTCTCCGCCAAGTCGTCGATGTGTGCGGCCGTGCGGAGGCTTTTGATGACCGCATCGTCAACGTAGACCTCAACATTGTGGCCGATTTGATCCTTCAAGACCAGCGTCATGAGACGGTGGAAGGTTGCCCCGACGTTTTTCAACCCGAAGGGCATGTGGAGATAGCAGAAGGTGCCGAGGGGAGTTATAAAACTCGTCTTTTTCTCGTCCTCTGCAGCCATCCAAACCTGATGGTATCCCGAATACGCATCGAGGAAGCTCATCAGTTCGCACCCCGCGGTCGAATCAACCAGTTGGTCTATCCGCGGGAGTTGATAGTTATCTTTTGGGCAAGCGCGGTTGAGATCGGTGAAATCCACGCACATCCTCCACTTGCCACTTGACTTCTTTACGAGGACGGGGTTTGCCAACCATTCGGGGTGGAGGACTTCCCGCACGAACCCCGCCTCTAGAAGCTTGGAGACTTCTACCTTGATGGCGTCTTGGCGCTCGAGGGATAACTTCCTCAACTTCTGCTTGACCGGGGAGCGGCCGGGGATCACAGCGAGCTTATGCTCAATGATGTCCCGGGCGACGCCTTGCATGTTCGAGGGTTCCCATGCGAAAACGTCTGAGTTTTCGCGAAGGAAAACCGCGAGCTGCTCGGCGTGCTCCTCGGTGAGGTCTGCTCCGATCCTGACGGTTCTCTCTTCATCTCCCGCGGACAGCCGGACTTTCCGAAGGTCTCCCTCGGGGCGTGGCCTTGGAAATGGCCTCCCGAGGGGAACGGTCGGGGCTGCATGAGATTCAGGGGGAGGCGCCCCCCCCCCCCCGGGGTCTTGATCACGTTGATGTTCCCGACGGCGGCGGTGGCGCATTTGTAAAGAGCGCGGGCCACGCTCTGATAGCCTCGAACGGTGATTGCACCGTGAGGCCCGGGGATTTTCACACAGAGATAGTTCTGGTGAATCGCCGCCCCCAGGTGGTTGATCGTAGTCCTCCCCATAATAGCGTTGTATGAAGAGGGGAGGTCCACCACATTGAATCGGACCATCTCCGTCCGGTAGTTCTCTGGGGTGCCAAAAGTCATTGGTAGATCGACCTTCCCCACCAGGTGGACGGTATTCCCGGGAACGAAGCCTTGTAACGGCCCGAGTGCGGGCTGCAGTAGCTTCTCATCGACTTGCATTTCCCTGAACGCCTTCAGGTATAATACGTCGATGGAGCTCCCACCGTCGACGAGGATACGTGCCAGTTGGCAGTTCTAGACTGTAGCTGAGACGATGAGCTCGTCGTCGTGCGGGAAGCGAACCCCGCGCGCATCTTGCGCCGTAAAGGTGAGGGGGACGTCCGACCACTTTGGTGGCGGAGACGCATGCAGCACTCCCACTACCTTCACCTCTCGCGTGTACTCCTTGCGCTGGCGCGTGGAGTCCCGTCTCGCGGCAGATCCCCCCGTAATGACGTTTATGCGTCTTTGGGAGGTTTGGAAGGGGAGCTCCTGAGCTGGGCTCCCTTCTTGCGTTCGTCTTTGCTGCTCACCCGCTGGAGCGGGGAGCGCGGGCAAAGCTGTCGGGGGAGGCAAGGAGGCAGGGCCCCCTCCCCACTGGCTGCGCTGGTCGAGGAAGGCCGCGAAGTGTTGTAGAAGCTGATGGCATTCTCGAGTAGCGTGGGTACTCGACTTGTGGAAGGTGCACCACACATTGGCTGTGCCCTCCTTGCTCTCCTTGGCGCAGTTTTCGCGCCCGCGGGAGGATTGTCCTCCAGCGTAACCCTTTGACTTAGGAGGGGCGCGACTGCCTTTGGCGCTGTCGCGCGAGCCGCCTCCGCCCTCGAGGACGGAAGTGTCCCGAGGCCGTGGCTCGCGACGATCACTTCTTCGGGGACGTTTGCTGGAGGGGTCCCTGGGCTCCCGGTTGGCGGGGGCAGGAGCCCCCTGGTTCTTTTTCCAAAGATCGTCCTCCTCCGCTGGGGCGTACTTCTCAAGTACGGTGAAGAGTTCGTCGGTGGAGGTGGGGCAGCTCCGAGAGAGCCTCCGGTGGAGCTCCCCGGGGAGTATCCCGCTCTTGCATGCTTCGATGACCGTGGAGTCAGGGACATGCGCCACTTTGCTTTTCACCTGAGCGAAGCGCTTAAAGAAGCTGCGGATAGTCTCCCCCGTCCTTTGCCGGACGGTGTAGAGCTGGGACGAGTCCAAGGGCCGCACATAGTTGCCTTGGAGGTTCGCACAAAATTCGCGCTTCAGCTGCACGAAGGACTTGATGGATCCAGCTTTCAGGTTGTAGAACCATGAGCGTGCGATGCCCGTGAGGTAGAGGGGGAAGACGTTGCATTGCACTGTCTCGTCCCCCCCGGCCGCCGAGATGGCCGTCGAGTACACCTGCACAAACTCGTAAGGATCGGCCTCACCATTGTAATGCTCGATGTGCGGCGGGCGGTAAGGCCGCGGCCAGTGTATGCAGTGGAGACGACTGCACAGCGGTTGGTTGGTCCCCTCAACTTCCTTAGGGGATCCATGGTCGCCGTCATCGCTTGCCGGGGACGCGTGCTCATTGTCGAAGTTCGGAAGGAGTGGCAGCGGTCCGCCAGTTTGGCGGTGTCGTCTCTTTTCTTCCGAGTTGGTTGAGCTGATCTCTTGGGCGTCAAGGTATCCCTCAGGAGTGGTGGCAGCTTCTTTGAACGGTCTTTTCCCCCGGACGATTTAGGAGCGCGTCTCCGCGCGCCCGCGGGTTCGGGGGAGTCCTGACCGATGACGGGAGGTGGTTTCTCCGGACCTGGCGGTACGCATTCGCTCGACCTCCTCCCTTGTGAAGCGGGTCTGATCCGCTGGGGGCGCCCGCGGGGGCGGCCCCAGAGGGGGAGGGAGCTGATGCGCGTTTGCCACAGTCCCAGTGGACGCTGCCGGCGCGCGGACCGGGCCATGCGCCGGGTCCGTGCTCGGTTCGGCGGCGGGAGTGGTCGCAGTTCGAGTCCCCGGGGCGTCCGCGGGAGCGGGCGTTGCACCGATCCCGGGCGTCGGCCCACGGAGGCTGCCGGGCTCGGGCACCGGGGTTGTGCCCGGCGCGGCGGTAGCCGCTCGCGGGGGTTCTGGACCCGGGGCCGGGCGACTCCCAGAGGCAGGGGAGGGCTCGGAGACGAGTTGACTCCCCGGCGCAGGAAGTGTCCCCGGGATCGGATATGGCCCGGGCGCACCCCCGGGAACGGGGAACATCCCCGGCCAGGGAAAGGCGGGGTTCCCCATGAAGAATTGGGGCGGGGCCCCCATGAACGGATACGGAGGCGGATAGACAGGAGCCGGGGGCCGCACCAGGACGCGCAGCAGCTCTTCCAGGGTGTGCTGGGTACGAAGCAGGCCCTGGATCAAAGCCCCCAGCATGGAATCTCCAGAGACCGGAACGGAGAGTTGGGGCGCACTAGGCCCCGGAAGCTCGGTTGCGGCCGCTGGGTTGGAAATGAGGACCCTTTGGCCATAGGCCGCGAGTAGAGGAAGCGAGTCCTCCGCCCGTGCACCCCCGGGCGGCAGGGCCGCAAAAGCCTCATCTCGCGGATGCGGAGCCGGGTTACTAGGACCAGCACTCTCGGGAGATGAGAGGGCTTGAGCTCTGGTGCTTGCGGGAGCCATGGCGATTCGTCGCGAAGTCCCCACGGACGGTGCCAACTGTCGTGGTATTACGGATACCCCGGCAGGTTCGGACGTGCGCAGCACAAGTACAGCGGCGCGAGCAGACCGAGTTACTGGTCTCCTCCCGCCGGGCAACACAGAAAGTGACACAGAGGTTTATACAGGTTCGGGTCCCAGTGGGGGCCCTAGTCCTGTTGGCTCTCTCCGGATGCGAGTCCGCTGGGGAGGTGAGCTCTCGGGGAGAGGTCTCCAAGAGAGCCGGGAATTGCGTTTATATGAAATGAATTGGAATCCCTGAAAAAGGGTACAAGAGGGGTATATATAGCCCCCAAGAAATACAAAAGACAAAAATGCCCTCGCTGCGACCGCTGGATGGAAGGGCGTAGACGTCCTTTGGCCTGATGGACGGCCTGGATGCTCGACACGTGGCGCCACAAGCTTCCTGGGGGCCCCACGGTCAGCAACAGCTCTTCATGGACCCGGAGGCTCGGCGCCACCGGGGTTCCAGAGACCCTCCGTATCTCACCGGGTGCCACTGGGGTCCCAGAGACCCTCCGGAGCTCGCCGGGTGTCACCGGGGTCCCGGAGACCCTCCGTACTCACCTGGTGACACCGGGGTCCCGGAGACCCTCCGTATCTCACCGGGTGCCACCGAGGTTCCGGAGACCCTCCGTATCTCACCGGGTGCCACCGGGGTCCCGGAGACACTCCGGAGCTCACCGGGTGTCACCGGGCTCCCGGAGACCCTCCGTATCTCACCGGGTGCCACCGGGCTCCCAGAGACCCTCCGTATCTCACCGGGTGTCACCGGGCTCCCGGAGACCCTCCATATCTCACCGGGTGCCACCGGGCTCCCGGAGACCCTCCTGAGCTCTCTGGGTGTCACCGGGCTCCCGGAGACCCTCCGGATCTCACTGGATTCCCGGAGACCCTCCAGATCTCACCGGGTGCCACCGGGGTCCTGGAGACCCTCTGGATCTCACCGGATTCCCGGAGACCCTCCGAATCTCACCGGGTGCCACCGGGGTCCCAGAGACCCTCCGGATCTCACCGGATTCCCGGAGACCCTCCGGATCTCACCGGGTGTCACCGGGGTCCCGGGGACCCTCCGGGTCTCACCGGGTGTCACCGGTCCCGGGGACCCTCCGGATCTCACCGGATTCCCGGAGACCCTCCGGATCTCACCGGGGTCCCAGAGACCCTCCGGGTCTCACCGGGTGTCACCGGTCCCGGGGACCCTCCGGATCTCACCGGGTGCTTCTTAGGACTTCGTGGGACCGCTGGGGATTCCCCCAACACTAGGGTTCAAATTCTCGAATTTGTGAGAGTGCATTTGAGATCTTCTAGTGCATTGCATTTAGGTCATTAAATCAATCTTGTGGCACTAGAAGAAGGTTGAGTGATCATCACCGGCTTGTTACTCTTGGAGTTTGCCGGCTCCTAGACGGCCCAAGAGAAGGTTTTGGAGAGCTCTTCAAGGAAGATTGTGAAGAAGCCTCAAAATGTCTTGTGAAAGGGTTGAGCACGCCGTGCCGGAGCGGTAAAGTGCATCATTAGTGAAATCGAGGTTTGGATAACTCATCACACTAATCCGGCTCAAGATCTAGGTCACTTCTCGAGAGAAGGTTGACTAGATAGAGGAGCGGTTAGAGATTTGAGTTTGCCTCAATGTGGATTAGGGGTGATCGGCAAATCACCGAGACCACGGGATATATCCTTGTGTTAAAATTGTTCATTGTTCATCTTGTGTTAGTTACTTGCTCTCATTTACTATTAATTGTTAATTTGTTAAAATTGCCTATTCACCTCCCCTCTAGTCGATATCCTAGATCCCTTTCAATCGCACAACATCTCCCATGATATTCGCACAATTTCTTTCCTCCCTTGACTGCCCGCAATCCTATACTTTTCATTCATTCGCTCTATGTTTTTCGTAGTTGTTTCATGCAGTTTGAGTACAAATTCAGCACGCTTTTTGGCATCAAAATTCATTCTCTCATATGTAGGAAAAGGCAAAAGATCAATTGGAGCACGAGGGTTAAAACCATACACTAACTAAAAAGGACTTACCTTGGTGGTGGAGTGTACCGATCTTTTATAAGCAAACTCAATGTGTGGTAAACACTCTTCCCACATCTTCAAAATTTTCTTTAGAACAGCCTGCAACATGGTGGACAATGTGCGGTTGACAACCTCAGTTTGTCCATCTGTTTGGGGATGACATGTAGTAGAAAACAGCAGCTTCGTACCCAATTTATTCCACAAGCTTCTCCAAAAATGACTCAAAAACTTCGCGGCACGATCTGAAACAATAGTGTTTGGCACTCCATGTATGTGTACAATCTCACGGAAAAACAATTCAGCAATATGTGTAGCATCATCACTCTTATGACATGGTATGAAATGTGCCATTTTAGAAAAAGAAGCACAACCACAAAAATACTATCCCTCCCCCTCTTGATCCTAGGCAATCCTAAAACAAAGTCCATCGAAATGTCCTCCCAAGGAGCGCAAGGAACAGGAAGAGGCATATAAAGACCATGTGGATTTAAGCAAGACTTAGCTTTGTTGCAAGTAGTGCAGCGTGACAAGTAGCGTTCGATGTCGCGTCTCATCTTGGGCCAAAGGAAGTGAGTGGACAGCACATCTTCAGTTTTCTTCACTCCTAAATGACCCATCAAACCACCTCCATGTGCTTCCTACAAAAATAAAAGGCGAACGGAGCTAGCTGGAACGCATAGCTTGTTAGCACGATAAATCAATCCATCATTCAGCACATATTTATTCCATGTTCTCCCTTCCTTACAGTTTTCAAAAGCTTCTTTAAAATCCAAATCAGTGGCATATAACTCTTTGATCGTTTCTAGACCAAAAATCTTGTGATCTAGTTGTGACAACATGGTATAATGCCTAGACAAAGCATCAGCAATAACATTTGCTTTTCCCTTCTTATGTTTAATGACATATGGAAATGACTATGAATAAAACCCATTTAGCATGTCATTTATTCAGTTTGCCTTGACTTCGAATGTATTTCAAAGATTCATGATCAGAGTGAATAACAAATTCCTTAGGCCAAAGATAATGTTGCCAAGTTTCCAAAACTCGCACTAAAGCATACAATTCCTTATCATAAGTGGAGTAATTCAGAGATGGCCCATTCAACTTTTCACTAAAGTAGGCAACAGGCTTACATTCTTGCAGCAGCACTCCTCCTATTCCAATTCTGCTAGCATCACATTCTATTTCAAAAGTCTTACCAAAATCTGGAAGTTGGAGTAGAGGTGCATGTGTAAACTTCTCCTTGAGCATGTTGAAAGCTTGTTCTTGTGCTGGCTCCCATTGGAAAGGAACGCTCTTCTTTGTCAACTCATTCAGCGGGGCGGGGCAATGGTGCTGAAATATTTCACAAAGCGTCAATAGAAACCTACAAGACTGTGAAAACTACGCACCTGGGTGACCGTCTCAGGGGTCGGCCAGCTCTTGATAGCTTCAATTTTTGTTTCATCCACGTCGATTCCCTGTGGAGTAACAGCATATCCAAGAAAAGAAACTCGATCCGTGCAAAAGGTGCACTTCTCAAGATTACCAAACAAGTGTGCATCTCTCAAAGCGTTAAAAACAGCACACAAATGCTCAAATGTGCATCCAAAGACTTGCTATAGATCAAGATATCATCAAAGTAAACCACCACAAATTTTCCAATGAAAGCACGTAAAACCTCGTTCATCAAACGCATGAAAGTGCTCGGAGCATTAGTTAAACCAAAAGGTGTTACTAACCACTCATAAAGCCCAAACTTAGTTTTAAATGTAGTTTTCCATTCATTTCCCAATTTCATTCTTATTTGGTGGTATCCACTACACAAGTCAACTGTTGTGAAAACAATAGAACAACTTAACTCGTCAAGCATGTCGTCTAACCTAGGAATAGGATGATGATACCTTATTGTAATATTGTTAATAGCTCTACAGTCTACACACATACGCCAACTACTATCTTTCTTTGGAACCAAAAGCACAGGAACAGCTCAAGGACTAAGGCTTTCTCATACATACACGCGGTCCAAAAGCTCTTGGACTTGTCGCTAAATTTCCTTTGTCTCCTTTGGATTTGTCCTGTACGCAGCATGGTTTGGTAATGATGCTGCCGGAATCATGTCAATTTGGTGCTGAATATCTCTAATTGGTGGCGGCCCCGGGGGTATCTTAGCGGGAAAAACATCCTGATACTCCTGCAAAAGGTTAGTGATAGGAGGGGGCAAAGTGCTAGATATATCATCAAGTGAAAACAAAGCACCTTTGCATATCAAATCATAGCACATCACATCATTCTCTTCAATTTCAGCAAGGTCAGATTTGATTGTAAGGAGAACTCCACTCTTCAACTTAATTTCAGCGGCCTTAGAGGTAGATGGTACAAAATTTTTCGCTATTTGTTTACTTTCAGATTTCAAAGCATTCTCCTTTTTCTCATTTTCAGTTCTTTCTGTATCAAAGTGCACAATTTCAGAAGGTGTCATAGGAAGTAAAGTAATTTTCTTTCCATTGTGCACAAAAGTATATTTGTTACTTCTACCATGATGAGTTGCATCAGTATCATATTCCCATGGTCGGCCTAATAAAAGTGAACATGCTTGCATAGGTACTACATCAAAATCAGCAACATCATGGTATTATCCAATGAAAAATTGTAGTCTTGCAGTTTGTGTTACCTTTACTTTACCGCTGTTGTTGAACCACTGAACATGGTATGGATGGGGATGTGCACGAGTGGTAAAGCCAAGCTTCTTGACCAGATCTAAACTCACCAAATTGTTGCAGCTCCCACCATCAATTATGGTTCTAACACGTCGGTCCTTGACAATGAGGAACATCTGAAACAAATTGTGGCGTTGGGCTCTCTCTACTTGCTCCATTTGTGTGCTCAAGACTCACTGCACAATAAAGGTCCAGTAGTTATCCGTCGCCGCAGTGCCTAAAGTTTCCTCATCATCGCCGTCCGCATCATGTTCAAACTCATCATCACCTGCATGGTTAGCTACAAGAACTAATTCATCTTCCACATCACTTGCACTAATGTACCCACCATCCTCAGTAGCAATGTAAGCGCACTGACTTGGGCAATCGTTCATGACATGTCCCTTGCCCTTGCAGCGGTGGCACACAATCCCTGTCGTGCGACCCGCGGAAGCAACCGATGAAGAGCTATTTGCTGGCGCCTGCACATTAGAAATTTTGCTCACCTCAGAAGTTCGTGGAGGTGGAGGTGGTGCTGTTGATCGTGTCCTATTTGTTGAAGGTGCAGCAGACCAAAAAGAAGAAGATGGGGCAGGTTTGGCTTGCCCCTGCGTCGGCCTTGATGCGGAGGTACCACCGAAATTGCTTCTTGTCCTTGGTTGTCCTTGTCGTCCCTGCAATTCTTTTTCTGCCAACATAGCAAGCTGGAACAACCTATTGATATTATTATAATCTTTGTAATCGATAATGTCCTGAATTTCACGTCGTAAACCCCATAAAAATGCGCCATCTTTTCCTCCTAAGCCTCCACTACTCCACAACGCAACATGCCTATTTGTAGCTCTTGGTAGTATTCCTCTACAAATTTATTCCCCTGATTCAAGTGTTGTAATTTCTTAAGTAAATCATGTTTATAAGAAGGAGGAACAAATCTGTTCCGCATAGCTCGCTTCAAGCTATCCCAAGTATCAGGATCTACCCCAAGGTTCACTATTTCGTTCCACCAAATGATAGCAAAATCTTTAAACTCACTGGTGGCTTGCCCAACTCTATGAATTTGAGGAACCAGATGGGAATTAAATTTTTGTTCAATAGTCATCTCCCAATCTAAGTAAGCGTCTGCATCATATGCACCAGAAAAGGATGGGATGGAAAATTTTACCTTAGCAAACGGATTGTCATTCCCACGAAAATAGTTACCTTCCATGCCGTGTCGATTGTGATGCACTCGTTGCTATTGGTGAATATCATGGGCAGCACGGCGCATGATAGCCGTGTTGCGGGTCTCAGTTTGTACGGCAACCTCCGTGTTGGCGTCTTCAACTTCAACTTCATGGGAGGTAGCTTGCTCCTATTCTTCTTCATCTCCATGAGGTGGACGCTGCTGCTCCATATTGTCCAACCTGGTAGCAAGGTCGGAGATGCGCCTGTCCATCCTCTCAAATGCAGTCTAGTTCTCACAGTTGGTTCGAGCCATGTCATCAATGCTATTATCGAGTTTTTCACTGATGTCGGCCAACATCTTGCGGATTTCATCTGCCTCTTCTGTAGCTCGAGCTCTTGTTTGCGGTCCTGCCATGGTTAGAAGTAGAAAACAGAAGACAACACAGGAGTATAATCCCTATGACTACTAGGTGGTGGCAAGTGGGACTCTCACAATGCGTCTTACCACGCTCTTACAAGGCTCTTACCAATGCAGTGGATGGCACAACTGGCAGAATGGTGACACCGGAGGTAGCGTGGGCACAGCAATTACAAGTATGAACCTGAACTGATCAAAAGGAAGTGTAGCTCGGATGGCACAATATGGTAGCAAGGATTAGCAAAATTCGAAGACAGATTAGCAAAGCTGAATAAGTATCCGAAGTACTAGTCACAGTTGCTGGCCTATACGTGCACGTAGAGCTAGTTCAAATCAACATGTTATGGAACAAGTGCTGAGAACTGATAATAGCAGATGGAAAACAGAAGTTCAAATCACCTTCTTTTCCTTTTTCTTCCTATTGCTTCTCTTTTTTTCACTCTTTTTCTGTTGTCTTACACACTAATTTAAGCAATGGTGTTGGAAACTCACACTTCTGGAAGCACCAAAAATGGATATGTGAAGGTGAAGCGATGGTGAAAACGGCGACAAAAACTTCAGAGGCCTGAAACAGCACCTTCCAAACCGATTTTGGGCTCAAAAATTTTTCTGAACCCAACAAAGTGGCAGAGAATCAGATGTAACTTTTTCTGTAGATATCGGTAGATCTAAAGTACATCCAAAACGGAGTCCGTATGCGAAAGTTATGGCCGTTTTACTGGGGACGGGTAAAATCACTCGCGGAAAAAGGAATTGATCTCTATTTTGGATAGGTTATGTGATCTCGGCTTGTGGCAGAGGTGTGGTGAATGTGGTAGTGGATAGGAGGGGTCGATATGGGCTCAATGTGGCTAGGTTTAGGTTTGCAGAAAAATGACGACAATGATGACAACAAGATGGAAACTAGGGCACGGATGAACGAACACGACTCTAAACCAAAAACAAGACACTGACCACGGACACAAACTCAACAACGCAAAACTAAAAACGAAATTGCAAAGGCACAAAGTTGTTTGGACAGCTGAAAGACTATGAACCCTAACTTTTTTTTAAGGCTTTTTCTAGACTCTAGGTGATGGAACAATAATAAATGGATGGATACAAGGAATACCTGATGGGCAACCCTAGCTCTGATACCACTTGATGGGAAACGGTGCCCAATCTTCCGACAGGTGTGGTAAGTCGATTGGTGGAGAACTTGACGTTGACGATCCGGCTTTTGATCTAAAACCGATCCAAAACCTGCAACCGCTACACCACGGCTCCTTTGGTTATCAACCACGCGCACGCACAGATTGACCTCACCACGAAAGCTTGTTCCTGCTGAAAATCAAGAACACAAGCAAGAACAAAGGCGAAGCAACTGAATTGCGAATTGTATTAAGCTCACGAGTTGGGATTTCACAAACTGAGTTCGGCGAAACTGCAATGGCAGAATAATCTAAGCAAAATCCAAATCTAAACAATGTCGACTACTGAGTATGTGAAGAGGTGGTGTGGCTAGAGTTTCTCACGCCACACTAGGGAATACATGGGCCGAACGCCCGAAACAAGGTGTCGCAGCACCAACTTGGCCAAATCAGAATCTGGTCAAAAATTGTTTTGTTAATTTCTGGCGATCTAGAGGGAGTTTGGACATGGACGCTAATCCATTAGAATGATCTCGTCGTGGGCTTCTCCGTGGACTATAAGAACGTCCTAATCAGACTTCGTATGAGGGAGTTTGAAGCCAGGCTGCTCCTGGATGGCCGAACAGGATTCCAACTCGAATCCGTCTTGGACTCCAACTCGACTTGGGCTCCTTACTGGTTGTTGCATCCTTGCTGGTCCTCTCCATAGTTCCTAAGTACAATATTATCACCATTAGGTAGTAAACCATTCTCAAAACCATATATATATAAACTTAGGAACGAGTTCACCTGGCAATGCAACAATCAAGCTCGGCCGCGCGTTATTGGTCCTTGTGTAACAAGCGAAGGATTATGGTTGGTGTGTGTATCCAAAGGAGTGATGTCCTCATCACATAGATCTAGAGAAATTCGGTTGTATTTTGAGTCCCATCGAATCTCTTGATTGTACCAAGCTTAAACTTATCAGGCCAGACTACATTCCGTAGCTCGGTTGAAAAAGCCTTACACCCTACGTACGTACTGCAAGGTCATCAATCGTCGCGACTATCGCCATTATCGCGGAAGGAATCGGCTTGAGGAAACTCACGACGTGGTGCCAAACGCGAGTGCACTAGTATGCGAGTCTGGTTGTGGGAAGTGCCAGTTCGTCTAGTTTTATTGTGTCGGGTATGTGCAGGGTTACGTCTCGTGTGGCTTTGGTGGGAACCGTCTTGTCCTCTGGTCGTCGAATGCGATGATGCTGCTAGAGTAATGCCCAAGGCCACTTCATCTAGGTTATTTGCAAGCACCCTTGCGAATATAACCCCATCGTCATTCACTAAACTAGAGGGAGGATTGTGTCGTGTTATTGCGAATACCACGGAAGGTTTTGAAGAACATCCTAGCTAACCAACAATGACGCGAGCTGACCACGTTACCGGTCACCTCCCATCGGGCAACGACAAAGAGTAACACGAGGACTTATATAGCTTCAGGTCTCAGTGGAGACCCTAGTCCTGTCGACGTGCTCCCGACTTGAGTCAGCTGGGGGAGTTCTGTCGCAGGGAGAGGGCTCCAAAGCACGCCTATTGGTTTTTTGTGTATTGATGCAAATGAATTGTTCTTTTTTACAAAGGAGGGGTACAAGGGCATATATAGGCCCAAAAGAAGCAAAAGACATAACTACCCCGGTCACAGCCATTGGATCGGGGGGTACCGACGTCATTCCACCGGCTGAGGAGCTTGGATGCTTGACAAGTGTCCTCGCCAGTTCCCGAGGCATTCCCCACGTTACCCCCATGTGACCCTGCTCCCGGGGCAGGACCCTTGCTCCCGGGCAAAAGGCGGCGCCCGGGACGGGGTCACCGGGGCCTTTGTCCTTGGGCAAATGATAGTGCCCGGCACGGGACCACTGGGGGCCTTTGCCATCGGGCAAATGGCGGCGCCCGGGACTGGGCCACCGGGAGCCTTGGTCACAGGGCACATGGCGGCGCCTGGGACAGGGCCATCGGGGGGCCATGGTCACAGGGCAAATGACGGCGCCCGAGGCGGGGCGACCGGGGGCCCTTCTCCCCAAGCCAAAGGCAGTGCCCGGGATAGGACCACGGGGGGTCTTTGCCAACAGGTAGATGGCGGCACCCGGAACCGAGCCACCTGGAGCCATTGTCATCGGGCAAATGACAGCGTCCGGGACGTGGTCACCGTGACTGATCGGGCGGAGATTTCTCCCGACAGCAGCCCCCCATGTCCTTCGGGGACACGTCCTAAGTCCCCGGAGGAAATGGTCTTTGTTACCGGGAACATCGCCCCCAGAGGGAACCTCCGGCACCTTTGCGATGCTTCGGTTCTCACTCCACGCACTTATGGTGGCGTCGCCGATCATCATGACGCCGCAGGCCTCGATTGGCGCACACCGTCAGCCATAATGGCCTCGCGCGGTTCGAATCGCCGGTGTGTCATTTCCCATGTGCGCCCCTTTGATTTGTGCGCGTCATTCAAAATGGACGGTTCGGATTTATCCTGAGCGCCCACGTGGCACCCATCGGGGCCGTGTGTGGGCTCTATAAATAGGGCCTCAAGGGGCCTAGAGAGGGCACATTCGAAACTCTGAGTTTCAAACTTCCCACCGGCGCTCTAACCTCTCCCGGCCGCCCTTACCCGATAACCTATCCCCTGGAACATAGTTCCCCGGTAGCTTAACCCACCAGAAACCTAAATGGCTCCAAAGGGCCGCACCAAAGCCCCCGATGTGCCGCCGGAGGAGGTCACCGCGGACATTCTATGGGCCTCCGAGTTCACCTCGGGGGACTTGGAATCCCTCGTGGATCGGGGGGTCGTCGCGGATGGGGACGTTCGGATCCCCCCAAAGAAGGAGGCTGCGCCTCACCCTGACCCGGAGAGGTGGTCGTCTTCGAGGCTTTCCTCGAGACTGGCCTCCGGCTCCCGGTGCACTCGTTGCTCTCGGAGTTCCTCCGGGAGTACGGGGTGGCGCTCAACCACTTGACTCCCAATGCCCTCGTCTGGACGGGCCTCTTCATTTGGCTGTGAGAGACGGCCACCGGACGGGAGCCGACACTCCGACTGCTCTGGTACTTCTACGAGCCTACGGCGAGGAGCTCGTACATGGTGAAGGGGGGCCGAAGTCCTCGTTCGGCTCCATCATGATACAACTCCTACCGGCCCGGGTGGAGGAGTATCCCGTGGCAGCCTCCCAGGACCAATGGGGGGATTGGCTCCGGAGATGGTTCTATCTCCCGGTCCGGGACACTGGGGTCACCTACTCCCCGGAGCCTCCCTCCTACTGCCGCTCATCTGCCCCCAAGCCCCCGGTGTGGACCCCCAAGGAGTTGAGGCTCGTTAGTAAGATGGTGGGCGCCCGGGGCGTTATGTCCACAGGGACGCCGCGGAGGAGTTGGCGCTCCTCAATCTCTCCCCCTTCTCACAAGGGAGGAGGGGGATCGGGATGTGCTCGATGCAGCGGCCCCCGCAGAAGCCGGTGACCCACTCCTTATTTTTTGGGATTTTAGCTAACGCTTTTCTATTTGTAGTCTGGCTGTACCCGGCCGCCCGAGAGAAGGTGCAGAACCTCCTTGGGAGGTACTATGCCGACTAGCACAAGCGCGTTGTGCGCGTCATCGAGGAAAGTCCTCCCCAAAACTTGGTAGTTAAGGAGCTTTGACCTGGTCATTGTAGAAACTACCTTACCACCCTTATCTTCTTCAATGGTTACCTTGTCAGAGACTTATGATCATTTCGGGAATAACCATAAGGATCAAGCAATGGTTTATACTCTATGATTTTTGTATCATAGTACAAGTCTTCAATATTGTGGTTGCGCATCTCTGCGACCACGGATTGATATCAGGCTTTGTCTATGCGATAGAGTATGATCGTAGGTTGATGTCTCTATGACCATAGTATTCGCTGGTATAACATGAGACCATGGAACTGGAAACGCAAAGTGTATGACACAGAGTTCCACAACTAGAATTATGGGAATTAAATATTATTGATGGGCTAGGTCCAGAAGATCCTTGGACCATCCCCATTATCTCTTTCCCTGGCCTATTGCGACCATAGAAAGGTATATGCAACCATGGTATGTATACTTTAATAGGGTCAAACCTCTCGTGAAACCGACCAGTTCTAATCAAATACAACTAAAACCAACCAAATATAGTAAAAATCGACCAAATTCGACCAATTTTGATCAAATCCGATCAAAACCGACCAGTAAAATCCGAGGAAACCTAATCGAACATGACCAGGACATGTGGCGCAATTGCGGTCAAACATGTGTCGTAAGTGAAACCGAGTAGGACTCTTTTCGGCCACGTTGTATTCGATCAGGATTCATTTTCATGTAGATGTCCACTCATTTTTGTCATGACGTGTTCGAATAGCTCTCCTTTTTTGCCTAGCCGTGTACAGATAAGGATTTTACCCACTAAATCGAGTTCGACCAAGAGTGTTGACCGTGGAGTACTCGACCATTCCTTTTTACTTGTCGAGTTAGGTTTCTTGGTTGTATGGGGCTCAAATGCGATTGAATTCTTCCCAAATTTTGTGGGTTTGATCCCTGAAATATGATGAACACAACCATGAAAGTAATTTGTAAAAATAATCAAATTTTACGCATAAAATGTCACATCAAATGAGTTTTAATCATGAATTTGCACGTTTTTAATACTAAACCTAGGGAAAAAATGCTACCAAGTTAGCACTTATCAAATTCCCCCAAGCTAGCATTTTTCTTGTGCTCAAGCAATGAATGTGAATGATTTTTCCAAAAATTGAGATGCCTTGGTTTATCTGATTTCCAATAACCAATCTTCCGAAAATTCACATGACATCTATGCATATGAGGCAATTGATCTAAGCAATTTAATTTCTCCAAATGCAAATATTAAGATTATCAAATTTCAACCTTAGAAAAGAGAGAGCTTAATAAATTAAATTGTCTTGACAATCTTCATTCATATATGACTTAAAATAAACCATACAAAGAAAACACTCATTATGCTACGATTTATACAAAGTTGCTAGATTGCCCATTTTAGAGAAAAAATAAAACAGTTATATTTCTATTTTTATTTTTCTTTATTCACTTTTTTTTATTTTCTTCTTCAACTTTTTCGTGCTCTTGGCTAGAATGTTTTTACTGGATCAATCCGTCGCGGCTAGAGGAGACACAGCTGAAGACGCTTACTTAAGTGCACTTACAGAAAGGCAGCTTTCTCAATTTCCCGAGCCCCTGTAAGCAATCTCAATACTCTGTATACCTTCCCTTCACCAGCTGGTCGACGATTCACTACCGCCTCCCCCAGCAGGTGCATATACGTTACACGAGACTAGACAAAGTTGCATCTTAAGCAACCGTTTTATTGAACATATTTTTTTTGTGTGCATAAGTTAAGTAAATCTTCCCTTCCCCAATTGGTCGACGATTCACCACCGCCTCCCCCCAGTCGGTCGATTATACTTTACTCTTACATGTTTTTTTTGTGTAAAGAGAAGGGCAATTAGCAATCTAGGCATAAAAGGTAACATAAGAGAGTTCATTCCAAAAAGTAGTTTATTAGAAATCTTCAATTTGGAAGAAGTCAAGTACAATTTAATAGACAAGTTCAAGCTTTAACGGTCAATTTAAGATAAAGACTGAACATAAGCAGTGGAAATTTTTAAGAGAGCAGAATTCAATGGATTATATGCAAAGATGTGATAGAATAGTCATCAAATTGATTAAAGATCATCTTCAAAACTAAGCATTCGAAGTGATAAATCTCTTTTTTATTTTTCAGTTTATGATGGAATGTGGTGGGATAATGATTCGATGAAAAACTAAGCAACTGGTTAAGTGAACACAGACTATGCAAATGGTTAAGTGAACAAAGACTAAGCAAATGGTTAAGTGAACACTCCCCAAGCTAAATCAAACATTGTCCTCAATGTATGGAGAAAGATACAGATTATTGTTTGCAGTCATGGTTTGTGGAGGTAGATGTTAAGGAAGATGCCATAGTGAAAGAGGATGTTGCGGTCCAATGGTGCAGTCCAAGGTGCCGCAAGTCAAAACATGAAAATAAAAAAAATAAACAAAAAAGAAAAGAAAAATAAAAAGAAATACTTGCGTACCATGGAGATCACTTGTTGGAAGCCGGTGGAGAAGAATGGCAGAATTGTGGCAATGTATAGGATGGATAGGTAGGTGGTGGATAGGTGTGGGGACTTGATCGCAGCCAAAAGGGTCGTGATTATGTAATAACCGCAAGTGAACGGTTGAATGTTGAGCACTTGAGGTCAAATTCCACGTGGAACAAGCGTATTCATCTTTCTAGCTTAATGGATCACTGAGTAAGTCTAATACGAGATGTGGTTGTGTTTTATCTACAACTAAGCTATCAATCTAGGGTTTCGAAGCTAAATGAAAATCTAGGGTTGCCGAAGTTCCATAACCATCCGACATAATTCTATCCAAGGTCCGAGGATTGTAAGTTAATTTTCATTATTTTCGAAGGCAAATTAAGTTTCCAGTTTGGGGCGCTGGGTCAATAGTCAGAGGATCGCTTCTATTGTCATGTTTGGTGAGAGCCTTTCTCCTGTTCAGGATCCCACATCAAAGAGCTAAGGACTCAAGAACTCCCCCTAATTTCTTGTTAAAACTCAACTCTTACGTGTGTTGTCGAAACAAGAAATTAGAGTTTGGAGGAAGAAAATATCAAGAAATTACTCCAAAACTTGAAATAAAGATAGAGAGAATCACGCCTTCCACATTAGGTCATTCCTAACCATAGAGGGGATCTACTCAACTAAAAACCATAATAATGCAGAAATAGCAATAAGAAATAAATAAAAACTTACTTGATTGCTTGAGAATTGAAGTTGCCGTCCTCGCCGGCTTACAAAAGCAATAAAAATAGAGAAGGGGGCTCTTCTAAGAAAATTAGACTGAAAGCTAAGCCCTAACGGCTTCTAAACCTAAGAAAAAGTATGTCTAATTGAGCCAAAAGATTATCTATTTATAGTACATAAGTCGTATAATTAATCAATTACAACTTAAGATTTATTTAGGAAGGATATTGTCTCAGATTCGGACTTTAAACCAACTAACGGGTGTATTTTGGATTCGGAATTCGGGTTTCGGGTCCGATTTCGTGTCGGATTCCTGTTTTTCAGATTTTTAGCATCTTTTTTCTCCACTTCGTTTCGTATCTAAACGATGTCGAAATAACTCCAAATTTGGTACATTTGTTCCCTGAAACATGATGAACACATTCATGAAAGCGGATTGTAAAAATGTTAAAAAAGTCTCATAAAATGACATATCAAAAGAATTTTAAGCATCATTTTTGCACATTTTCAATACTAAATCTAGGGTAAAATTCTACCAAATTAAGACTTATCAGGACCCTCATTTGAGGAATCCGGCGGCTACTGCCCAGGTTAGGTTGCACACAGAATGATTCATCACAAGCTCACAACCACACAATACATTATACTGCAATACAGGTAATCAAGACGAGTACAACGTTAGAAGGACCAATATTACAATACATAGCATCATGAAGGATGCAATTGACAGTTGATAAAAATTAAGAAGTTTCATCGACACAAAGGTCGGCACAAGAGAATAGAACGCACAAAGTAATGATGAAAATGACTGCAATAGTCTTCAATGTCTTCAATAGCAGCGGCACAACATGGGCTTCCGCCACATCGGGCTCCACTAGGTGAATGACCCTCTAGTAAACTGAATCATCGGGGACGGTTCCTTCTTCATCAATGGGTTCGAAGCCATAGGAGTTGGGATCAACACGTCCTTCCTCTAAATTTTCTGTGCAAAAACAAGGATGAGCACGTTGCCCTCACGGTGCTCAACAAGTCTCAATTAATGAATGCATGTATATAAATGATGGGGAATTCCAAGAAACAGGCTCTTCGGTTTATCGGTAAGAATATAATAGATTTTCATTCTAAAGTTCTGAAGAATGGTTTTGATTTCAAAAGTGAGACTTTAAAATCCTAAACTAGGTTTTAGAAAATGTTATGTGTGGCAGTCCTCCTTGAGCCACCACTTTTATCCAAAATTACGAAAATCTTGCAAACCCTACTTGTGCTGCATCGACGTGGATAGAATCCACCGCGCGCAGACTCCAAAACCTGGGAGCTCAGAGTATCTGATACTTTTTGTAAGTTTGCAATGGTGTACCACTTTAATCCACTTGATCACCCAGCTTTCAAGTCGATACCTCTCCATGCAACTTTTACGCATGTGACAAGGTTGAGATCACATGGCAGTTTGTAATCCTAGCATTAACAATTCCCTACCTGGTAATTAGACGACTCAATCCATATTACCATTGTAGAGCGCACCCCACAGCCAAATCTACCTAGCCTTGGTCTATGGTCCCGCGAGACTCATAGCCTGAGGATCCAGTCGCGCACGACTCAGAATCCAGGCCTAGGGCGCCTTCCTTCCAAACTCCTGATTCACTTACTCACTCTCACAACTCACGGCCTTCTGTGGCCCACCAGTTCACCTCGAGAAACCAGACCGACAACCATTGCAGGGAAAGGCTAATACCGAGAGACCTACTTTCTCACACCCGTCCCATACCGGGCAAATGGTTAGTACATTTTTCATGCCGCTTGGAAGTACAACATAAGGTCTAGTCCTTATGAACCGTTAGTGAGGAGCGAACCACATTCCCGTTGTGCACACTGCACCAACCACACAAACCATCCTCACTATCGATTCTAACTTACACTTTTACAGACAATATTTTAAACACACTTCTTACATAGATGACCATTTAGCATTTAGCACATATATTCAAATATAATCATAACTTAAGCACAACATCCTAGGGCGACAAATGAGTGTATAGGATACATGAACATGAAGGGCCTTCGAAGAAGTTAGGTCATATCTACTCATATTCATCCAACATAGCATTTGAAAAATAAAGCACGCATATACTTAAAACAATAAATAACCTAATTTAGTTAAAATACGGGGAGAGACATGATCAATGAGAAAGAGACTTGTCTAGCAAAGTGGGGTCTAATTGCTCTAAGGGGTCTTCAAATACTTCTTCTGTTCCTTCCACTCCTAGTTCTACTCTCGCACACAAATAATAATAAAACACATAAGCATACAAAAAATTACTTATCACAGAAAATTATATGTAAAGTATAAATATGCATGCATGCGAGGTAATCTGGTTGAAGATGAGCCTGAGAGGAAGAAAGTACTCAGGGCTTGGCTACGAGTACATGGTTTGGCTCAGCTTGGGCCTGGGTTGGTCAAAATTGGCACTGAATGACTTGAGTTTGGTAAGGTCGTAATCCAGGAGGATCTCGGGTCACAAGGTGACAGTCAGTCCATGGTCACAGCCCATGGTCGCAGTCCATGGTCACAGCTCATGATCGCAGCTTTGCTTAACTCTCGTTCGTCAGACTTGAACGAAAAGACTAAAACTCGGAAAAAAAAATTATTGGGCTAATACTTTGCTTATATCTGAAAGTGAGCAACAGAAAAGTTGTAAGAAATGAGCTGATCTACAATTCTTTCAATAGACTCGAACAGTTTTGAGGCCATCTAAGTGGTTCGATTTTGCAAAAATAGAAAAGTGGCGGGGCTGAACTATTTCGTCGATTGCTGGAGTTCTACAGACCAAAATATAGATTAAAGATGCCCAAAGCGAAGCTAAGGGAGTTGCGAACATACAGAAACAAGAATCAGAGAATCAGAGAAAATGGTGTAGAAATGAGCACAAATTTGAAGTTAAAGGGAAGCTACTCAAGAACCGAAAACAGAGTGGTACTCACTGTCGTCGAAGAAGATGACTTGGAAATTCCGTGATCTCTGGAGGTTTTTTGTAACACCCTGAGTTAGGGGTGAAAATTTTCTTTTTCATCAATAGCTTGCATGCATGTATCTGTAGTAATAGCCAGATCAGTATCTATCCTAAGCCCTAAAATCTCCAAAATCTATCCTGTGACCTCAAATCAAGATCAGATCATTCAGATGTGATCTATCAGTTACCCTGAATCTAAAAGTCTTCAGAACCTAGATCCAATTCTATCTCTAAACCCCAGATTTATCAACTCCATTCTGTTTTCGAAAACAGAATATCCTATATTACCCAAATACCCTAAGTTTCAGAAATCCAGATTTAATCAAAATCTTGACCAAGTTCAGACCAAATTATTCCTGGAATATGATCATGGGTATGTCAATACCTTAATCCAAAAAGTTGACAGCCAGATTTCACCATCTAGACTCTTTTCACAAATCAGTCCAAGAGTTATCGCAAATTAGTCCTTATCTGATATCTGAAAACCCAAAAAGGCTAAAATCTCCAGATTAACTCCAAATTCAGAATTTCTTCAGCAAATCTTCTCAAAATGCTATTAGCCACAAGTTTCTCTTCTGTGCAGATATCAAAATCAAACCCTAAATGCCAAAATTCGAAATCGACAAAACTTAAATCTTATTTTACCCTAAATTACCCTATTTTCAGTTTGTATCGAAAACTATTCAAATGTGCCAGATTTTATCAAACATCCTTGCCAAATATTTTTTTGAATATATCTGCCAGATTAGTGAAAGCAGATTTCAGTTTAAACCTCCCAGAATTCCAGATTTACATTTCAGTCCAAAACTCAAAGAATTGAAACTGCAGTTCAGTCCATTTTCTACCAGGGCAACAGCAAGCATAAGACCAGAAACCGTCGTGCCTATGCGCCGTGGTTGCTCGCCGCCGGTGAGACTTCGCCGCGCTTGTGACCGTGCATGCCAGTGCGCACGTGTCCTCGCTCCAGCCAGTGCCGTGGCAAGGTTGCTGCTACGTCGACGACCAGTGCCTGCTCCCGCGCGCGATCAACGGCTTTTGTCAGCAATTCATTGCCACGTCGCTTCGCCGCGCCAGTACTTGTCGCCACCGCTTGCTACAAGCTTTGCCAGGTCCCGATGAGGCGACATTGTGATCAGCTGAAAGCTTGTCGCCGTCGCATCACCGCTCTTGCTGTTTCTTCGCCGCTATTGCTCCTGCACGCAACCAGTCAACTCACCGGCTGCCAATTACTTCATTGTCCCCTCTTCGCAATCTTCGCCTCGTCTATTTAAACCCCACTGTGTGCAGCAGCTTCTCCACACTTCACCAGAAATCAGCCAAGTCCGGGAATTCCTGTTTTCGTTTTCTTCTCCGGCGAGCCGTCGAGGAGGCTCACGGTGCCAGCTTCATCCGTTGTACCAATCTTCAAATTGAATCCATCAGTGAGTTCCTCTACTTATCCTCTCTGTGTAGTACTGTTTAATTGCTCACCGGTGACCCCTAACGCCGGCGATCACCGGAATTGTCAATTGCCCTGTTCCTGTAATGTGGCTCAATCCAGTACAAATTAGCTTTCGTTTCTGTAAACAAAATTGATCAGTGAGTTATTTCAAGCAAGCCTATAAGCTTAGAATCCCCAATTAAGAAAGAATCGAAGCTTCTCCCTAAACCAAGCTTCACCAGAAACCGGCGATCGTCGCCAGACTTCTCCAGTGATCCTCCGGCCAATCTAATTGTACCAGAAGCTTCCTTATACCTCCCAGATGCTCTCCAAGCAAGGAATTAAGTTCTTTCGGCCTGTAGCAGAAACCCCCAATTGGTAGTGCTTCTTCTCCGGCGCCGATGACCGGAAAAGTGTTCCCGGCCGTTTCAGCCCAAATCACCTTGTCTTTTAGATGTGCCTTAGCCTCCTGAGCATTTTTGTCTTCTAGCCCGACACCTAGATCGGCCTAGATTCGAAGTTATAGCCATGCCAAGTTTGTGTCCAGAAATGATCTAGTGTAGTGTGTTCATCTCAGTTCATCATCAAATTTCTTGCTTTCCAGCCATTTCCTGCCCTAGATCCTGTTAACTTAATTGTTCCTGTTATCAATGCCTACCTCCCAGACAAAGTGGTGCATCATTTGGAGCTCCAGATCAAAAGTTGTGCTAAGCCCTAGTTTTTGGCATTGTCAGCTCTATGCCAGAGCTTGTCAGCCAGTGGCATTGACCTTGTTTACCCACTTTTGTTTGTGCATTTTGAAAACCACTTTGTCCACTGAATTTGTAGAGTTGTGATCTACATTTTCTTCTACTACCACAACTTGAGATAAGCACCCTAGCTTTTCTTAAAGCTATGTCCAAGCTTTGATCCAATGTCGATCTGTTGACATTCGCTGTTTTGATTAAACCAGCCACAAAATTGTTATCCCTATTGTAATCCTGAAACCCTAAGATTATCTAATCACCATCCTTAGCCAAATTCCTTGAAACCCTAGAACCTCGACTCAGTTCAGTTTGTAGTTCAAATTATCTCCAGTTTAGTTCAATCATTCTTGTTGAGCATTTTTGCATATAAGTCATAAAACATTTTAATATTATAAGTAATCATTGTGTGTTTGTTTGTCGTCGAGCAGATTCAGAAGCTGACTTTGAAGATTTTGCTGTTGACCCGTCATCGACTGCTGTATCTTACGACGCGGAAGGCAAGTCATATCCTTGGTCATCTTGAACCTATATTTTAAATGTTGCTATAATATAACCTTGAATATAGGCAATATTGCATGTGAAAGATTGAGAATGGTTGATTTATGAATTGGCAGTACTAGACTGGTTATCTGTGAAATGTGAAATAAACAAGTTTTGAGCCATGAACTATTATATGTATTTATATATTTATATTCATGAAATAAAACCCCTAGCCGTGACCAGAAAAATGGTGTGGAATGGCTGTAGCACTGGAGGTGCTAGACTGCAAAGGATATGCAGGCACTGAAGGTGCAGGGTTGTGGATGGTCTGGTCACTAGCATATAAGGGCTAGAACCTTGTGTTGTGCGTCTAGTGGCATGAATAAAGTGCTAACCGTAAGCCTGGTATGGGACAGGCCTGAACAAGTAATTATGTGGATCGCACATGAAACCCCTCCATGAGATGTGTAGTGATGCACAATAAACACGGAGCGCGGCTCCCACACATATCACTGAAGGTGATCAAGCACGCTGACCCAGTAATGGGAATAAGCAAAGGGGTGGAGGTTTGGATACAACCTGCCACAACTGTGTCTCGCTGAGAGCCACAGGGTCGGGGGTGAATTGTGAGTAAAACATAACAAAAGTTCTTGTTATTTCCACCTTGCCGCTCACAATATGAAGTGAGTCAGGGGTCTAATCATTTTGATAGGATGGGCTTGAAAGTGGAATATCTTGCGGGTAAATTGGTACCTCTCTGCAGAGTTAAAAACGTATTCGAATACTCCGAGCTCCCGGGTTTATAGGAGTCTGCTGCGGTGGATTAAATCCACGGGGTGTGACACAAGTACTATTTTCTAAATAAAATATGTTTAATCAAGATTACCCAAATGACATGTGTTGTCATGATAAGGAGTGCTGCCGTGGGCTGTCGTGTGTCGACGTGTCGCGGTAATGCTATAATCTAGTGAACATGAATGATGTTATATTATGAAAAGTGCTGCCATGAGCTGAAATAAGATGAGATAAGAAAGAAAAAGATTATTTTACAAATATCCATAATTCTTGACTAGTCTAGGTTCATATCATCACTACTATATGTATCTACTCTTACCTATGACTTGCTGAGTACGTAAGTGTTATTCTTGCAACATTCAACTCAATAGATGGAGCCTACCTTGATCAAGATGATGGCATGGAGTACTTCGTGGATCCAGAAGGAGGAGAATCAGTTCCGCCAGAGCCCTGAAGTGTGTTGTTCTGCCGTCAACTTCTTTTGTGGGAGGGTCACCTATCTTCTGCTGTGTAGTTAAATATTTTGCTAAGCCCTGAATGCCTTGTAGGCATTGTAATCCTCTTTATGTAATATTAAGGCCAGCAGGCCACACTGCTTAATATTTTGTGAGTACTCTGTTGCAATGTAATATACTCCTGTGTTTGACTCATCCTGGGAAGTCAAAGGTTTGTGGTTTGGGACTAGCTGCAGCGAGCTAGGTCTCTACAGGAGTAGTCGTTGTCCCAGTTTCGGGGCGCGACATTTTTTGATGTGATTTGTGTACAAGAGTAGATGGAGGATGGATATATGTATGATTTCTCTTAAGGTTGATCAAGCAAAATGAACACATAAGAAAGATCTATCAAGTTGCATACCTTCTCAGGACTTAGGCAAGAAACAGGGATGAATAGGTAGCACGAGGAAGAAGACTGCTAGAGGGGGTTCTTATAGGCTGCTTGAAGATGCTGGACAAGCGGATGAGACAAGAGGGATAAAGCAATGTCAGATGCACAGAGATTTGGTTGTTCTCGAGGGTGATCAGCTCGACGCTGGTTGGGGGCTTGAATGGTGGTGTGACAGGAGGGAGTTCTCTGCTCTTTCTTTGCTGGTCGTTGCTCTCTCTCTCTCTCTCACGGCGAACATGCATTGGTTAGAAGTGGTGTTTGCTATTTTGGGGCTTCTTGATTGGGCTTCACTTTGATGAAAACACCAAAACATGGCTGGTTTGCGGATTGGTGTACTCCCTTTTTGGCTAAACACTAGAAAAAGATTGAATCAAACACTTGAAGCTAGACGGGGGAAAAGATTTCGAACGAGCAATCGAACAGGGACGATGTGACCCATTTGTTTTCTCTTTGATTCGACTAGTACTCGGTTTGACCAGTGACTTTCTGTCGACCAGCGAGCCAATCTTGATCATATAGATCAACCATCGACCAATACTTGATTATTTCAAACAAAATTGCTGGTTTAAGACAACTTGAACAGGAGCAATCTAATAGGTCGAATATTGGGCTAGAAAAGAATGGGATTTGAGTTGGAATTTAATCTAGATAATTTTAGAGTGATTTAATTAGAGATTTTGGAGGATTTTTCCAGGATTGATCCAAGGTGTTGTCAAGATATCTGAGAGATTCAATAGAGATGCATTTACTAACATATCAAGAAATCTGGGGTGTTACAATAGGGTTGTGGGGAAAGTCCATGGGTGTGAAGATCATCCCCGTAGTGGATACATGCGCCTCAAAATGTGCCATCTGGGAGGATGTGGCTTGCGTGTTCATGATAGTCGTAGAGGTGATCTATGCGGCCGATGAGGTGATCCATCCTGGAATCCATCGTAGCCCTGTATTCTGCAAATTCCGACCGCGTTTGGGCATTGTAACCTTCTTGATGTTGCGTTGGGGAGTCGTCACTGCCGTAGAAAACTTCAACTCAGGGGGTGTAGGGTTGAATGGTTGGATTGGCCTGCATGTTCATGATTGTCGAGTTTGCCGAAGCGCCGGAATCCATAGTTGGATCGGACTTTGAACGGTTGGATTTAGATTTCTAGGGCTAAGTGCGTGTAGTTTTTAAGAAGAACTTGAGCTTAAAGAATGGTTGTTTTCTGTTTAGAGAAGGGTAGGCTTATATAGGGTGGTAGGTAGGAGTTCTAAAGGTTTGTGGTGAGAAAGGTACAAAAAGGGCACAAAAAGATCACTTTCGGCAGAAAAAGGGGAGGAAACCGAGCCTGGCACGACCACGGGCACGGGGCGTGCTCCAGATCGTGCTCAGTTCGGGTTTCACCCGTTACGACCAATTGGCCACACCAACAGCGGCACTCCACAGGCACAGATCGTGTTTCATTTGTGGAAAGTTTTGTTTTTAGTTTTTCGACCAACTGGTCGCACAAACAGCTTCACGACCAGGAGCATGTGTCGTGTTAGACATGGGCATGGGACGTGCCATTGGACGTGGTTGTTTCGGTCAAAAAAGAAAAAGGGTTTTTATTGTTTTGAGAAATTCAACATGAGCGTGCCACATGTTGTGCCTTGATCGTGGTCGTCTCGGGAGGTTTTATAAAAATTTCTTTGAAAAATTCCTCCCGAAGTTGGCACTGGTCGTGCTCGAGGTTGTGCTCGCTTCGGTTGGTTTTGAAAAAATTATTTTCTTTGAAAATTCTCACCCGAACACGGCAGTAGTCGATCCTGTGGTCGTGCTCATGTTGAGTAAAAAGATAAACTTGAGTTTTTTTTGAAAAATCACAAAACCTAAACCACCATTGGTCATACCTGTGGCCGTGGTCGATTCTGCTGAGAACAAAAATTGATTTTTTGAAAATATATACCAAACCAAACCTAGCATTGGTCGTGCTAGTGATCGTGGTCGACTCGGCTAGTTGAAAACTTTTTATTTTTTATTTTTTCAGTTTTTTTTTAAAAAGAGTCAGCCCTAGTTTATGAAAAACAAGGTTTGGGTGGTCAAATAGAGTCAGAATCAAGTGATTTTCACACCGCTGTGTTGATAAAAGATATAACTACATGTTAGTATACCGGATTGCCTCCCAGCTAATGTTGGTTGAACATCCCACTCGACGGAATGTCCTCAGCCATTTAGAAATATATAGAATTGAAAGCATTGACCAAGTTCAGCGTACTTACCTGGTCTCCTGCATTGTAAAGCTTGATACGGTGCATGTTTACCTTAAAAGTGGTGCCGTCTTTTGCTCAAAGCTCCATGGCACCATACGAGAAGACTTTTTCTATTGCGTATGGCCTAGTCCATCATGATTTCAATTTTCTTGGGAACAAGTTTAGCCAAGTATTAAATAATAAAATTGAATCACCTGGTTTAAACTCACAGTTGAGGATCCTTTAATTTGTCGTGCCACTTCTTCGTGTTGTCTTTATAGATCAAGGCACTTCCATAATAGTTGTTCCGAAGCTCTTCTAGTTCATGCAATTCATGGATTCGCCTTCACCCCGCTTTGTCAAAGTCCCAATTGAGTTCTTTTAACGCCCATAACGCCCTGTGTGACAAATAGGAAAATGACAGTTTTTACCAAATACAATTTTGTAAGGTATCATACATAGTGGAGTCTTGAATGCGGTGCGATATGCCCAAAGAAAATATGGAAGTTTGAGTGCCCAATCTCATAATTTTTGTGAATATTATCAACAAGAAATAGTTTTGTTCAATCTCGTAATTTTATCATCATTGATCAATTATGTCCAGCATGTCCTTGGACAATCTTTTTATCTCTTTCCTTGGCTTTCTTCAACCATAGAGAGCTAAATGCGACCACAGAACGTTATGCACGATCATGCAAAACTCTTGCGGTCATGGGGAGGTTATGTGCAATCATGAGAATGAATAACCTTGTCGGCTAGTATCTGACGTCGAAGTGAAAAGGCTTTCTTTTTACTAAAAAAGGCATTTTAGACTCTGAAAAAGAGTCTTTTTGGTTTGACTACTCGCTGAACCAAACAAGAACTTTTGAGTGCACGTGTCAAGGCTGTTGTGATGGGCATTAAATGAAAAATCTTCTTTTCGCCACACGGCGTGAACAACGGCTAAGAACCCAAGGGAAGTGAGTTTTTAAAACCCTCGTCCCGAGCCTTGCCTGTGCACGCAACCTTCCTCAAAAGTTTCTAAGTTCTTCCAGAGTTCTTCGCTTTCCCCTTTGTTTGTGGAACTCTCAGCCTTCATCTTCCTTTACCAAAACATAAACCGATGGCATGTTGGATGTGATCTAGTTACCGATCAGAGGAGAGCCTGTTGGCGTTGGAAGCTGACGGTTACATCCCAACCAGGTCACTGATTTTGTGGCGCCCTGCTGGGGAGAGAGCCCTAAGGTGCAAGAGGGCGAGCTGGTGGTATTTGAGGACTTCTTGCAGTACGGTTTCCGCTTGCTGGAGAGCGACTTCTTCTGGGAGATCCTTGTGCACTATGACCTGGAGTTGGTGAATCTAAATGCCTAGTCGGTATTGATCCTCGCCACCTTTCAACATTTGTGCGAGGCGTACATTGGGGTTTTGCCCAGTGTTCTTTTGTTCCGCCAGTATTACTTGGTGAGTTATAAGGGCACTACCACACCGGGTTGTGTCTACTTTTGGCTACGGGAGAACAAGGACCTTCTCCCCTTCCCACTGCATGACTTGGTTCACAAGTAGTATCAGCGGTAGTTCTACTGCACCGCTCCAAAAGAGAGATATCTCTGGTTCGTTGATCAGCGTCCAGAGAAGAACAAGGAGAAGGGCATTGCTTCCCCCCATGACGATGAGCATAAGAGGCAGGCCCAGGTACTTAAGCACCTGATGAGCGAGGGCTTCACTGCACAGGACATGATCCAAGATTTTGTAAAAAAACAGATCAGTCCTTTGAGGAAGAGGGACCGCCCGGTGTGGGAGGTCAGGGCAATGGGGGATGCCACCAGGGACGGCAGCACTGGTACGTTCTTAAACCATAAGGGTAGTCAGATTGGTAGATGCTGATTCAATCTATTTTTCCTTAGAGGAGTTGTTCTGATTATTGTTATCATTTTCAGCATTGTCTTTCTCAGACGTCAAAGTGAGGAAAAATTTTCTACTGAAATCATTTAATCCAGTTGAGGAAGGCAAATTGAATGTGCCAAGACCAAAGAGCCTAGTGGGAGCACCAATGAACTTGGCCAGGTGTGTCGAAAGGTATGTCCACTAGTACAGAAAAGCTTTCTTCTAACGGTAAAAAACTGTCACGTCTGCCATGACAGTGACATCACCTGTGAGGAGCCCAGCTCGGTGCAGCTGGTCCCCTAACCACTTGACTTCCCAGGATGAGTCAATCACAGGATTACATTGCAGCAGCAAAATAGTACAATAGTCATAATTGTATGGCCATCAGGCCTTAGTACAAAACGAGGTACAGTGCCTTACAAGGCACAAGGGTCTAACAAAATAACACATCTAGACGGCGGAAGCTAGGCCCAAAAGTAAACCACAGGAAACAGAGGTTGACAGCAAGACAGCACCACATCAGGGCTCCAGAGGAAACTGCTCATCATCTCCTGGGTCCGCAGCATCTTCAGGGTATCCTCCAAGGTCGTAGAACGCTCCATCTATTGATGAGTTGTTGCAAGGGTGAGTACTTACGTACTCAGCAAGTCATAGGGAAGGTAGAGATACATATATATATATATATATATATATATATATGACATGAACCTATGCTATTGGGGAAAGAGTGAAAGGTTTTTCCCAAAATACATTTCTTTCTCAATTCTTACTCAACTTCTGATCATACCCATGGCAGTAAATAAATCATATTGATGGTGATACATATATCCCATATCCAAGGCGATATAATCTCAGATCACACTACTTTTATTCAAGTCTTTCAATCATATACCCATAGCAGTAATTCATAAACTTAGGGCATAAACCACATGCCTCTTAATTACCATATGATCTCTATATTATGGTATTACCGCGACACGTCAACACATGACAGCCCACGGCAACGCCCCTTATCATGACAACACATGCCACTTGGGTAATCTTGAGCTAACAAATTTTAGTTTATAAAACAATACTTGTGTCACACCCCATGGATTTAATCCACCGCGGCATACTCCTAAAACTCGGGAGCACGAAGTATTCGAATACATTTTTAAACTCTGCAGAGATGTACCTCTTTTTGAATCCACTTTTTCACTCGACTTCCAAGTCGGGCCAACTCCATGCGACTTATACGCATGTGACAAGGCCGAGATCACACAATGTTTTTGCAGTCTAGTATTAACAGTATCCCTGCCCGGTAAATGGACAATCCAGTCCCAAGTACCGTTGTGGGTCCTCCCCACTGCCTTACTTCCTAGCCTGGGTCTATGTTCCCACAGGACACATGACCTCTTTTGATTACAGTCGCGCACGACTTAATCTGGCGTAGGGCGTCTTCCTTCTTTACACCTTATCCTCTCATAATTTTTCTGATCTCACATCACTCATGGACGAACTGCGTCCCACCAGTTTCCACGCGAGAAACCGGATCGACAAGCCATGCAGGGAACTGATAATACTAAGAAAGCTACTAGGTTGCGCCTGTCCCATACCAGGTAAGTGGTTGGTACGTTTTTCATGCCACTAGATGCATAACACAAGGTTATAGTCCTTACATGCCAGTGACCAGATCATACCACAAACCATGCACCTTCAGTGCCTGCACATTCAGTGCAGCCAAGCACCTCCAGTGCTACCACCATTCCATACCAAAATATTGGTCACGGCTAGGGGTTCTATTTCATGAATATAAATGTACATGTTTATACTTTTATTAGTTCGTGGCTTGCTATCTTATCAAGTTCACATTTCTCAAGTATTCAGTCTACCACTGCCATGATATCATTGATCTCAACACATGCAATATTAACGAGATATCTATTCATGGAATAGCATAGCAATTCATAAAATATGGGTTTCAATATGATCAAAGTATGACTTGCCTTCCGCGTCGTAAGTATCAGCAGTCGATGACGGTTCAGCGACAAGATCTTCAACCCCGGACTCTTGCTCTGAACAAGATCAAACAAGCAAACAGGCATTACAATCAATTCTATTCTTACTAATCTACTACATGCAAAGATGCAAGGAGGAAATACTCTGGTGATACAAGGTTTGAAAGCGATTTGAGTTTAACTATGGAAACCAGGGTTAAAATTAGTTGTTAAGGTTTACAAGGTTCCAAAATATCAGGGTAATATCAAGGTGGTGACTGGTTCGCCCAAAAACAGCGAATGTCTTTAGGTTGGCATTCGGTTCAAGGCATCGACATAAGGTTGATGGGTGATAGAGGGCTCAACTCAAGTTGTGACAGTAGAGAAAAGTGTAGATCACAACATCAGGAGTCTAAGGGACAAAGTTATTTTCAAAGTTCATGGCTGGAAGTGGGTGAAAAGGCTCAATGCCACTGGCTGACATAGGCTGATAGTGCTCTAGAATGGCATTGACATGGTTTGAACAGTTTCCAGTGGCCAAAGTAGGTTTTGATTCAAGCATATGGTGCACAAGGTAGTGAGGCAGCTATTTGACAAAGTAATTTCTGTTTTACATGACCAGAGGTGGGTGAACAGGGCTAATGCCACTGGCTGACATAGCCTGGCACAGTCTTGACACGGCCAGAAACTAGGGTTAGCCATATCTTTTGACTCAGGGCTCCAAATGATGCACCACTTTGTCTGGTGGTTAGGCATTTGTAACAGGAACAAAAGTCTCAACAGGACCTAGGGCAGGAGATGGCCGGAAAGTGATGAAAACCGGCGAAGAACACGGTGGCCGAGCTGTTCTCAACAGTTTCTGGACAAAACCTTGGCATGGTGATATCTCTTCATCTGGGCCGATCCAGGTGTCGAGCTAGAAGGCAAAAATACTCCTGGGGTCGAGGCACATCTACTAGACAAGGTGGTTGGGGTTGAAACGGTCGGGAACAAAATCCGGCGACCGGAGCTATGGGAGAAGACACAAAATTTGGGCATTTCTGTTCTAGGGCAAATAAACTTAATTCCTTGCTTGAGGATGGTCTCTGGGGCATAAGTAAGCTAGGTGTGAAGCTAGATTGGCTGGGGAAACACCAGAGAAGCTTAACAGCGAGCTCCAGTTCACATGCAAGGTGCAAAGTTGGGGATTTTCATATTTTAGCAAATTCTTCGATTCTGGTTGCTTAGACGTGTTCTAATCAGTCCACTGATCATGTTTGATTACAGGCTCGAGAGCTAATTTGACTTGGTTAAGGATTAATTGCTCGCTGGAGTTGCTGGAGAGAAACGGAAATTGCCGGCGACTGGAGAGGTTTGAAGTCAATTACATGCTCGAGTATGATGAGGGAGGTAAGAGGAGCTTACTGAAGTAGCTGGAATCGAGGAGGAAGCAGTGTAGAGGCTTGGCACCGTGAGCCTCTTCTCGAGCTCGCCGAAGAAGACGAAGACGACGGCGTGGTTAGAGATTTTGGGTGGTTCTGGTGTGAGTGCCTTCGTGCTGGGCTGGGGCGGCTTTTATAGGCACAGCAAGGGCTTGCAACGGTTGGAATTGCACGGGGAAGTGGAGCCGGCTTGAATTGACTGGGATGTGACCGGCAGCGATGACAGGCGGCGAAGCAACATCTTCACCGATCGTGTCGGCTGCGCTGCTGCTCTGGTGGAGGTGAAGGCGAAGTGATGCCTCCTCAAGGCATGCTTGCGACGTGGCACCGAGCTTCTGCAGTGGCTGCAGTGATGGCGTGCGCGCGCGGGCAAAATCGGAGATGCTGGTGCGGCCGCGGTGGCTCCACGGTGGCGAACGACGTGCGCACATGTGGCAAGAACGCGGTGGCAGGGGTGGCGACCACGGGGCTTCACCGGCGACGAAGTTCCTGGCGTGGCAGCGCGGTGGTCGCGGTCGTGCACAGCTGCTGGTCGCGCACAGTGTCTCTGGTCGAACCAGGGACCCAATTGCAAGGATTCTTATTTGAAATCTGGACTGATTTGCAATTTCTGTCTTAGAGATGGTTAATTTGAGGATTGATTTCATGGCTGAGTATAACATTTCTATTAGTACTCATTTAGCTCAAATTTGGAGAAAGTTTGATAAGGTTTGAGGGATTTCACCTATTTTCGAAAATAGGGTAAAATTAGGGTACAATAGGTCTTGATTTTGTCGATCTCTAATTCTGGTGATTGGAGAGAGATTTTGAAGTCTGGACAGAAGGGAAATTTGTATCAAATAACATTTGGGAGGTGTTCCCTGAAGAAATTCTGGAGTTGGAATTGATTTGCAGATTTTAGCCTTTTCAGGCTTCCAGGTAAACAGAAAAGGACCTATTCGCAGTAATATTTGGACTAAACTGCGAAAAGTGTTTAGATGAATTAATCTGGCTCCCAACTTTTTGGAGTGAGTTGAGGATGAACCTAGGAACATATTCCAGGGGTTACCTGAGTCTGAATAGGGTTAAATCAGAATAATTCAATCATCTGGAAACTGGGGTACTTAGGGTAAATCTGAATTTTCCTGTTTTCGAAAACAGAGAGAGGCTTAAGTACTGAGAGTTAGGGTCAGAATTTGATCTGGCTCCTGAAGACTTTTATCTTCAGGGTAACTGGTAGGTTAAATCTGGATGGTCAGATCTTGATCTGGATCTAGGGAATAGATTTGGAGATTTTTAGGGTCTGGGAGAGATTAGAGTTCAGCTGATCTGGCTACTACTACAGGGATACATGCATGCAGGATTTTCATGCAAAACTTTTCACCCCCAAAACTAGGGTGTTACAAAAACACACTTCTACTTACAGTTTTTGTACTGTTAGAGATAGACACGATAGAACAATACAAGACATTTTCTAACGGTAAAAAACTGTTAGAAAAAGCATCCTATTCTAACGGCATTTTCAAAAATAGCCGGTAGAAAAACCGTTCTAGTCTAACGGTTAACTAGAACTATCCGTTAGAAAAGAATTTTATTCTCACGGTTGTTTAGTAGTTTATCGTCGAAAAAACTTACACTCTTCTAACGGTTAATAAAGAGTATACCGATAGAAAAAAGAATTGTATTCTCACGGCTGTTTAGTAGTTTACCGTCAGAAAAACTTACACTCTTCTAACGGTGAATGAAGTGTATACCGTTAGAAAATGTTGTTGTTTTCTAACTCTGTTTGCTATTTTAGCCGTTAGAAAAGCTTGTATACACAATACTGTACAGATGCAAAAAAGAGTACATTCATATATATATATATATATACATTGATCAGATTGACACATTAAATTTATTCACATATATTGAACCAATATAAATACTGACCAACGGACAGTTATTCACAGTTATTGCATACAAATACTAACCAATAAGACTATAAACAATCTATGCACACCATGTAACCACTCTGAGCAATTTTGCAACTATGGCTACTTGGCTCTAGAGAAACATATGCAAATCGACAAGTTATTCATAGAGAGTACACAAAAAAGAGAAGTGAGCCAAGCTTGTCATGGCAGTTGGTTGCGCGCTACTTCGTCCATAATATATTGAGCCCAGATTTGTCGCATCTCTCTAATCTTTGCATTTTTGTATTTGTCTTTGGACATGGCGGTCTGCAAGCATGTGCAAATACTCAGTAATTAACTTCCTTGTTTTGAGCGTGACATCCAATTTTCAAATTTGAGTTAGCTAAGATGCTTACCTAGGGGAATTGGGCAAAGTTTGTCCTGACTAGGTCATACATGTACCGCAGCACATAAAACCCACATTCCCACAAGTCTGGCTACTGATGGCACTGAGATAATTGCATATGTGAAGACATGTTAGCTATTCTTTTCATAAACTAATTAAGCATAAACTAAAAGATTCATAAGTATGTCATGTTCTTTCAAAGAAATTCGGGAGCCCTATGGTGCGGCATGCCTCCCTCCAGTGGACACATAATTTTTGAAAGCCCTGCATTTCAGTTAGCATTGCTGGTTAATGTGTTTTCATTAGGTAGTGAGGTCAAAATTTAAATCAAACATGTTACTTACACGTCCATATTTTTCTTGGCCACGTATTCATTCAGTAACCTATCGCGCATCAAATCGAGGTAGTACACCTCGTTCCTCTACGGACAGATCACGAGGAGGACCCAGTGGCCCCTACATTGTATTAAAAGAGAACCGCCAGCTCAAAGTATATCTCAGGTGTAACATACAAGATTGAGTTAAATTAGTACGAAATGCACTAACCTTTGGTGGTACGGCACTAAAATGAACTCCCTGTCCTATTGCGCCATCAGCGCATTGGATATGTAGTGCTCAGCATGCACGGCGTCTTGCATTGTGAGGCTTATTTTCTCTGGCTCAAGGAAACCCACCTTGTCACACGTAACCTCTGATGCTAGCTTGTACATGCACCTGGATGCAAAGGACGGCATTAGTATTGCATAGAAAGTTACTACATTTTAAATGAACTATAGCAATATATAGGATATGCAAACTCACAGAACTTCAGTCCGTATGATGGACATATCGAGCTCTCGCCAGTTGAAGAGGTCGAACAGATCCTCGTGTGACACGGATATGGTCTCGAGCTCACGGTGGAACTGCCCGAGCCTGAAGGGAACTAAGAAGTTCAGGTTGCACCAGGCCCGGTGTAGGTACCACTCGTGGAGGTCACTGGTTGATCAATCCAATTTTCACAAAGTTGCCTCCGCCACGAGTGGGAACCCGTTCCTGAACCTCTCCGGCTGTCCCTTTCTCCCTTTGCCCTTGCCCTTGCCTTTGCCCTTGCCTTTTGCCGGGGATTGAGCGCGACTTTCGAAGGCAAGGGCGGGGTGCTGGCGGCTTTCTTTGGAGGTGAAGGGGCTTTGCTGGGAGGCGTGGATCCTCTGGCTGGGATCGAGGCCATCTTTTTAGGGTTGAGGTCCGTAGGAGATCCCGAATGCCTTGCACTGGGGGCACAGTTCCCTGGTAGTACGCCGGCAGGCCACTTCAATTAACGAACACGTATGTTAGATTTTGCAAGTTGAGTTTACTGAGTAGCATGTAATCTAAAATGTGTAGGATTTACCTCATGTATTACAACACACTTCTTGGGCCACTGTACATAGGAGCCCACTGCCTCAGCAAGTTTCTACATTTCCTCCGTTGGGACTGGCAATGGAAAAGTGTTGTAGCTCGGCATGGCCATGTCCACCTGTACCTTTGTGAACCCCAACCCCAGAGGTACACAGTAGATCTGGAAATCCACCCCAGACAGATATACAAACCCATGGGCAACCACTACCTGCCGGTTGCCTAGGTGAGTCACTAGGCTGCAGCTCTCTGACTTCTGCAAATTTGTAACAATTAAAACAGGTTAGCGAAACAACTCCAACATAACGGGAGTAGAATCAACTTAAGTGCACAGCCAAAGCCTTGCAATACCTCAAGCAAATCCACTGGATCCGCGAGGACCTTCGAAGAGCAGCTGCTCAACCGACCCCACAGGGTACCGTTGCCCTGGGGATCTGTATCTGCACTCTTGGCCATCAATGCATGTTTTAGCTATGCAAACTCTTCCCTCATATGTGCAACCTCGGCCTGCACCACAGCCCATATCTTCTCGGAGAGCTCCACTTCCTTCTCCTTCCAGGAGCTGGCCTTCTTCCTCGGTGGAGCCAAATCTGCGAAACCGGCCTTCCACGACACGATGACTCCCACGGTCTATGTCCGCCCGGGATGCTCCTTATTTCCTAGAACCCGGGTAAGGATGTCGTTCTCCCTCTGTGGGGTAAACAATCCCTCCATTGCCTCCTTCTCAAAAGAGATATGTTACATTTAAAGCTACATTGTGAGACAAATACATATACTGTCGTGATAAAAGTGACAACGATTTTTACCAAGTCCTTTGTCTATGCCTTTTCGTAATCGCAAGAGACCACAGAGAGAAATGTGAGTCCTCTGTTTATGCCTTTCCATGACCACGGTGAGAAGTGCGAGTCCTTTGTCTATGCCCTTCCATGATCATAGGTGACCACGGAAAGAGATCCGAGTTATTCGTTTATGCCTTTGCATGGTCGCAGGAGGCCACGCAGAGAGAGAGAGATCGATGGATAGTCCAAGACATTCTAACATAGCCTAGCCCATTTGGTAGGATTAGACACAAACGCCCATCACGTAATTATTACTTGTGGATTCATTAGATTGTGGCCGTAGACTTTTGTGGTCGCAATCATCCATAATTATACTACCCGCAACCACTATGGTCGTGGAGATATTTGCCTGTATTCTATATGGTTGTAGAGATAAGATAATCTCCAATTCGTAGTAGCAGTTTGTGCGCAACCTTGAAACAAAAGAGTTGTTAGAAATGGAAGTATCTATGAATGAAGAGGATCTGGTCGGGAGTTGCCGACCATGGTCTAAGAGTTATACGGTTGCCGTAACCGTACTCTGGTCAATATTTCTAGGATAATACTCTCTTGATTGACAAAATAAGTATAACTATGTTGTGCAGTTATCCATAAACCATCAATAAGATATGAATGGGTGCATAGTTATCCATAACCACACACTCTAATCGGTGAATGATAGCTGCCTCTCCAAACTAGCGAGTGGCAACTGCTTGTAACTGCAATGTAGTTGTTGCCGAAGCGTTCCACTACTACAGAATATATTATCACAGTCGGGTCAAAACAGTCATCACAGCCGTCTGTGATTTTTCCTATCAGACAGTTTTGACCTTAAAACTGTCTGTGATACTGATACTACCACAGACGGTTATAAGATCAAAACCGTCTGTGATACTAATACTATCCCAGACGGTGTTGATCTTATAACCATCTGTGATAAGTAGAATATCACAGAGGGTTTCGAGGTCAAAACCATCTGGGATGGTGTCCTTATCAAAGACGGCTATAATCTTCGCACCGTCTGTGATAGTGTCCGTATCAGAGACGGTTATAATCTCACAACCATCTGTGATAATATGAGTATCACAGACGGTTTTGATCTCAAAACCATTTGGGATAGTGTCCTCATCAGAGACGGTTATAATATCAGATTCATCTGTGATACTCATACTATCATAGACGGTTCTGGGATTATAACCGTCCATGGTAGTATGAGTATCACGGAGGGTGTTGAGCATATAACCGTCTGTAATACTCTGTGATACATACATAGTTCGATTTATCACAGACAGTTTTTATCTCAAAACCATCTATGCATATTAATTTTTTTTAAATATTTTTCTTTTTTTTTTGTGCCTAACCTCAGGAATCATGCTAGCCATGCCCTCTGTACAATTGCATTTCATATATACAGTTCATTTCATACATGCACATAACTCAGAAATATATACAGTTCATTCCATACAAGCACATAACTTAGAGACATGTACAATAGCATACATTTCATATATATAGCTTAAAATCGATCAAATTGTAAGTTTCATGGAACATTTCAGAAATATGTACAATTGAGATTGAACAAATAAATGTAATCGACAATTAAAGTCAGTATGTGAGATGTTTATTACTATACTAGTCTCAGTACGAACCGAGCGGGTTCCTAAACTTCCTCTTGGGTGATATGACATCCGTCATGAAAAACTCAGCGAGCATCCGTCGGACTAAACTGACGCTTTTGAAGATCTCCCCCTTCTCGCACGGGAGGAGGGGAATCGGGATGTGCCCGGCCCAGCGGCCCCCGCAGAAGCTGGTGACCTGACGTAAGCTCCCGGTTACCATGTTTGCTTTCTCTATGAATTTTACTAACTCCTTAACTCTTGGCAGTTCAGCCGTATCCGGCCGCCCGGGAAAAGGCGGAGAACCTCCTTGGGAGGTACTATGCCGACGAGCACGAGCGCATCGTGCGCGTCATGGGGGAGGGCCCTCCCCAGAACTTGCTAGGCGAGGCCTTCAGGCTAAGGCTACCAACGAGAAAGCCCCTCCCTACCCCCGGTTCCCACAAGAGGGGAAAGGAGGCCACCGGGGGCTCTGAGTCGAAGAAGGCCAAGACTCATAAAGCCCCCGGTCCATCAACGACGCCGGGCACCACGCCCATGAAGGCCCGCGATGCAACCCTCGGGTCGGGGCGCGCGCGGGCGCCGCCCCGGAAGGAAACAACGCCCCCTCCCTCGGAGTGCCCCGCAGAGGCTCGGGGAAAGGGACCAGCCATCCACGGGGGGGGGGGGGGGGGGTGCCCGATTCGGCGGACTACGCCCCCTCGCCACCTTCGGCGATAGCCCTCCCGGCGGCCCCAGCACTACCAAAGCCGGAGAGGCCAGAGGTTCGATTTGCGGAGGCCTCACCCCCGCGTGTGGAGTGGCCGGTAGATGGGGGGGAGCCCCTCGGTCTACGAGGCTCCCCCAGAGAAGGTTCTTCGGCCACCTCCTGATCCCTCCCCGGGGGGGAACCCCCTCCGAAGGTTCTTCGGCCACCTCCTCTTCAGCGGCCACTTCTTCAGCGGCGAAGACGCCAGCCACTGCCACCCCGGTCCACATCACCCCCACGACTCTTGCCCGGGGGGCCGTCATCAGTCATGATGGGTCCGGCGCCGGGAGGGAGACCCCCTGCTGTCCGCGGGGGAGGTCGACCAGTACGCGGAGCGCCTGCAGACCCTGAAGGTCCAAGACTATGTCTCGCAAGGGACGTTCCGTGAGCGCTTCGGGGAGCTTCAATCTCTCCAGATCTAGGTTCTTCCCCGAGCCAGTGGGTGGTTTCCTTCGGCGCCCCCAACTTGAATTTTTTCTAACACTTGCGCTTGTAGGGGGCGGCCATCACATGGGGGATCGAGGTGCGCTTTGGCCGGGCAAGGAAGGAAGTGGAGGAGAAGGCCGCCGCCTACCTAGATGATACCACCTAAAACGGGGCCTCGCAAGCAGACAAGGTCGCGGTAGAAGGTGAGTATGTCGTTCTCTCCCAAGGGACCAGATGAGAGAAAATTGTGATTAACTAAAGTCGAATCAGAGAATCAAACATAACTGCAAAGAGGGAAGCGGGTTGGCTCGCCTTGACTCGTTTCACCAACTGAAACACGATTAACAAAAAAGACGTTCCGCAATCGTGTCCCAGGCGAGCGGTGTACAATTGCATAAAGTAAGGAAACTGCTGCCTTATAAATCTATTTCTCTCAATAGTCGGACAAAAGATTGATTCAAAATTTCTCAGCTACAGAGACTAAGAAACAGGATTGCAATTCCATTCATATGATCCAATCAATGCCCAAATCAAACATGTATCATGAATTATCAGGATGGCAACAACTTTGAAAAATTATGGATGGTGGAGCTCAGTTCACAACAATTAACAACACTAAGCTACACTGGAATCAAGCATGAGATGACAAAACAGAAACAGCATCTGAACAGCAGCAGGAATCAAACACCAGAGAAGTTAACACACAAATAGCTAGAGTTTACTCAAGATTTAAACTGATCATCCAAAATTGAACTCTGTTTATATACAAGCATCATAGGAAACAGTTTAGGGGGAGAAGGGGATCTGAGAGGAGAAATCGATCACTGAAGGTGTGTTGATGGAGCTGTTGATCAAGAGTTCGTGGCTGTAGACTACAGAGAAGTCGAGGAAGTCGCCGGTCGATGAGGTCGCCGACGTAGTGAAGAAGACGGTCGGCGACGATGAAGACGTGGTCGTCGTCGAAGCTGCAGCAGCTCGGGATGAAGAAGAGGATGCCAGCTCGGTGAAGCACGGCGGTGGCGGCGCCGGATCAGATCGGCGCAGGATGGAGATCGGGGACGGCTCCGGGTGCGGGAGCTGTGGAAGGAAGAAGGTGGATCGGGCGGCACCGTGGAGATTCGATCTAGGTGGCGGGATGCGCGGCGAGGGCGACGCTGTGGAGTAGCGAGCTCGCCGAGGAAGATGGTGGCGCGGCACAAGCGGGAGGTGTGGTGCCGGTGGAGGCGGCGATGGCCGAGGAAGGTGGCGGCGCGGGATCGGCCAAATCCGGCCGAATCTGGCGGCGATGGCGCGAAATCCGGTGAGATTGGGCGGCGGAGCTGTCGCGGCGGCGCTGTGGAGGTGCTGCTCGGGACGGAGGTGCGGCACGGGAGCGGCGGTCGTGCAGGGAAGCGGCGAGCTGTGGCGGCGGATCCGATTGCAGATTTGCTCCGGCGAAGCTAAAAGGGGTGAATCTGACCGGAGGTGCGGTGGAGAAAAGGCGGAGCACCGCCGGCGTGCGGCCCGGCCGCCGGCGGCGAGGTGGAGGGAGGTGTGGAGGGGAGTTTTGGGGAAGAAGAAGAAGGGAAGAAAAAAAATAAAAGCCGGGCTCTAATGCCTCAGATGGCCGGCGGTAGTGTAAGTAGGGCAATTTGGCACTTTTGCAGAAAAGCCCTTGAGGTTTTGGAAATTTAGAAATGTGGCCTCGTGGCTAGGGTTTGGGATTCCGGGCCCCCGGAGACTCCGATTTCAGTGCGGTCAGTTCCTACGCGACCACGGGAACACGCACTTCCATCAGGAATTGTCCGATGGCCAGATTAAGTCGAGGACGCACGTCCGCTAGCCAAAAATCCATCCAATCCTCGCCGACTTGCGATAAAAATTGCAAAAAGAGTAATCCGGTTGATTTGGCAATTAATCTGGAATAATCTAGGTATATATGCCGAAGAAAATGACTAATATGTGCGAAAGCATGAGGAGAGTATACAGAATAATAAGGCAAATCGAGTAAATATCATCATTCTTTGCTTGTCCTCAAGCAATGTGACATGAAATAAATCCAAGGAGTCAAGCAAGCAAACAGATGTCATGAAAGAGTAAAATGCAGCGTATAGTAGGCTCGGCAAACTAAGATATGTATCAAGCGCTCAACCATCTAATAATTGCACTAAAATTGCAAGTAACTAGCTTAGTTCTAGATACGGAGGAAATAAGAATGCTTAATTCTACTCATACCACCTACATCCATACGTGTATAAAGAAATTCAAAGTGAGCATAAACAATACACAGGCATCGAAGAACTACAGTCTCCACAAACATCAAATAAGCAGTTTCAACCGTATTAATTTTTGAGCGCTCTTTATTTGAAAAACAAAATCTGGTGCTCATGTAAGTCTCTACCCTTCGACTTATTTAGTCGGATCTCTCCGTACTTCGCTCTAGGGTAGGTAGTCCACTAGAGTGTTTTATAAACATGCTCATGAGTCAAAAGATGTAGCGGGAAGGCTTGTGCACTTATTAGATTTGAAAACGTGCAAACCATGCTTACATACCGAAGACTCAGAGGAGCAACGAAGCAGAAGAGCTTTTATTCAAAAGAAAAGAAAATTTGGCAGTGTCTACAAGGTAGAAAACGAACAAATGCAACCTTATTAGCAAGATATTTTTTTTTTCAAATCTGGTTTACACAAGTTATATGATTGTTTAGGAGACTCGTGTTCTAAACATGTGTGTAGAGATTAGGTTCACAATTGACATTTCAATGTACATGATAGAATGTAGCAATATAAATATCAATAAACATTCAAATTCCCACGATATCCACAACGAAACTAAGTACAAGCAATTTTAGTATCATTAGAAGATGGTTAATCACAATTCAACCTACAATAGATTGTCGAGCCACTACAGCATGCAATAAAAAACTCAACACGACATGCAAAAGGCTCCAAAAGCCAAATGAGGACAGTGAAACGCAAAATGAAAGCACATGTAGTCATAACCACAACAATCACATATAGATACAAATCCGCACAAGTCTAGAATTTCCAGAAAATTTTGACATGACCTTTCTAGATTATCTTTTGATCCAAACAATCATAAGTATACAACAGGTCATATCAAAACATAAACAAGCCCACAAGGCTGGATAAGCAAGTACATACAACAGATCTCATACATGAGCACAAACTTGAACAAAGAAGCTCAATTTTGAAAAATGTGACCCAAATTTTCAGAATTACGGCACAACAAGAAATGCATTCTTCCCCCCAAGCTTAAATGGTTGCATAGTCCACAATGCAACAACATGAGATGAACACATGGAGATGGGAACACAAAATAAATTTCATGCACAAGGGTCATATGAGAGGTCCGCAATAGCTCACCGGGTGAAGAATGGAGACGATGACGCTATGATGAGCCATCCAAAGTATCCCAAATGTGCCAAGCCGCCATATGAGGATGATGCCCTGAAAGAACAACTAAAGAAGAAACTAAGAACAATCCTACAAAATAAAGGAAAATAAATAACGAAAAGAAAGAAAGAGAGAAAACACTCGGGTTGCCTCCTGAGAAGCGCTTCTTTTAGGTCGGAAGCTCAACCCTCAAAGGATATAGCGTTGAAACGCGAGTGTGGAAGGAGAGGCAAGTATGGGACGTAGTAGAAGCTCCACGTCCACCCTCCTGTCAGAAGCAGCATGATGGGAATCCACCAGGGTCCCAGGGAATGTCGACTCGGAGCAAGTCTGCTCGCAGTCGAGAAGCCACATATGCTAACCTGCAAATAAGATCAAGAACAAACAAGCACGTGTGTATGGTAGGGACAAAGCCCTCCAGAAGGTCAGCTGACGAAAATCCTTTCCCGTAGATCGACTGACTATACATATCATGAGGATGGCATATATCGATGCAGGATGAATGACAACTCAAAGGAATACGAATAACCTCGTCAGAACTGGACAACTCATAATGATACGAGAGGGGTTTCGAGTCTACCTGAATAGTGGATGGCGTGAAGTTTGGGGTAGGAAGGACCTCCACAGGGGTCGTGTCTGGTAGATCAAGATGAACGGACTCCCCTACGTCAGAAAGAAGTCCCTCAAAATCAAATGAGAATGTCTCCCTCTTGATATCGTGGCTCAAGGAATCGTCCCGGAAGTCCATAGGATCAAAAGTGAAGCTCTCCAATTCAGACTCCTGAAGCTGCGGATCATGAACCAACACATCCTTTGAATGCTGGGTCATGAGTCGCTCAGATTGCTTAACCAAGCCCTCCATCAGTGCCTCTAGTTTGGATGTATCCTCATTTTCGGGAGGCGACTGTGGAGACGGATGTAGAAACTCATGCACCTTTTTCAAATGACGCTCAAACAGCACCTCAAGTCTAGATGGTGTATCCTCATATGTAGGAGGCTGCTGTGAGTACTGCTGATGTGCCAAGTACGGGGACTGATATGATGTACATGGAAGCTGCTCTCCATACCTAAAACCCTGCAAAAGATAACTAGGAGAAGACGATGAGATAACAGGGTGGTTGTTCCTATATGGCAAATTTGGGTATGCAGGTCATCCAGGATGATATATAGTGGATGCTCGACCACGCCGACAAGTGGTGGGCGAATGACCTCGAATACCACAAATACACCATATAGGAGCAACACTAACATGAGAAAATAATCTACGAAGAGCTATATCCATCTGACGAGGCAAATCATCTAGTTTAGCACTGAGATTGTCACATGCATCACAAAAAGACTGCGAACCATCCATATCCTCAATCAGCAAAAATCAATCAACGAGAAAAAGACAAGAGGAAGGGCGAGAAATAAAAGAGCCGGGAGGGAAAAAGGGGTGGGAAAAGATGCAAACAAAAACCAAAAACAAAAACAAAAACAAAATGATTTAATCTAGTTAAACACATTCACTTTCATCTAGTCCCCGGCAATGGCGCCAAAAATTGATACCACCTAAAACGGGGCATCGCAAGCGGACGAGGCCGCGGTAGAAGGTGAGTATGTCGTTCTCTCCCAAGGGACCAGATGAGAGAAAATTGTGATTAACTAAAGTCGAATCAGAGAATCAAACAGAACTGCAAAGAGGGAAGCGGGTTGGCTCACCTTGACTCGTTTCACCAACTGAAACACGATTAACAAAAAAAACGTTCCGCAATCGTGTCCCAGGCAAGCGGTGTACAATTGCATAAAGTAAGGAAACTGCTGCCTTATAAATCTATTTCTCTCAATAGTTAGACAAAAGATTGATTCAAAATTTCTCAGCTACAGAGACTAAGAAACAGGATTGCAATTCCATTCATATGATCCAATCAATGCCCAAATCAAACATGTATCATGAATTATCAGGATGGCAACAACTTTGAAAAATTCTGGATGGTGGAGCTCAGTTCACAACAATTAACAACACTAAGCTGCACTGGAATCAAGCATGAGATGACAAAACAGAAACAGCATCTGAACAGCAGCAGGAATCAAACACCAGAGAAGTTAACACACAAATAGCTAGAGTTTACTCAAGATTTAAACTGATCATCCAAAATTGAACTCTGTTTATATACAAGCATCACAGGAAACATTTTAGGGGGAGAAGAGAAGGGGATCTGAGAGGAGAAATCGAACACTGAAGATGTGTTGATGGAGCTGTTGATTAAGAGTTCGTGGCTGTATACTATAGAGAAGTCGAGGAAGTCGCCGGTCGATGAGGTCACCGACGTAGTGAAGAAGACGGCCGGGGACGATGAAGACGTGGTTGTCGTCGAAGCTGCAGCAGCTCGGGATGAAGAGGACGCCGGCTCAGTGAAGCACGGCGGTGGCGGCGTCGGATCAGATCGGCGTAGGATGGAGATCGGGGACGGCTCCGGGTGCGGGAGCTGTGGAAGGAAGAAGGTGGATCGGGCGGTACCGTGGAGATTCGATCTAGGCGGCGGGATGCGCGGCGAGGTCGGCGCTGTGGAGTAGCGAGCTCGCCGAGGAAGATGGCGGCGCGGTGCAAGCGGGAGGTGCGACGCTGGTGGAGGCGGCGATAGCCGAGGAAGGTGGCGGCGCGGGATCGTCCAGATCCGGCCGAATCTGGCGGTGATGGCGCGAAATCCGGTGAGATTGGGCGGCGGAGCTGTGGCGGCGGCGCTGTGGAGGTGCTGCTCGGGACGGAGGTGCGGCGCGGGAGCGGCGGTCGTGCAGGGAAGCGGCGAGCTGTGGCGGCGGATCCGACTGCAGATCTGCTCCGGTGAAGCTAAAAGGGGTGAATCTGGCCGGAGGTGTGGTGGAGAAAAGGCGGAGCACCGCCGGCGTGCAGCTCGGCCGCCGGCGGCGAGGTGGAGGGAGGTGTGGAGGGGAGTTTTGGGGAAGAAGAAGAAGGGAAGAAAAAAAATAAAAGCCGGGCTCAAATGCCTCAGATGGCCGGCGGCAGTGTAAGAAGTGCAATTTGGCACTTTTGCAGAAAAGCCCTCGAGGTTTTGGAAATTTAGAAATGTGACCTCGTGGCTAGGGTTTGGGATTCCGGGCCCCCGGAGACTCCGATTTCAGTGCGGTCAGTTCCTACGCGACCACGGGAACGCGCACTTCCATCCGGAATTGTCCGATGGCCAGATTAAGTTGAGGTCGCACGTCCGCTAGCCAAAAATCCATCCAATCCTCGCCGACCTGCGATAAAAATTGGAAAAAGAGTAATCCGGTCGATTTGGCAATTAATCTGGAATAATCTAGGTATATATGCCGAAGAGAATGACTAATATGTGCGAAAGCATGAGGAGAGTATGCAGAATAATAAGGCAAATCGAGTAAATATCACTAGAGTAGCGGGATAATGCCCTCCGGGAGCTTGCCCGGGTCCGGGTCCAAATCCACGCCTCCGAGACCGCTAACGACCAGCTCCGGAGGGCGGCGAAGGCGAAGGACGATGCCCTCTGGGAGCTCGAGGGCTCCAGCGTCCGGGCAATCACGGACGCGGGCCGCTCCGTTCGCTCAGCCCTCGAGGGGCTTAGCGTGAGCTTAGGCTCAGGGAGCAGCACCGAGGCGCCCCCGGCGACGCTCACGGAGGTTGTGTGTTTTCTCAACGCACAAGTCTCCGTGATCCCAGAGGCCGCTGATGCCCGGGCGCGAGGCCGGGCGATCCCCGTGGTGGCTGCCACGGCCGGGCTCGTGGAACACCGGGGGATGGGTGCCCAGGTAATCGGGGGCCGACTCCCCAGGAGCTTCCCGGAGTTCTTTGAGCCCCCGCGGCGAGAGATGGAGAATCTTGCCGGGTGCTTCAGCAATCGGATAATCCGGGCGCGGTTCCCGGCGCCGGCGCCTCCGAGAGCGGATGCAGTGGCTCCGCCGGGAGCCCCCCAGGGGGAGGACGCCAACGAACAAGTATGAGCCTCCCCCCGGGCCTTTAGATAGGCCCCTTTTTGGTTTTTAGGTTTTTGCTCCCGGTAGCTTCTTACAGGAAGCCCCGGACACTTGTACGAAGACATTTTGTTGCAATAGAAATTGAAATTTTTTCTAAGTCTAAATGAATGAAATGTACCAGGTTTCCCGGGAGGTTACTCCTGGGCGAAGGTCCCGGAGAAACTCTCTGGGGGTGAGGCCTTTGTGCCCCGGCGAGTGCCACCCGGGGGATGCCCAGGCCGCCTTAATTTTGTTAAGTCTCTTCTCCGGGGGACACAACGGGAGCGTTTCCCGAGAGCCGATCCGGTTACGGTGGCATCCAGAGTGGCACCTAGACAACTTCGATAATCATCGCGCTGAGCAACCTCCTCCGCGACCGGGGTCCCGTAGGGTTCTCTCGCTTCGAATACTTCCACCGGCGGGCTACGAGTATTGGCCCGAAGACCTGCTCCGGGAGGCCCAGCGTCGCATATGCGGTTTGTACCGGGACTTGGCCCGGGTGATATCAGAAGGCCTCTGGGATTATTAGACGTAGGAGCTTTCTGGGTTGTATCCCAAGTTGTATTGTATCCGATGTAATGATGCCCACCGGAGGGGGAAGATGTCTGCCGGTTAAACGATCTTCAATAAAGCTAAGTTTGCTCGTGTTGATTTCTTTAAGATAGAGCTAAGTTTGCTCGTGTTTATCTTAGATAGTCCGGAACGGGGTGATTCTCGGGTTCTCCTTATCCCCCCCCCCCTCCACAGCGGGCCGGAGGGTAGCTCCGCGCGCTATGGGGGTGACAAAGCACCCGGGGTAAGGTCCCATTGCTTAAAAATTTTTCCAAGCATTCCCGTTATAACAATTTCTGGGGATAATTTTTCCGGGAGAACTCTCCGGTCGCCGTGAAAACGGGGAGCCGGGAATGAGGTTTCTGGGAAAAATATCAGAGGATTCCGAAATTCCAAAGAATTCTCCCCGGGATGAAAACCCTCTGGTCACCGTGAGAACGGGGAACTGTGTCTTCCAAGAGGCCCAATGTATCAAGGAAATTTCCCGGGAGGGAACCCTCCGGTCACCGTGAGAACGGAGAACCGGGAATGAGATCTCCAGGAAAAACATCCAAGAAAATCCAAGACGAAATTTCCGGGGATAATTTTTCCGGGAGATAATCCTCCGGTCGCCGTGAAGACGGGGAGCCGAGAACAATGTCTCCAAGAAAGAATATCCGAGAATTCCGTCTCACTGGGGAGACAATCGACTCCCGGAGGACGATGTGCCCGATGATGGGTCTGAGTGTTTGGGTAGGGGACTAATCTCCCAAATTGACTCGTTACCGCGGTCCTTGAGGACCGGGTTGCCGCTTACACCCTCAGTCCACGAGGGGTGATTGTAAGCCGCCCTACGGGAGTGGGACTCCCGTTGTAGGGACTTGTTGGGTCATGATAGCCCACTTCCTCACGGGGAGGGCATCCTCGTGGAGAGGGCATCCTCACGGGGAAGGCATCGCCGTGAGGGACTGTAATGTAAAAACCTGCATTGAGACAGAGCTGAAGAGAAAACCAGTTGTTTTGACAATGAACCGAAGTTCAACACCTCCCCCAGCGACACCGCGATAGGGCAGGGAATGGTGATTACAATGTCCCCCTCCCCCACCGACGTAATCGCTCCAGGGGAGAGGACGGTGAGTACAATGTCCCCCCTCCCCCTCCGGCGTGATCGCTCTGTGGGTGGGGACGAGCCCGTAGGCTAGACATAGAACTTGCGAAGTAAACGCACGTTCCACGTGTGCTTCAGCTCCTGCTCTTGAAGGTTGGAGAGCTTGTCAGCCCCCAAGCCCAGGACAACCGAGATCTTGTAGGGGCCCTCCCACTTGGGGGAGAGCTTGCCCTGGGCTTGGGGGTCTGTGACACATTTGAGGACGATGTCCCCAAGTCGAAAAGCCCTCTCGCGCACGCGCTGGTTGTATGCGCGCACCATCTCACGTTCGTAGATGGCATGGCGGAGGAGCACTCGGTCGCGTTCCTCCTCCATGAGATCGACCTCCAGTCGTTGATTCACCTCGTTGGCTTGGTACGCCGCGGTCGTAGCTCCGTCTAGGAGCTCGACTTGCAGCGACCGAAAGCCAATCTCCGGGGGGAGGACTGCCTCAGCCCCGTATACCAGGGAGAAGGGAGTATGTCCCGTCACCCGACTCAGAGTCGTGCACATGGAGCAGAGGATGCTAGGGAGCTCCTCTGCACATGCACCCCGCTTGGAAGAGGCTTGCTCGAGCCGTCGGCGTAACCCTTGTTGGATTACGCCATTGACCCTTTCAACGGCCCCGTTGCTCTGGGGATGGGCCACTGAAGCGAAGTGAATGGTGAGCCCCAAGCCTTCGCAGAATTCCCGGAAATAAGCCGAGTCGAATTGGGTCCCGTTATCGACAATGATCTCTCAAGGGACTCCAAAACTACAAACGACATTTTTCTAGAAAAACCGCTGTATAGCCCGGGACGTGATGCTGGCCAAAGGTTCAGTCTCTACCGACTTAGTAAAGTACTCGACCGTGACCACGGCATACTTGTAGCCCCCGGGTGCTGGGGGGAAGGGGCCTAGGAGGTCCATCCCCCAGAGCGCCAAGGACCAAGTGATGGGGATAGTCTGCAGTGGTACGGGGGGAGGTTCGAACCCTTGGCGATCTTCTGGCAAGCCTCGCACGCGAAGACAAGGTTTCGCGCGTCATGCATCACCGTGGGCTAGTAGAAGCCCTGGCGAAGAGCCTTGGCTGTGATGGTGCGCAGGGCTAGATGAGGCCCACAGCTTCCCGCGTGGATGTCTTCGAGAAGCCGGAGTCCTTCTAGCCGTGGGAGACATCGAAGTAGGGCAGAAACGCCCTGCTTGTAGACCTTGCCCTCCAACAGGAGGTATGCCTGAGCTTTGGCCTGGAGGCGCTTAGCCTCGGTCTCATTGGGAGGGTCCCCCTCCCCCTTGATGAAGGAGATAAGGGGGTCCATCCAAGATGAAGTCCGAGTGATCTCGGTGACCTCTGGGACGAGGGGCTCATCGCCTGCGTCCGGGGAGGTCACCGAATGCTTCGCAATAATCTCCAAGAAGGCCCCTTTGGGGAGCTGTTCCCAGGTGCTGGCGGCCCGGGCTAGGGTGTCGGCCCGGTCGTTGTCCCTTCGAGGGTTGTGCCGGGCCTCTAGGCCGTCGAAGTGCTTCTCCATCTTGCGCACTTCCTGCAAGTAAAGGCTCAAGTTTGCGTCATGGCACAAGTAGGTTCCTTTCATTTCGGGGCTGGCTCAAGACCAAGAATTCCATGAGTTGTGAGATAAGCTTACATCGGCACCACTACTAGCACTGCTGGATTTTGATTGCTTAGTTCGATTACTCTTATTGCAGGAAGCTCATGCTAGCGACCTCATGGATCACTTTGGTGCTAAAAAGACCGCGAGCGTGCTGGCTGATCACTTCTTTTGGCCAAAGATGTGGTGGGTCATTGAGTGCTACATGTTGAAATGTGTGCCATGTCACAGAGCTAAGTTCCACCTTAATCCCCATGGCTTATACATTACTTTACCTATTGCCAGTGTTTCGTGGGAAGATATCTCTATGGATTTTGTGTTAGGATTGCCACAGACTAAGAGGGGGAGGGATTCGATATTTGTGGTAGTTGATCATTTTAGTAAAATGGCGCATTTTATTCCTTGTCATTACAGCGACAATGCTTCACATGTTGCTGATTTATTTTTCAGGGAAATTGTGCGTCTACATGGTGTTCCAAAGACTATTGTGTCAGACCGCGACACAAAGTTCCTAAGTTACTTTTGGAAGATGTTATGGGGTAAACTTGGTACAAAGCTGCTTTTCTCTACTACATGTCACCCCCAAACGGATGGACAAACTGAGATTGTGAACCGTACACTATCTATGATGTTGCGAGCGGTTCTTAAACGTAATTTGAAGATGTGGGAAGAGTGCCTTCCACATGTGGAATTTGCTTATAACAGGACGGTACATTCTACCACAAAATTTTGTCCATTTGAGATTGTTTATGGATTTAAACCTACTACTCCCATCGATCTCTTGCCTTTGCCATTGCAAGAACAAGCAAATATGGATGCTAGTAAGCGTGCTGACTTCGTTAAGAAGATTCATGAGACAACGAAGGCAAATATAGAGGAGATGACAAGAAAGTACGTGCAGGGACCAAATAAAGGATGAAAGAAGATAGTATTTGAACCAGGAGAGCTTGTTTGGGTGCACCTGTGAAAAGATCAAGTTTCAACCCCGCGGTGATGGTCCTTTTAAAGTGCTAGAAAGAATCAACGATAACGCCTACAAGATTGACTTACCAGGGGAGTATGGTTTAAGTGTTACATTCAATGTCGCTAATTTATTCTCATTCTTTGGAGAGCTAAGCGAGTCGAGGACGACTCCTTTTGAAGAGGGGGAGGATGATGAGGACATCCGAAGGACATATACACCTTCATGAATAGCACCTATGCATGTGATGCTACTCATACACTTGGTGATTCTGGCTGAGGACATCCCAAGGACTTATACACCTTCACAAATAGCACCTATGCATGGCGATGCTACACATACACTTGGTGATTCTGGCTCAGAGAATTCCAAGGAAGCATACACTACCACAGAAACAGACATCCAGGACAGCACATCACAGACGGTTATGAACTTTTCAGTGGAACACCGTCTGCGAAGGCCTGTTGGGAGAATATGTTAAGTTATCACAGTTGGTTCTAATGTCAAAACCAACTGTGATAGTCAACCAGACGGTTCTAAACACAAAAACGTCTGTAATAGTCTACTTATCACAGACTATTTTAAACTAAAACCCGACTGTGATAGATACAATCGCTTCTCAACTGAGAACTGTCTGTGATAACTAGAATATCACAGATGGTTGTGAGCTCAGAACCGACTGTGATATATACAATCGGTTCTGAACTCAGAACCGACTATGATAGAGTAGTATTAGAGATGGTTCTGAGGTCAGAACCGACTGAAAAGTGCCGGTGCTTTGAATTGTCAACTGTGTTCATTTCTGTCTCCGATCTTCGCGTGCGGCGCCTAGGCGAACACGAAGCGTCGCTTTGGAAGTTCTATAAATAACTTGACAGTGGAATAATTGCCATTTACTTTACAAGTTTTTATAATTCTCAAACTGTTTGACCCCTTAGCTTCTTTGCGCCAATGGCATGCTCGATGGCATCGTCATCCTCGCCCTCCCCGGTAAGAACTCTCAATATTTTGGACTTACCCCTGTATTGTTAATCCCTGTTCAGTACATTCTTGACCTGTTGATTTGCACAAAGAAGGGGAGCCGTTGAAGACTCGGGCAAGGTGAAAGCCAAGCTGAGGGCCCTCCAGGAGGAGTATAAGCTCCTTACGGAGAAGTACACTCAGCTACGACTTGACCTGGACGATCTCTTCCAACGCATTCAACGCATGAAGATGGATGGTGACAATGCTAGGGCGAGGACGAGGCGTCTTCGCGAGGAGAAGAAAGCCGCGAATATGACCATCGTTGGCTGCTGTTTGACTATGAAGGATACCATCGCGAAGCTGAGGGAGGTCGCAGGCCTTCTCGACGCGGTAGTAGTTGATCCTAAGAAGGAAAACTTGTCGCTGGAGGTGTCCTGCGTCCTGGCTGCAAGTCAAACTGACTTTATTCTAGATGCAGCCAAGGCTAAGACCACTCCTTGACCTATAATTCTATATTTTTACTTTTTTTTGTAAGTGCTGAAAAAATTAATGAAAACTTTGTTCTTATGTCATCCAATTTTCCAGCACGTTCTTGGACTGCATGCTATCTTCCCTCTTTCTTTATCTTTCTTTGGCTTGTGAAGGCAGTCCATCAGAGCCCTTCAAATAATATAGAAACAATATAGAAGTCGCAGGTCCCATGCAAATAATATAAAAAGAATATAGAAGTTGGGCTTATTTGGCTGGATGGCACTGTGTCATGCCAAACGCTTCAAGTTATCAATGTGCTTTGAATATCACAAACGGTTCTGAGGTAAAAAACGTCTATGATAGTCAAATTACAGACGGTTTTTATGTAAGGACCGATTGTGATAGTCCCAACAGTGTCCGGTGCTTCGAATTCTCAACTTCTTTCAATATCACAGATGGTTTTTAACTCAAAACCATATGTGATAGTAACATTACAGACAGTTTTTATGTAAGGACCCACTGTGATAGTCCCAACAGTGATCGACTCTTCAAATTTTCAACGGTGTGTTGTGTCTTTTCGATTTCTGATGTTTGTGCGGCGCACTAGCCTGGGAACATGAAGCGTCGCCTTAAAAATTCTATAAATAGCTTGTTTTTCATTAATGATGAAAAAAATTAATTAAAAATTTGTTCTTATGTAAATTTTCCAATTTTCTCACACATTCTTGGAGAAAAAGAAGTGGAATGGTTCGACTGGAAGCAAAACTCCAGGGAGGGAACAAGTATTTGTAGAAGTTGAACAGTTCAAAATTCCAGGCATATTACAGACAGTTTGGACATCAGACCCGTCTGTAATAATCATATTACAGACAGTTTGGACATCAGAACCATCTATAATAGTAAAGCAGACGGTTTTGATCTCTCAACCGTCTGTGAGAGTCCCAACAGTGTCCGACGCTTTGAGTTATCAACGTGCTTTGAATATCACAAACGGTTCTGAGGTAAAAACATCTGTGATAGTAACATTACAGACAGTTTTTATGTAAGGACCAACTTTGAGAGTCCCAACAGTGTCCGACGCTTCGAATTCTCAACATGCAATCGTGGATAACCGCACATAATAACTGCGCAGATGAAGAGACTTAATTATTTACTTCAAATTTAATTTGCATCGAATTATGTAATCTGACGCTTCAACTTCTTAGGTGGTCACTGTTCCGCCGTGTTGCAGTTTATCTCCCGAAAAATAATCATGAATTTATTGACCTTGAAAACCAGTAGTGCGCTTTTTAAAACTCCAAGGAGGGAACAAGTATTTGTAGGAGTTGAACGGTTCATCAACTGATTTCAATATCACAGACGGTTTTTAACTCAAAACCGTCTGTGATAGTAACATTACAGACGGTTTTTATGTAAGGACCGAATGTGAATATTACAGACGGTTCGGACATCAGAACCGTCTGTAATAGTAAAGCAGACGATTTTGATCTCCCAACCGTCTGTGATAGTCATATTACAGACGGTTTGGACATCAGAACCGTCTGTAATAGTAAAGCAGACGGTTTTGATCTCCCAACTGTCTGTGAGAGTGCCAATAGTGTCTGACGCTTCGAATTCTCAACGTGCAATCGTGGATAACCGCACATAATATCCTCAGAAATAATCATGATTTATTGACCTTGAAAACCAGTAGTGCGCTTTTTAAAACTCGAGGCACCCGTGCATATGAACCGTCGCCTTTTGGTTCTATAAATAGCGAGGCTCTTTAATCCTTAAGACTTACAAATTCTTGGCTAAGTCTTTTAGGAACTCTGTGTTGGATCTAGGTAGATCTTAGTATCTAGGTTTTGATGATTAATGACATTTTGGATAAATCCATGATGATTAAAGTTAATTTGAAGATATTAGATTTGATGATTAAATGACAATTTAGATAAATCCTGATTTAGCACAAGTAAATTGAATTGATTATCTGTAAACCCCGAATTGGATGTTTTCCTCGATTGCGGGTTTGATATTGATGCATATGTAGAGGATGAGCTCGGTGGTTGCATCAAGCTTGTGCTAATTGATTGATCAAGATGTTATATGTTAAATCTTGAGGTTGATGACTTCAGTTGTGGATTTGATATCGATGCACATGTTGAGGGAGAGCTCAGGATGATTAGTTATCCATGCTTGTGCAAAAGGTTGATGACTCCGTGTTCTGGATTTGATATATCTATGTATGATTGAGAGAAAGCTCATGATATTAGTCATCCATATTGATTGATATCATAACTTGAGTAGTATGGATCGTGTGAGCATTTCTTGTATCATATATGGATCTATATGATTGTGAGATTCATCCATTACTCATTTGTTGTTCAATTGAAATTGGTTTTGTCATTTCACCGAAGAAAGAAATTGTTGAGTGAACTCCTGTGTGGAGTGATTTATCTGGTGGTGATTAATGACGAACTGCAAATGAGACTAACGTTTGCGCATTGAGTGTATATGTTCTAGTCTCAGAATGATTGCAGGATGAAAACAAGCAAGGGCGTGAAGAGGATGAAGACGATATGAGACATCCCGAGCAAGGTCAAGCTTAGCGAGGACGAGCTTTGCGAAGACAGGTGTCGAGATGTCGAGCTTCGCGTGGTCAAGCTTAACGAGATCGAGCTTTGCGATGACGAGCGTCGAGCGGTCGAACTTCACGAGGTCGAACTTCACCTAAGGTAAAATCCAAGATTAAGGATTGTTTTCTTAGGGTTTTACCGGTCTCGGTGTTTGGAGACAGACCGGGTTGATAGGTTTCTTTTTGCTAGTTTGACCGTACTATTAAGAGGGGTCGGAAACTAGTAGCTTGAATCTATCTAGTGTGGAAGCTCAGATGCATTCATATCATCTTGCACTAGTGTCTTGCATTGCTAGTGAGTCTAAGTGTAGTTCATGTGCATTAGATGAAATGTTTTGAAAACTGCACTTAGTCGTGATCGCCAGCTGTTTAAATTGGTTTATTTATCTAGAGCTGGTCGTGGTTGTATTTGAAAACTGCACTTAGTCACTGAAAATTCTCTTCCTTCTTCCAAGTAGCTTCTTGTTCTGAATGGTTTCCCATTAAACTTATATAATCTGATATGGAGTATTCTAAGGGTACTTGCTTTATATGCATTTCAACTTCAGATGTAATTGCCAGGACCAATAATATTAAGGTGGGTGCAACTGAGTCAAAGATCTACCTCGAAGAATATCAGTGATGTTTCCTGCTCCTTGGATGTAGTTTAACTTTCCTCCTGGACTTGCTGTTGGTGTTCCATCTCTTTCTCTTCCTCGGTTGGCCATGCTTCCTCCTCTTCCTGGTGGAGTTCCTCTAGAATTCTATGGTTGTGACACTGGTACTCTGGGTGCTTCTGGTT